>CM032898.1:3415000-3742500 GCA_019176425.1 Megalops atlanticus
CTCGCCACTGTATTCATGGCCTCTGAACAGTGCCTGCTGTGCTCTTGTTTCATGGAGACTGTGTGCCTCCTGTCTTTTGGGAGTAAACTGCTGGGCAGCGTTGTAGGAAAGGCCATCTATCATGCTAATAGTTCCTTATTGATCCCTGTGTGAGAGGGTGGAGTGTGACTGCAATAGCACTGCCTCTCCAGAGGACACAGTGAGGAGGCAGGGTTATGGGAATCCTGGAGAACGGGAGAAATGAACAGAGTTCAGGCCTGCGTGTGACTGTGCTGTACCTTCAACAAGGCGTCTTACACACAAACCACTGCTGAATTACATTCCCTAAAGAAGGTTCTGTGTTTATTTCACCACACAGAATGTGAAGGGTGAAAAAGAACCATAAATCAGCTATGAAATCGGTGCACTTGCATAGCAGCGAGCCTATACACACACACACACACACACACGCATGCACGCAAGCATATGAAATATGTTTTTGTCCCAGAGATCAGAGTAAGCTGTTTAATGACCTCATCTAGGTTGGAACAGAGACAGATGTTTGAGTGTAAAGGCCAAGACATCAGACAGTGTGAATTTGTGTGTGTGTGTGTGTGTGTGTGTGTGTGTGTGTGTGTGTGTGTGTGTGTGTGTGTGTGTGTGTGTGATAATGAGCTCTGTCAGTCTCAGTTCCCAGGGCCCGGCTGTGCACATCAGTTCACATCAGTGATTAGCATCTGGGAGAGTGGCTGCAGGAGCGGTGCTCTCTGGAGCTCTGCTGACCTACTGTACTGGAGGTGTGTGTGTGTGTGTGTGTGTGTGTGTGTGTGCGTGCGTGAGTGTGAGTGTGTGTGTGAGGGAGAACAGAAAGAGAGAAACAGAAAAAGAGATAGAGAGAGTGACAGACAGTTCTGACAGATTGTACTGGTTCTGCTTCATGACACTTTTGAGCGTCAAAAATATATGCACACACACACACACACACACACACACACACACACACACACATAAAACAGACACATGCACAGACAAACACACACACACACACACAGACTGCATCATTCTGCCAAGGGGGAAAACAAATTTAAATACCCCTCAAAAGTGGGTCAAGCTGTCATTAAAAGACTGTCTTCTGCTTTTCCCCTGCCCACACACTCACACACACAGACACACACATACACACTCACACACATACACACACGCACACAGACTGACAGAGGTTAATGTGACTCTGAGATAAACCATAACAACATCGGCAACTTAAATCAGTGGCATCCGGGGGGATTTGTGATGGGCGGGTTAAGGGAAAAAACACACACACACACACACACACACACAAAGATAAAGCATTCTGAAACAACACACGGGTGAGAGAGAACTCCCATTGCCATGGTGACGCAAAGCAGATCATCTGTGTTGTGCCCGTTTTGTGCACCTAGGGACCCACTGAACCGGGTGTGTGTGTGTGTGTGTGTGGGTGTGGTGTGTGTGTGTTGGGGGGATGTCTGTCCTCAGCCCTGCATCTGCTGCCAGATTAGCGGTGCAGACAGAGGGTCAGTGTGTAATCACTGTGCATCAGAGGGATCAGGACGCCCGACAGCTTTCAGATAAAGAAACGAAGAAAAAGAGCTCACAATTAATTAATGATGAGAGGAGAACCAGAGCCAAAACAAACAAACACAAGCATACACACAGACACACACGCACTCTCTCTCTCTCACTCTGACTCACACACACACACACACACACACACTCCTCCCTGCCCCTGCTGGTCCACACACTTCATCTCTCTGCTCCAGGGGGGTGAGTACAGTCGCGTGACCATACAGCTGCACCCTGTGGAGCACAGCATGAGCATGTGAGGATCACACTGAAGGACACCTGAAAAGGCACAAAGGAGAGACTTACAGGAGCAGAAAACCCACAGACAGGTTTTGGTGGGACATTTCGAGTGGCTGTGACTCAGCTTTGACTTCGGTGCTTTTTCTTCTGTTCAAGTGTTTGTTCCCTAAACACTAACATTGCCCTAAATATACCAAATACACAGCCCCATCAACTGGCATTTCAGAAATGCTCATGTGACCTGAAATAAACTTTACGCACGTCACCCGGAATGCATTCCATCCACACACACATTGCCCAGAATCCCAAACACAGGAACAAGGGCCAAAAACGAGATGGAGAATAAATCTGAGGGCAAGACCAGGAGTGAGACAACAACTGCAGTCTCTGACAGATGTACTTACTGGCCACCATTTCAGTCAGATATGAGGGAAGGATGCCGCACTGAGTCAAGTGGGATTTTGGGCAACAAAATATTTCTGATCTACACTGAGCCACTGCAATCCCTGTAATCTCCCACCTCCATCACTGGGTTTCCAGATTAATCTCCACCAGTGGCGTCTGGTGAACTGCAAAAAGGTGGAGCCGAAACATTACCTTTAAATCTATGGTTACTTTCAGCCTGTTCCCCTTTATCCTCCTTGATTAACAATAAAACAAATAATTAACAGAACAATCGACACCAATCGCAAATGATTATGCTCGCGCAACACCGCAAATTGTCTGCAATTTGTGTGCTATTGCAAAAGCTACAGCATGAGATTGTTTAATTAACAAGGATGGCAATTTGAATAATTAAGTGGCAAGAAATCCGGAAGCGTTCTCTTAATTGTTTCACATTACAGCTTTCTTGAGTTACAAATTGAAATTACTACATTTAGTTAAATCAATTTAAATTACTGAGAATAAACTTTTATCCTAGGTTGGGTGCAGTGAACAATGCCGTTTAGAACACAGACCTCACAAAAGCTGTAATGTGTCATTAGCATTTAACGTAATTTCAATCGATAAATTCCATCCTTGTTAATTAAACAATCTCACGTTGTAGCCTCGCAAGCACACAAACTGCAGACAATCTGCGCTGTTTCACGAGCATAATAATTTACTCTATTTACGCGATTGGTGTCAATTATTCTGCGAATTTGTTTTATTGTTAATCAAGGAGGATAAAGGGGAACAGGCTGAAAGTAATGATAGATTTAAAGGTAATGTTGCAGCCTCCCCTGTTTCCAGCTCACCAGCCGCCACTGACACACACGATATAAAAGCGCTGATGTTGTTCAACACAGATCACTTAAGAGGAAACCCTGTTAGATGCACTCTACTTATATGCAGGGAAGAGAACACCTGTTCTGTCTTATAGCTATTATCTGTAAGTTGATAACTCTGATGCTGGATTTATTGAAGTTGAGTTTGTGTCTCGTAATTGCACTTTGTGCTGTATGCTGTGGCTGACACAGATATAGCTGCATCTCTCTGTTCTCTGTGTCTCCTGTTAGCTGAAGAGCCATCATGGTCTCCTTCCCAATGTCAGCGTTCCTGTGTGTTGCTGTCCTCTGCGGTGTGACTTTGGGTGAGTCTGATTTTGCTTGATGAATCTACCACAGTCAGTGGTTTGGGTGTTTGACAAGATGAAGCCTCAGAAAATGCAGGAGGAACCTATGATCACAAGTAATTAACTGAAGATATCCACAGAATTGCTGTTCAGGAGTATTTGAAGGATCAGGTTATACTGGAGAATCCAACACTCTAGCAACCTAACCTTCGGGCTGCACACCAAATGCACTGCAATCTCTTGAATGACTGAGCACCACAGGAGAGAAGCCCACTGTAACCTTTGTGTATCGGTGTAGAATGAATGGAAGACCTTACCCAGGCATTAGATTGTATTGAGTGAACATCGTGTCCCTGCATGTTGTGTCAGTTTCTGGACAGTCTGGTCCGGGAGGTTTCTGCCAGTGCACATGCCCTGATGGCTGGGCCAACTTCCAAGACCGCTGCTTCCGGTACATCGCTACCAAGAAGACCTGGACTGATGCTGAGGTAACCAGCACCAGCAGAAAGTCAGGAACTAAATCCTGTTGCTAGTTAGCTAGTAACGCCTCCATGCTGCACAGCAGTGATGTCATGCAGAAAACGCAGGTGGTAGAGGCTAGCTATGGGGTTGAATACCAGTGGCGGCTGGTGAGCTGGAAACGGGAGTAAATTATGCTCGTGAAACGGCGCAGATTGTCTGTAGTTCGTGTGCTTGCGAAAGCTACAGCATGAGCTCGTTAAACTGAATGTAGTAGTTTCAATTTGTAACACGAGAGCTGTAATGTGAAACAATTGAGAGCTTTGGGATTACTTGCCACTCATTGCCATCCTTAAACGATATCATGCTGTGATACACAGCACACAAACTACGATCTGCGCTGTTTCACGAGCCCTGTCATGCTTATCTTACAGGTCATATATCAGTTGTAACAACTCACCCTATATATTCCTTATGGGGGAAAAATTCATCCATGTAAGAGGAGCAGAGCATAAAAGCAGCATTTTTCTCTCAATGCAGGCACACTGTGTGAGTCTGGGTGCAAACCTGGTCTCCTTGCACAGCAAGGAAGAACACCAGTTTCTCAAGAAGCTCATCCGTAGCCATGACCTGAATGAGAACCCAACCTGGATTGGTCTCTCGGACTGCCAGAAGGTAGTGTGGGAATGAAGGATGTACATATGGATGTCTTTGTCAAAATGCAGAAACTATAGCAAAACTGACAGGAATGTGTAAAGTGAACTCTTGGCTTTGAAGCTGTTGCCATGATGCACTCAGTCCTGAACCACAACACAAGTATGGTGCCAGCTGTTAACATTACTGTCATGTTCATATTGTCAATGTAGTGAATTGGACACACATTTTCATGTCCATGCGTATTGGGTAGTGGGGGGAGTCTACAAGCTGAATTTTTGTCCTGTCTGTATCACGGAGTTCTTTACCACATCTATTCAGCTTAAAGCATGGTTTTGGTCGGACGGGTCCAAAGCTGACTTCTTTCAGTGGAACTCAAGCAGCCAAACTTCGTAAATAATGGAGAATGCTGTGTTCACACCAACTGGTCCAGTAAGTAACGCCTTTCTCTCACATTGCTGGGTGGAATCAACTAGGACACTAAGTGGTGTTTATGCTGAGCATATATTAATCTCAGGGGGGATCACACATCCAAGGACACAAATGTAAATAAGAGGATGAGTAGCTATGACTAAATGGCAATATTCTATATTGAAAGGATCTGATTGCATTAAGGGAATACTTGATCACTAGAGAAATTGACACACAATATTTGATGTGCATCATACTTGCTCTTGATATCAGGATATTACACTTCATGAACCTGTTGCTTAGTCACTTTGAATCCCCTGTGTCCATTTTCCTGCTTGTCAATGGCTCCAGGTCCTGTGTAATTCCTCTAATGGTGTGCTTCTTCCCTCATGCCCACAGAGCAGAAAAATTGGAACGACATCCCTTGCCGCTACAGTTATCCTTTCGTCTGCTCCTTTAGGATGGGCACCAGGCGCTGAATTGGTGCAAGTTGCCTCACTTTGGATTTATTCAACAGTGGGCCCTGTAGTTTGCTTGGACTCTTCTGCAAATGAGTTGTGCTCTTTAAATAAAAGCTTTAAAGCATGCATTCAAATACTGGATGTTTGTGTCTGTATGCTGAATTGTCCAAAGCAAAGTTCTGGAAACTCATAATGGGGGGGGGGGTGAAAAATCAGTGGTATGTAATGTATACACATACCCTTTCTGGGAATGCTTCTCACTGACTAACAAAGGCTGACAATTTCTCATTTTCCCCATTTTCTCTTCCTCTTTCATGGTTGCTATTGCAATATCTGGCCAGACACTGCTGATCTCCACTCTATATCAGACCCCACCAGCTACAGGCCCCAAAACCATCTCAAATTCTTCATTGAGAGAAATGGAGAGGGACAAGAGAAATGACAGTGACTGCGGGAGCGTTCACACAGAGGCTACACGCAGTAATACACAAACTACACAGGCGTGACAACAAACAGAAATACGACGCCACTGTCTACCAAATTACAACTGGATTGAGTTGGTCTCAAAACGGTCTCCCGGTTGCTGTCCGTGGTCCTGACACTTACCTTAGCGCTGAACGTAAGAGGAGTCGTTTAAAAAAAAGTTCCGTAACGATATCACGAAATAAGGGTTCTAATGTTGCCAATGCTAAACCTATGGACACATCTGAGACAGGCAAGTCGGTGGTTTTACTGTAGTTCTGAAGTCTCCCAGACACCAGATGGGTGATAAAAAACCCCACTGCAGCCCTGTCCCGGGGCGCTGCATTTTCTGTTTTTTGTGTGTGTGTGTGTGTTGATGGTTAGCGTGCAGTCTCCCGCCGGAAGTAGAGCGCGCTTCGGACCCGTCACGCTCTCGGGTGACAGGGCTGGCACGTGGCTCGCTCGTACTGCGCTTGCAGTACGTAACCGCTTATGATAAACAATGGCAATAGGATAAGGAGAGGGGGCGGGGGACAAAGAGGGAGAGAAAAACATGTTGGGGGGAAAAGAGACATCAGCACGGAGGGAAAGGAGAAAGACAGACCGGAGACAGAGGTGTACCGTACAGACATCCCGTTATTCAGCTGCCTGCCACAGGCACGGGAACAGCGAGTGACACAAAACTGCCACGGGAGAACTGCAAGTGACTCGCATCTAAATACTTTGGGTGCAGTATCTTTCTCTTTTCATCTTTTTATTTCTTCTTCTTATATATAAATATTGATTGATAACGCAATATTGCGTTACTGTGTTATTATTGCTAGTTTATTTCTGAAGGAGGAGAGAGAGAGGGGCGACAGTGAGGGGAGAGAGAGCTGGAGAGAAGAGCAGAGTGACAAGAGAGCGTAGGGGGGGTGAGAGAGAACAGAGTGAAAGAGCGGATGAAAGGAGGAAGCGCAGCGCAGTGGAAGGAAGAGGTTGCGTGTCACCGCACAGGGGCGATCGGACAGCACACACAACAGGGCGATTCCGCCTCTGTTCCGCAGTTAGACTTTTGCCGCGACGTTGCCTCGGCCCTGCCTGTTTAAGACGCTGCCTTGGCGTTATTTATGACACGGATGCGGCGCCGGACAGCGTTTACGGGATTTAGTGCCGCTTTAAGGGATGGAGCGGCGGCGCTGTAACCGTCTGGGACATGTGCAATTAGCAGAGAGTACTGCGTGTCTTTTCACTCAGGCTTGGATCTGACTGACCAGACGCGAAACATTCACTGATTCCAGCGCGTTTATGTCGAAGCGATAAAGCGCCACGCAAAACCGCCAGAAAAGGAAGCAATTCCAGGCTGTTTCGCGACGCTCATAGCCAGGAGGCTCCCGGAGAACACCGCGTCAGCTCATTTCTCTGATTCCCTGACTGGTACGTTTCATGTTCGCTCGTTGATGTTTCCACGGTTTTGTTAGATTAAATACGTTTGTGTTCCTGGCAGAAGAGGACACAGTCTTAGTGGAATAGATTCGCAGATGCTCTGCATTGTTCTTCGGTCTCGTACTTTACTTGTTTATTACTTAGCTACTGACCCCCTGTTTTATCGTACTCACTAACGTCAGCTTATATTAAAAGTAGGCTATATAACTCATTTCCGTACTATCACGAGAACACGCGCGATCATACACACGTGCGTGCAGATGGCTAAACGATAGTTTGATCTTTATGTTGCGTCTCATGGAAGAGTTTTTGGAACGTAAAGGGATATGAAACTCAGGCTCCGGTCTTGTTTGCATTACTTTGATCGGAAGGGTGTGTGTCAGGGGAATGACACACTGAAAATGTATTCAGCTGTTTTCCAGATTACTTTTTTATATTACGTATTTGACATTGATATGCTTCCGTGCGGTTTTATTCTATGTTCTCATCATTGGTCGTTATTTATTCTGTTGTCCATTGCTTTAAGAACACTGGAAATTTGTAAATAAACGATGATTGAAAAACCTTATCAAGGAAATCAATATTTAGACAACCCAGAATTACAAATCCTCTAGAGTAAGAGATTAAGTGATTATTTCACAAATGTTATGGATTTCTAAATACCTAAATAGGCTGCAGAATTAGTCTTTAGATCAATCAAAATTTAAATGAATCTTTTTAACCATTAATTGTCCACCTCTGACCAAGAAAGAGTGATAATCGAGGAGAAAGCCGAGAGCAAAGCAGGACTAATGTATATTCATTGTTTGTTTGGCTGTTCGTAATACATGAAATAATATATCCATGCAGTCTAGCACGGTGCGCATACAATATAGTGGATTGAAATTAGACAGAAGAAACAACACAAAGCTCATTTTCCCCTCTTGGTTACTAGGGGCCATCAGTTCCTCACCCAGACCAGACTGGGAGGGTTAACAAGATTGCGTTCAAATTCTAAACTGCCTTTTGGATAGAAACAATTTGCCCCCAACAGACTGAATCTGTCCGCACCTCCCTGTCCTCTTTCTGAGAGAGGAACGTGGAAGACAAGACAGCAGTCAAAGCCCCTTAGAGGGACACTTGCTCGTGTAGACACGACCGAGTTTCTTCAGTCGCTTCGGTCAAAAACTCATGCAAAGCAATCACCAGCCGTTCGTGTTCATCTCGCTGGGAGCGCTTCTTGGAAGCGTCACAGCGCGCGTTCCGCTGCCGGGAGATTCAGGGGACGCTGCCGCCGGACGGAACGTGAATCTCAGCACAATGACAAACTGTTTTCATTCAGCCGGGGTCGCAGGCGGATTGTTCTATAACCGAGTTCATTTGAGAGCCTTACGGAGTCATTTATCACTGTTTCTCAGACTTCGGTGTGTCCTTCTTGCGCTGAAACGCGCAGCGAAATTGAGAAGCGCACAATAAGAATCTGTGACGGGCAAATGTAAAGCAGTAAGTGACTGTATAAACTGAAGTCTAATCCCTTCAAAGATTTTCATATCCCATGTTAGTTTACACTACCAGCCATTCACTTTTTACAGGTGCCGATTGTAGTTCCTTCCGCCGTTGATACGCCTTGCATCTGTGGTAAAACTTCCTTGCCAAGTCACTGTGTTACAGACAGACAGCCAGACTGTAACAGGGAGAATGGAAGCTGACACTGTAACAGGGAGAATGAAGGTTTAGGAAGTAGCAGGGACAGTGGAGACTTAAGCTGTAACAGGGAGATGGAGGAGCACATTGTAACAGGGAGAATGAAGGCTGACACTGTAACAGAGAGAATGAAGGCTTACGCTGTAACAAGATCAACGGAGGCTCATACTGTAACAGGGAGAGTGTTTGTGTAAACCCCACTGTGGGTTTTGTGGCTGTGTGGGGGAAGTGGTTCGGCTAGAGCAGTAGTGAGGGCAGCAGAGGAAATGCAGACTGACAGGCAGAACCATGCCGCCTCGAGATGGTTATGTGGAGAGCGGAGTCTGAACTTTGACTTACTTCTCAGTCCTCATAATGACCTCGTCTCTCAGAGCTAGCGTCTGTAATGTATGCGTAATTGTATTTGTCGCTTGTTTGTTTGTTTTAATCGGTGAGTGCATTGACACACAGTACCAGGAAGCAGAAGAGTGCCTCCGATGTTGTCCTTTGCAGAGCAGCTCTCCGCAGCTGAAAGGCCTCCCTGAGGACGTGTGTTTGCGTGTTCTCCTCAGGGCCCAGATGCAGTGCAGTCATTACTGACCCTGTGCAAACAGCGCTGAGCAGCCCGTCTGTCTCAGTTTGCAAGTAAGCAGCCCACAGAGGGAGGTGGAACATCAGACGCAGATAACTGTACAGCTAACCTGCTGCTGGAGGGAGAGAGGGAGAGAGACACAGAGTGACAGGGAGAAAGAGAGGGAACGAAAGAGAGAAAAAGAGACAGAATGAAGGAGAGAGAAAGAGAGAATGACAGAGAGATGGAATAAAAGGGGGGGAGAGAGAAGAGACAACGAAAGAGAGACGGACAATGACAGAGAGAGGGAATGAAAGGGGGAGAGAGAGTAGAGACACAACGAAAGAGAGACAGAGAATGACAGAGAGTAGAGACAGAATGAAAAAGAGAGAATTGAAGAGAGAATGAAAGAGAGAGAAAGAGAATGACAGAGAGATGGAGTGAAAGGGGGAGAGAATGAAACTGAGAATGACACATGGTATGAACGGGAGAGGGAGAGTTAGAGAGACAGAATGAAAGAGAAAGAGAGAGGTGGAACGAGAGAGAGAGAGAGAGAGAAGGAACAAAAGAGACAGAGACAGAATGAAAGGGAGAGAGAAATGCCAGCAAATGATGATGACACAGAAAATGATGACAAACAACAGAGAGAGAGAGTGAGAAAATGCGGGCCAGAGATGATTATCAGGACACAGACTAACAGACAAACACTGGGGGGGGGATGAGAATGGAACGAATGCTGCAGGCGAAAGTGACACATGGGCCAGGGTCACTTATGTAACCGGGCCCGAGGGGAACCAGGTTTTTTTCCTTTCAGTTCTGTTTTTCAGTCTGTCAGAAGGCCAGTTTAGGCCAGTTTATTGTGAGAGAGAGTCCAGTTCCCAGACTGACACTGTCTATGAACTGGCATTACACAGCCAAACGCATAGTGCGGAAAAACAGTCAATGAGAAAACAGCAGTCAGTGACCATGTAAGTGGTCATACAAAAGCATATTTAACCTTTTTACAAAGACTACAAGTTACTTTTGCAAGTGAGAGAAAAGTCTAGACACAATATGCTATGTAAATCAAACTCAACTTCATATTCAAACTGGCCATTCACATTATATGATCTTTTAGTTCCTTGATCCCCTGAAAAGCTCTGTGGCATTCTCCGCGTACGGTCTGAATGATTAAATATGATTATTAGGCTTTTGCAATCTGTCAGCTTTACCCATCTGCAGCACCGCACCAGCAGTGGGACTCAGATTTTATCACACTTAGATATACCTAATGTCACAGGAGCCCTTTTAGGCCGGCATGTAGTGACACCTCGCTCAATTTGTCACCGTTTGAAAGGGATTAGAGGATCACACCGCTGTATTAGCGGGGATATTATACTAGCGAGTGTATCAGCGGCGATATTATAATCATGGGTGTTGAAACTGTTGGATCATGGTGCTATGTTAATCGTCACACTGATTCGATTGAGCCAAGCTGAACTGTATCAGTTCTCCATCTCCCACAGTACCTGACTCCACATTCCATACTCCTTTCAGCAAGAGATCAGTTTCTGTGACGTCACAGTGACCTCTTTGTGTGACGTAACAGACAATGCTCTGTGATGTCATAGATTGACTGCTTCCTGTAATTCCATTTAGTGACTACCTTTTTTGTCATAAAGCTAATTTCTGTGATGTCATAGACTAATTTCTTTGGCCATCATGGAGCTCCTGTGATTTATTTAAGAAACCCCAATCCAGGGTCTCTTATAGGACGTAACTTTAATATATATATCAAAATGTTTTTACACATTGCACATTTACTGAGGCATGTTAATGAAGCAGGACTCAATCCCTATCCCGGGCAGTGAGAATGCTTAATCCTAGCAACTTCACCATCAGGAAGAAAACTTCACACTTTATCATGCACAATATGCTACAACATATTCCATAGACTGTAGAACAATGATCAGTAAATGGCTACCAACTCTTTGTGCTGTAAGTAATCTGCTGGCTATCTGCCTGGTGACATATCCCTTTTCTTTGCTCATAAAGTGCTGGTTATGCAAAGAGAACCAGCCAACAATTATCAAAGTTCCAAAGGAAGATTCGGGAGGAAAAGTTTAGGCAATCCCTAATGCAATTAACAAACCCATCCCATCCCGAAGTATAAAAAACCCACTCACATTCTTCCTTTTCATGTCAGCTGTTTTGCTATTCAGACAGGGGTGGGGATGAACAACCTCAGCCCAAGGCAAAATGTGACCCCTTTCTCTGACTCCAAGACAATGAACTGTACCACTATACTCACATTGACAGAAATGCCTTTTGATGTATTAAAATTTATATTCACTGAAATACAGTTTAGGTTAAAATGTAATTGTCTCGTCAATATCGTTGTTGTACTGTGTTATCTTGTTGCTGCAAGTCTATTGTTACTGTTATTAGTTGTTTTTCATCACCAGTCCATTTGTCTCATTCATTTGTTTTCTTCTCTTGCAGTATTTAGTCTTAATCTGCTCTTGTAGTATTTCCCATCAGTTTTTCTGTGCTACTGCTAGCAGACTGCTCTGTGGTGTTTGATTTGAAAGTGCACAGTACTAAATAAAACGCTATTGATCGACTAAAGAAGATGGGCTTAAGGGTGGGATTATTTCCTGATGAAGAGGAGAATTTAGGATTATGGCTCGGATTTCAGGCCCTTGCTTTTGGAGAATAAGGCACTCATGTTGTGCCTGTGTGTATGTGTATGTGTATGTTGGTGTGTGCGTACGTGTGCTTGTGTCTGCTTGTGTGTGAGTGCTTTGAGTGTCTTTACATAGTTTCAAAATATTAACATTTGAATTCAATAGGAATATATAACATTGGTTTAAATGGTGTCACTAATGATGTCCACTTTGTCCTTGAGGGACAACTCATATTCGGAAAAAAAGAATACCTCAGGAATGTAGCCGGAAATTTGAATTTGTATTGCCTATTGGCAGATATCCACAGACAAAAGCATGCATCCGCTTTGAGAACGGAAATCAATCCTTCAGAGAACTCTGTGTGTGCGTGTGTGTGTGTTTGTGTGTGTGTGTGTGTGCGTGTGCGTGTGCGTGTGGGTGTGTGTGTGTGTGTGTGTGGGTGTGTGAGTTGTGTGTGTGTGGTTTTGTGTGTGTGACCTGTGCTGGAAAGAAAAATGAAACATAAGGTCAATACAGGCCTATTGAGCAGACGGGCTGATTGTTATGTGGAGTGTTGACGTGCGTTCGGCGGTGGCGTCCTTCGTGCTCCTGGGCACACGTTTCCGCCCGTATTACGGACACGCTCAGCACAGACGCACCGCGTGTGCGAGCACGTGCACGGGCGTCTGTAGGAACGCGTGTGAGACTGCGGATCCAGCTGGATTCCACGCGGAGCGGCGTGGAGATTAGACGCCTCGGGCGATGTGAGACTTCAGAGAGGCCGGCTAATAAGCATCATGTAGCTCCTGCCAGAGAGATCACTCACTACAGAGGGGGGGTGCAGAGAGAAAACAGAAAGAGGATGGGAGGCGATGCTCATGGTGAAGAGAGACAGTGAAAGAGAAAGGGCAGATTCAGAGACACATCAGGCTATTTCTCCCGGGGTGATGATCACAGACAGCTCCCACCACATTAGCAAGTTGTTATCTCGTGGTGGAGTATGTATCTCTGTCTGTCCCCTCTCTGTCTCTCTGTCTCTCTAATGATGACCAGAGGTTACACCCCTTACAGATGGCTGTGCATGGCCATCCTGGGAGTTTCCATGGAAACACAGATCTGAAATTAGCCTGAACCAAACACATAATACACACACACAGACATACATGCACACGCACACACATACACAAACGCACACATACACACACGTTTTGAATGGAAAAGTACTGAGGCACAGCATACCGTGTTGTTGGAAACTCTGGGGTCATCTTTTTCCGACAGGGATTCGTGTGTTTCAGGCAGATTACATGCTCTGAAGTGAAGCTGCTGGCTTTTTCCACCAGTAAATCCCCTGCGATTTTATAAAGCCAGACCGTCACGCAAAAGGACCCTCCTCCAGTTGGCATTGCTGCCCGGGGTAGTAAGGACCGCACCAGGGCATGCTGTCATTCTCCTGTTATCTGAGCACTGTGTTAGCATAGTGTATCAGTGTGTTAGCACAGTGTATCAGAGCATTAGCTCAGAGTATGAGTGTGTTAGCACAGTTTATCTGTGTGTTAATACAGTAGACTTCATCAGTGAATGAAGTGTTGGCAGGAGTGTGGTTTAGTGGTAAGAAACAGGGCTTGTGACCCAAAGGTTGCTGATGTGATTCCCTAGCGGCAAACTGTTGTATCTGTTGTATCAGCCCAGCTGTATAAATGCATAGCAATGGATAGAGTGTGGAGTGTCTCAGTGTGTTAGCGCTGTGGAGCGTGTAAGTGTGTATCGGTGTGTCGCTGCGCTGGGGGTGCCTCAGTGTGTGTTTCAGCGCCAGCCGCGTCGGTGCAGTTAGCAGTCTGTCGGGAGCACTTGACAGTTGCTCGTTAATAATTTGTGGGAGAGCTGTAATCACATTTGTGTGGAGGAAGCGCCATCTGCTCTCTCCCTCTTCATTAGTGCCAGCGCTGCCCCCACACATGCCCCCCCCACCCCCGGGGCGCGGTTCTGCGGGAGTGTTCCCCGCACTCGTCCATCCACTCTGTGGTGCTGTGTACTCTGAGGCAGCGCTGCGGTCTGGCGGGTAGGCAGCTTGGCTCACACCCAGGGGATTTCAGGCGCGGTTTCCAGCTGGGGTTACTGGAGGGCAGCAGGGTAGCACCAAGACTCAGGACCCAAAGGTTTCCAATGCAATTTCCCAAAGGTTGCCAGTTCGATTCCCTGATTCCATGACCCTTGGACAAGGCACTTGACCCAAATTCCTTCAGTACACATCAAGCTGTGTAAATGGATGAATTTTAATCTATGTATCACTTGATATATCATCACCTCCTCCGTAATGCATTTATACCATTAAACAATGAGTAATAGGTCACCCATGTAAGTCCGTGTGGGGGAAAAAAGGCAATGGCTAAGTAAATGAGCAGTAATGATGTTCAGAAAGGTTTTCATTTCCCTGAGCAGTCAGTCCTCTGCAGGAGCAGGTGCCTCTGTTCCTCTGAGTTTATGTGCAGCCCTGGCCCTTTGGCTTGCCTCACATCTCCTCCACCTCATCGCCTTGTCATACGAGCTCTGTGTGCAACAGCCAGCCAGCACACTGCGGTCACTATCCTCGTTTTTTTTTTTTTTTTTGTGAAACTGTGAGGCGTGCATAATTCTTGCATTGCATTATTTATTTTCTTAACATATCCCCTGATGCAGTGAGAGCCACAGAGCTCATGCATTATGCATTTATACTGCTGGATGTTTGCAGAACCAATTCACGGTTAAAGACTTTGCCTGAGGGTTCCATTGGCTGTGTCACACCAGGGACTTGAACTGGCAGCCTACTTTTTTAATCAAGGTCCCTAAATATCACACAGAGAGAAATATAGGAGAAGATATCAGAAAACTCTGCCACATATCACACTTTACAGAACACTTTTTACATATAAGGTTTTTTAAAATCTTAGTTCTTTTTTTTTTTAAAATTTTTCAGGCAAACAAAAATGAGGTCATTAACGATAAAAAAGAAATGTACTTTCTTCATCCTGTCTTTCTTTTCTTTCTTTCTTTGTTATGAGTGGACAGCATCTCAAGAGCATCTAAAGACTCTGGTAATCAGCAGACATGAGGATAACCTAATATTTTTCAGCTGCTTGATCTAATTTCATTTCTTCGCTTCATGCATAAAAAGGAAAAAGCTTATGTAGGTCACATTACATTAATCTAGTGCCAGCCTTGCAAATGCATGTCAAATTAAGCAACTAGCATGAAATATTCAGAGCCTCACTCTGCCTCATTACAACCTAATGTGTCGTATAGCAGAATTACCTGCTGTCAGCAAGGAGCGCACTATTTCTGTGATATACTCTGCACTTTCCACAGAAGAAACAAAGTTCCTCTCAAAGCTAGACCCAAGTCAGGCCTTATATTGGTGGAGATTTTGGAGTTGGCGATACAGGGTATGACTCTAGTTGTTAATACTATTTTGTGATTCCAGTTCTTTGCTGTTTTCATCATTAATTATATCGGGGAGTGTTTTCCTCTCGCATTTTCTTTCTGTTGAATCTTGTTGAACGTTCAATGGTCTGGGGTTTTCTTGTGGAAATTTTGTTTCGTTTTGTTTTGTTTTTGCCTTTTATCATTTGTATGGTAGTGCAGGGCAGGCCAAATGCGGTTCTCTGCTACTCTCACACACCAGTGTGGCAGGTTTTCACACTACAGGTTCAGCAGTGCACGGACGCTGTTTAGAGGACAGGCACATTTCTGTGAATAAGCAACTCTGTCATCTAAACGACTCATCAGCACCTGCACAAGGGTACTGAAAGCTGAGCAAAATGAGAGCCCTGGCTAACACATCTATCCCTACCCATGTGGAACAAAGCTTGTGAGGTCCACCACTATGGGCTCCCAGTTACTGTCAGCTGATGATCTATCTCGGGGGGGATACCCCAGCCTTGGGTCTCTGCTTGCGCTTGGAACAAGCGCCTCAACTTTCTGAGCCACTCAGGAGCTCTCAAGCCTTTTTCTTGTAAAGACAAATTTGAGGAAAAGAGTGAAATATCCAGTTTGGTCTCTGTTAAATATTTTGACAGCATCAGGGGCAGTATTTTAACCCAGGACCCCAACAGAGTAGGGGCAGAGATGTTCCTAGACGAGCAAAGCAATGTATGCAACCTGATTGGTTCATTATTACATTATTAACTGTAGTGACCTCACAATGCACAGGGAGATGAGAAGACTCTCGATTGGCTGGGAGCGGTTGAGGTGTCCACACTCACATGGCAGTAGGCTGAGTCTCGAATCTCCCAGCAGCAAAGACCTCAGGCTAACCCCCTCCATCTGCTGTCCCACTCACAGCCACACACAGCTGGCACCGGAGCATCTGTGCCATTCATTACTGTCAGATTCACCCCAAACACCCGCCCTGAGATCGCAAGCCCATGAATTTAAATCAGCCCGGCCATTATGTTCCAGTACACTTTCACATCAGCAGCAATACCCTTGTGCAGGGGTAGAAGTCCTGATGTAGCACACTGCTGACATGCATCGTATGTGAAGTCAATGTGATGGTATTCTTCTTTTTCCTTCTTCTTCCTCTTTTCCTCTTTTCCTTTTTATTATTAGTAGTAGCAGTAGCAGTAGCAGTTGTATACATTAAATATTAAAGTGAAGTATCCCTCGCATACTCTCTGTTACATGCTCACAAGTTTCTGCAGGAGCGTTTCAGGAGCTTGAGCAGTAACAGCAGTATTCCCAGCATTTTAATACTGAGAAAAAAAGAGAAATGAGAAGTCAGCCTGTGCATTGGCTGAACTGTAACACAGAGGTGTGTACGCAACAAAAGATGCTGGCTCTCTAGGATGAAGTACAAATCTCACACAATGCAGAAATAGAAACGTACTGAATATGGTCTCGGCTGAAATGTCTGCACGTGCACTTTGCACAGACACTTTATGTCTAATTCGTGTGTGTGTGTGTGTGTGTGTGTATAACAGTGTGTGTGTGTGTGTGTGTGTGTGTGTGTGTGTGTGTGTGTGAGTGTGACAGTGTGTGTGTATAACAGAGTGTGTGTGTGTCTGTGTGTGATGGCGTGTGTGTATGTGTGTGTGTGATGATATGTGTGTGTGTGTGTGTGTGTGTGAGTGTGAGTGTGACTGTGTGTGTGTGTGTGTGTGTGTGTGTGTGTGTGTGTGTGTGTGTGTGATGGCGTGTGTGTGTGTGTGTGTGTGTGTGTGTGTGTGTGTGTGTGTGTGTGTGTGTGTGTGTGTATGTGGCTGTGACAGTGTGTGTGTATAACAGAGTGTGTGTGCGTTCACGTCTCCAGGACAGGCTCCCCCCTGCGTGATGGCCCTCCCCCAGCTGTGTGTGCTGGTCCTCGCCCTCCTCGCCCGGCTCACCCTGAGGGCCCTGGGCTGCCCCAGCGGCTGCCGCTGCTACAGCATGACGGTGGAGTGCGGCTCCATCAGCCTCAGAGAGATTCCATCAGGCGTCCCGCCCACCGTGCAGGTCAGTGCCCCGTCACCCCGCGTACATCACCCAATCACGTCTCAGCTCACTCAACTATTACCCAATCAGGTCAGAGCCTGCTCACATGCGTGATGTGGAATGATCAGTATCCAATGAGATGGCTGCCAAGTCATCCAATCAGATCAACTTCCAGCTGGACCTCTGACATGCCATCAAATTCAAATACAAATTCAGTTTATTGGCAATTTCCCATGATACTGCTCTGCTGTTCCAGTTATTTAGCCATTCATAATGAATAGTTTTTGAGGCAAATACACAGATCCACTTCTAGCTCCGCCCTCTTCGTGACGCTGAGGTGGAGCTTTCTGTGACCGTCCCGCACAGACGCTGTTCCTCCAGGACAACGCCATCGGTCAGATCCGCCTGCAGGACCTGTCCCGCCTCAGCCAGCTGCACTACCTCTACCTGCAGAACAACAGCATCTCCGCCCTCGAACCCGGGGCCTTCCGCAGCCAGGCCCAGCTGCTGGAGCTGGCCCTCAATGGGAACCGCATCCACCTGGTCACCGCCGACGTCTTCCAGGGCCTGGAGCACCTGCGGATCCTCTACCTGGCCGGGAACCAGATCACCCGGCTGCAGGACCACACCTTCCGTGGCCTGCAGGTCAGTGGGCGGGGCAGAGAGCTGGGGATCTGGCCAATGGGCTTGAATGGTGTTGTGCTCACACTCACTGGTCTGG
This sequence comes from Megalops atlanticus, assembly GCA_019176425.1. NCBI lineage: Eukaryota > Metazoa > Chordata > Actinopteri > Elopiformes > Megalopidae > Megalops > Megalops atlanticus. The sequence goes on from CM032898.1 coordinate 3,433,293, forward strand.
GAGTGTTGTTAGCCTGGTCTGACGCTGTTGCTCATTCAAATTGAATGGATACACTTCTGTTCTCTTGTGCTGGAAGCCGCTCTGGATAAGAGTGTCTGCTAAATGCATGTATTGTAATAAATGGGATGGATGTTGGGGTGTGGCTTAAGCAAAAGCGTCCAATAGGAGAGGGCCATTTACAGCACGATCCTGTCACTGTGGAGAATGCTGGGAGATCGGAGGCTGTTTACCATGATTCCTCAGCAGTAACAGCAGTAATGGTAGCTATGGTGTTCATGAGGTTGATGATGAAAATGATGATGCTGTAATGATAGAAATAATATCCCTTCCCCCGACCCCCCCAGCGTCTGCAGGAGCTGCACCTGCAGGAGAACAGCGTGGAGATGCTGGGGGAGCAGGCTCTGGAGGGACTGTCCTCCCTGGCACTGCTGGACCTCAGCCGAAACAACCTGCGCACCCTCCGCCAGGCCTCACTGCGCCCCCTGGTGAGCCTGCAGGTACTGCGCCTCACAGGTGAGGAGCGGGGGAGGGGCCAGAGCCAGGGGAATGGGAGGCGCCAGTGTTGGAGGGGGAGGGGTTTAGGTGGGAGGGGCCAGTGTGACAAGGGAGGGGCCAGTGGTCTTCCCATTCAATCAACGCTGTTGCCAAGGGAGACATATCAAGGTCCTCCCACCCGGTGATGTGGGGTGATCCAAAGATGGCGCGGGCTGAATGCTGTTCATAACCCACAACTGCCTCAGTAAATATCCAGCTGTATAAATGGATTACACTGTAAAAACCTGCAGTTGATGTAAGTCGCTCTGGATAAGAGCGTCTGCTAAATTCCAATAATGTAATGTAATGTAATGTAGTGTAATTGGTCGATTCGTCTTCAGCCTACTGAAACATAGTTAATAGTTAATAATTAGCTTAAGTTGTATACGTACAATTGCTACTAATGAGCTGTATGCCAATAATGCCAATGGCGTAGTGTAATGTAATGCTGGTTGAGAAAGCAGTGTATTTTAAAATGCATTTTTCTTTTCTCTTTTCACTCTGCCCCCGTCCCCCCCCCCACCCCCCCGCCGTTACCCAGACAACCCGTGGCGCTGCGACTGCGCTCTGCACTGGCTGCGGGGGTGGATTGGGGGGGAGGGCCAGCGGCTGCTGAGCTCGGCGGAGCGGCGGCTGGTGTGCGCGGAGCCGCCGCGGCTGGCCCACCGCAGCCTGGTGGAGGTTCCCGCCAACAGCCTGGTGTGCATCCCGCCCGTGGTGCAGCTGGAGCCCAGCCACCTGGCGGTGCGGCTCGGGGAGAACCTGCGGGTGTCCTGCCAGGCCTCGGGCTACCCCCAGCCCCAGGTCACCTGGAGGAAGACCAGCCTGGGCCGCGCCCACGTGTCACCCAAAGGGCTGGTGCGGGAGGGCGTGGCGGCGGGCGGGGCGGGGGCCGGGGCGGGGGCAGGGCCGGGGGGAGGGGTGACGGCCCGGCCCGGGGGGAAGGGGGGCCGGGAGGGCGAGGCGGACCGCTTCGACGCCGACACGGGCAGCGGGATGCTGTTCCTTAGCAACGTGACGGTGGCGCACGCCGGCCGCTATGAGTGCGAGGCCTGGAACCCCGGGGGCGTGGCCAGGGTGACCTTTCACCTCTCCGTCAACATGTCCTCCTCGTCCTCCGCCTCCTCCTCAGCGCCCGGCTCCTCCTCCTCCTCCTCCTCGTCCTCGTCCTCCGGGCCCCGCCCCCCCCCCCGCCCGTCGGGCGCGGAGGTAAGCCGGGAGCCGCTGTACGACCTGGAGAGCATGGACTTCAACGCGCTGAGCGTGGCCACGCGGACGGCCATCGCCGTGGGGATCTCGCTGCTGGCGCTCACCGCCCTGCTGCTGCTGGCCATGATCTACAGCCGCCGCCGGCAGCGCCAGAAGGGCCCGCAGGAGGAGAGCATCCTCTACGTCAACGACTACTCCGACGGCCCCACCACCTTCGCTCAGCTGGAGGAGTACCGCGATGCCCGCGGCCACGAGATGTACGTGCTCAACCGCAGCAAGCCTGTCTTCCCGCCCACCCCCCAGGAGGAGGCGCCCGCCTCGCCCTCGGCCTCGCCTCGCCCTCGCCCTCGCCCTCGCCCTCGCCCCCCGAGCCCCTGCCGGACTCGGCGGCGCTGCCGGCGGGCGGGGCGGGGCCACGGCGGGCGGGGGAAGGCAGGGAGGGGCCGGCAGTGGACTCCGAGGCCCTGTTCCTCGGCCAGAGCCTGCTGTTCGACACACAGATGGCCTACGAGATCCACTGCTGAGGTGTGCATGTATGTTTGTGTGGGGGGGTGGGGTACCTACAGGACATCCCCGTGCTCCCCAGTTTTCCAGTTCTGGGTTCAAACCCCCCCCACAGGTGACGATCTGGCAGCCCAGACTGCAGGACTCACATAGGCCTCTCTCTGTTTGAACGGACAGAAGGACAGTGCAGTGATTGGCTGTGAACCCGTCGAATCCTGACAGTGACTGTCGAAGCAGACAACAAAAACATGACAAAAAATGGCCCTCGTCATCTGATGGCAAACTCAGTCAGACATTGGCATCTGAACTCCATCACCAACCTGTCTTTCCTCCTCTGTGTCTTACCCCAAAAAGCCTGTTTACGTTGGTAAATATCCACAGCCTTCTTGAGCCAGCAGAAAAAAGGAAGCAAAATAGAAATAGTGTAAAGAAATGCATTATAGTATGAGTTATACTTTTTGTCATTTTTACAGAAGTTGTTTTGTTTTTGTTGTTCTGATTTCCTGTACCTGTTTTTGGTGTGCACTGTATGGACTCGTTTTTTCTGCTTTTGAATGTTACTGAGGGAAGTGTTTGTGTTTTTGTGTGTGTGTGTGTGTGTGTGTGTGTGTGTGTGTGTGTGTGTGTGTGTGTGTGTGTGTGTGTGTGTGTGTGTGTGTGTGTGTGAGTGCATGTGTGTGTGTGTGTGTGCGTGTGTGTGCATGTGAAAGACACCACTTGTAGATAATCTGAAACACAAATTCTCCCATACTGAGGGGTGGGGTGGGGTCGTAATAGAAAGCACTGCTTCTCAATCATAATTAACTGAATGTGCCACTCATTTCAACACGGAATACCTTTTAAATCTGTACCTGCCATTCACATTCCAGCTGTGGCACTTTGACTGTGTTAACCCCCATGTGTCTGTGGAGGTATCAGTAGCCAGCGCCCGGATCAGGCACAGATAAGAGCTCCATCTCAGGTCCTGTCTGAAAAAGAGCTCTTTCTCCATGTTTTAATCGGTTCATGTTCACTAAGAACCTCTCTGCATTATTTATTGTTTGGTATTCCCTCCGCTGTATCTCCACCTATTTCTGTCCTCTGTTTTTAACCCATTAAAAGTCACTTCTGCTCCAGTCTCTGTGTGTGTTGTTGTGTCTCTCTGACAGACAGCTGCAGGTACAGCCGGTTTGCCAGATGCATTCCCTCTTGCATATGAAGTTGTTCAACTTCCTTGAAGTTAGGAACCACAATCATTGCTGATTTGTTTCCATGCCTGAATGCATGTCCACTTCAGTGGCTTCTGTCTGGTTACCTAAGAGCTTTGAATGACAACATCACAACATGCGTTAAGAGTATGCTTTCAGTTTATAAAAAAAACGTGTTTTATTTGCAGGGGTCATGGGCCAGTAAGATTTAGCATATTAAGTAAAATAGATCAGTAATATGAATATAAATCTCCTTTACACTCAGAAAACCACTTCCTGTGGATTGTCACAAGCGTAGCCTTGCAGAAAGAGGATCTGAAATGTAAGTGTGGCGTGAGGAATTGGTGCCCACACTAAAGGAGACTGTCAATCGCAGTCTGCAATTTCAGTTTCTGAGGAGCAATGAAATTTAGATCACGCAGGTAAATTCAGAAATGATGTGATTGATAAAACAAGCATCATGTTGACAAGACAGCAGAGAGGAGGATGGATTTTTGATGTGGATGGATTGAGGTGTGTTGCTTAAATGCCTTAAAGCATGTATATTTTTTCTGGTAGCGTTTCATTTTTGTACGTGCTACAGTACGTCCCTGCAAAAACACACTAGCTTGTGGAAAAGGAAGTGCCTTTGCGGCTCCTTATTTGTACACAAGGGGGCACTGTGGTGCCAGTCATGAAAGCACCTTCAGTGGCAGGAGTGGATATGAAAGGAGGACAGTTGGACCCCCAAGCCCTGGAGCCTGACAGGGAGAGATGAGTGTCCGTGTAGGGAGCAGGTCACCACAAGGGGGTGCTGTCTGCACATCTACGGTGAATTAAAACCGCCACTCCAGAAATTCCCCAGGGGTATAATGACCTTGAGAATGGAGGTGGTCAGGGCTCTGAGAGGCCCATTAAACTAAATGAAATAGGCTAAATGATTAATACTTTATAAATACCACACAACCAAGTGCTAATGAGACATTCACTGAACTGTTAAAATGATTCTGTATTCCACTGAAGTCAGTCCTGTTTGAAATCTCAATAATCTCCATATAATCTGTTAATGTATCAATATCTGTTCATGAATGAGTCAGTGAGAGGGGAAGAAAAAAGAGGGAAGAGGAAGAGGGCTGAGACTGAGATATAGTGATGTCACAGAGGAACAGGAAGTGACAGTCCATCCCCAGAGCCGTAGCCATATATCACTCTGATGGTCTCTTACACATGCAGGCACACAGACACGGACACACACACACACACACACACACACACACACACACACACACACACACTCTCCCACTTTCTCTGTCTGTCACACACACACATGGCTCCTCTGATCTTCATCCTCTTCATCCTGCCAGGTAAGACTCTTTCATCTCACAGAGCAATGAAACTGATTGTGTTAATTTCTTTGGTTGTTTTAAATGCTAGCCCATATGGTTTAGAGAAACCTTGCAACAAAAAGACACTGTAAGTGCATTGTTGTGTAATATTATTGATCATGATGTGGCCAGTTTCTGAGGTGCATAAAAGAAAGCAGATTGCAGTTACAGTGTGAAATCTACCTGTAATATGAAGCAGCTTCTCTTTAAAGTGAAACTGAATTATTATTTTATATACAAGTTGGTTTTTGCTTGCACTGTTGTTTTTTAGCATTCTGCAAGCTTACAAGTATCTACAAGTATACAAGTATCTGCCAAGTAATGATGATGACATTTACTTGGTCCATGGAAACTGTAGAGACACTTTTCACCCATCCTATGGACTGTGATTATGTGGAATATGTGGCTGAAACAGTGCAATGTTATTTATTTAATGATTTATTCATTCATTTCATCCAAGCAGGACATTTTTTTAATCCTGTATTAGGGTTCCTCAGCACAGCTAACATCAATCTGATCTACAGGTCTTTTTCATTAGCAACTATTAGTATTAGCAGCCCTTTGATATTGGTTCAAATAAATATTTCTATATCTGTCTCCGCTGGTCATGCCAAAGAAGAAATGACAAAAGAGAGTGCCCGTGAGTCAATTGACTGGAGTTTTCTTTATTGTGTATTCTCCCATTGCTTTCTATTCTGATAAAGTTCAGAGAAAAGCATATCTTTGATTGTAAGATTTATTTCCATTATTTAAACATAATTTTGACATTACTCATAAAAATCGGCTTTCAGATGTACTTTGCTTTCTAAGGTAGGCAGAAAAAGAATTCAACTAATAGTGTTACTCCATATGGTTTAGGTAACAATGCCCTATTGACGGCTATATGTTTATGATGAGTAAAATGGGCTTGTGATATGTTTCTTAAGGGTAATAATGTCCTAATGAAGGTGTATATGTTTATAAAGGGCAGTACTGCACTAATGACAGTATACCTGTTTACAAAATGTAATATAATTTGGATGGGCAGCAGTGTAGTATAGTGGTAAGGGGCAGAGGTCATAACGGGAAGGTTTCTTATTCGATTCCCTGCTGGGGCACTGCTGCTGTACCCTTGGGCAAGGTACTTACCCCACAGTTGCCTCAGTAGATATCCAACTGTATAAATTGATAAAATTGTAACCTATGTACATTGCTTTGGATATGATTATGTCCTAAAAGATAGTAATGTAATGTAATGGATGGTTCTGTGGTTATGAAGGTGAAAATGATACAATGATAGTTATATGGTTATAACTGCTAATAGTGAGGTAATGATAGCCTAATAATGTAATTCTTAATACTGAGCTCAATGATAGCAGATATGTTTAAAAAAGTAATAACTGCCTAATGACAGTTGACTGGTTATCCTTGCAGGTGCTGACAGTTTGAGGACAGTGAGGAAGTTAACTGTGCAGGAAGGGGCATCTGTCACTATCCCATGTCACTATGATCAGAACTATAAAGCTTGTGTCAAATACTGGTGTCAGGGGTCTGCCTGGCTTAACTGCGCCACCATAGTGCGCACTGACTCTCCACAGAGGAAAGGAAAAGTGTCAATCAGCGATGACCCCGCCCAGCAGGTCCTCACTGTGACCCTGAGTAACCTGCAGGTTAAAGACTCTGGTTATTACTGGTTTATTGCGGAGATAAATGCAGGACCAGATGTTGGAGAGTGGCTGCATCTCACAGTCACTGAAGGTGAGCTGTCTGCTACAGGCCACAGTTAGGGCACCTACAGGCTGCCCAGCATGATGGTGGCTTTTACAAACATTAATTAACAGCTTTTTACAGGATCAGTTAAACACAACACATTGCAATGTCATTAACTGTGTCTGTGTTCAGGTACCCCAGATTTATTAACACTGTGTCTGTGTTCAGGTACTCCAGACCTGTCAGTGGTGAGGGACATGGTGACAGGTGAGGTAGGGGGGTTTGTGAAAGTCTTTTGTCGCTATGGCAACAGACTCAAGGATGAAGAGAAGAAGTGGTGCAGGATTGAGGACCAGAGCTCCTGTCTGGCAGCAGGGGGGAGTGGGACGTCCCAGGACAGAGTCAATCTGCACGTTAACCACACACAGCGGCTTCTAACTGTGACAGTGAGGGAACTGGAGAGGAAGGACACAGGCTGGTACTGGTGTTCTGCAGGAGACCTTCAGATCCCAGTGCATATTAATGTTATAAATAAAACTACAGTCACCACAGGTAAGCAGGTAATATTTGGAGAGCCTTGGTCAAGGTGTGGGATGTTGTGACACATTTGCAGGTGATTCTATTCTCTGTTCTCTCACCTGGTTATGCATGGAGCACCGGTCTGTCAGATATTAGCTGTTGTCAGTCTGGAACTATACATTTGTTTGGTGACAGACTGCACCAGTTTGGGTGTGCAGTTTCATGCAATGAGTTGGAGAATTTGTCGGGTATCATCTTGTTTACCACCACAGATTTGAATAGCCAATTAAAATTATTCAGATGTGTGCATCTTCAGCCATCTGTAGTCTTGCTTTTTCTGACTACATTTGCACTTTCCAGCTGACCCTCATAGCAGAGTTTACACAGTGAAATTGCAGTAGCAGTGGTTTTGTCTGCAATAGCACATTTAACAGACTTTCTGTGCCTCTTTCCACAGCTTCGACACCAACCAAACACAAGGCTGACCCAATAATGTAAATACGCATACTTCTTGTTTTTGCATACTCTCAGCTGTGCTTTATTGCAGAAGTACTCATGAGCCAACATTAAAAGAGGAAAAGAGGAAATGTATTCCATATATACAATTATTAACACGGGTATGAAGTGCAGACACCCAGAGTCATGTCTCACAGTTATTAACAGCAATGAGCATGTGAACTGCGTTAATGCCACACGTCTTAGGAAGCTGGTACAGAACATGTTCTGACGGTTAGCAGGGTCGTTTTGCATGTACCACTAGAAAAGCTGGTGTCACTATTTTACACCAAATGGTCTATTTTTGTAAATTGGTTTCTTGTCTGTATTATCGTGTTGTTTATTCATACCAGCTGTGATGTCAGGTTACTAGGTAACGGGGCAGAAGTGTCATGCCAAAAATCTCTTCCTTGTGACATCACTTTGAGTGACACATGATGGTTAAACCATAGATTATTAATGGATCATGGATGTATGAGTCTGTGAATAGATTATATGGAGCAGATAGTGTGCTCAGTGGCCATCACATAAAAAATTTTCTCTTCCATGTCAGAAGAAACTATGAACTGTAGGCTCCTAGACTGTGGAGTAAAGGAACACTGGTCATACCTGAATATCTGTTGTTAACTATGAACCCTCTGGGTATTACAGCTCAAGTCATTTTTTTTAAATTATTAAATATTTACAATTCAATGCAGATATAGTACAATCCAACATTACCAACCCCAGAGCATGTATTACTTTTTTCAGCAGTGGCATGAATACATGAAAGACATAAAAATGAACTATGAAATAAAATATAGTGTTTCCCAAGTGCGCCCAAGTTTGAAAATATCTCTTCTATATGACTCTATATACAATGGTCTACTATATGAGTCTATATAAAACAAACCAATTAAAGTTCCCTAATTCTGCACAGTTCTCACTTTGCAAGGCTGTAAGTGTAAGCTGTCATTACTTGCGACCAGCAGAACTTTTTACCCCTTCAGCTTCCCCTCATGAAAAAGGGAAACACAAACCAGCACCAACACAGGGGTGCTTTCTTCCTCATTACACAGAAATGAATAAACATCACGCTGAAAAATAGGGATGGCTTCAAAACCAAATGTAAACCAAATGTAAAATGGTACAAACCATGAAGACCATTTTGTATGTGACAGCAGATGTCAAGATGGAAGCCAGACAGAGGCTCGGACATGTTACAGCAGTGGTTAATATAATATTTTTTTTTATCTCCTTTCAAAGAATTGGCACTTTAATGATCTTCCAGAAAAATATATAAATAAGTGTGGCTTGAATGCTCTTCTCTTGCTGTGGCAGTACCTCTCCCCTAACTCACCTACTGGTAACCTTTGGCCTGCTGTTGCTGCTGGTGATTGTTGCCATGGTTACCTGGAAGCTGTGGAAAAGACACAGTAAGCACAATATATTTATGGATTTTCATAAATTAAATGTATAATATGCTTGATGTATTTGAGTTAATCTGAACAAAGATGTAATGACAACATGAAATGAGCAAAGGTGTTGTGGTTGTTTTGCTTTTATTAAATTTCCTAATTGATTTACTGCCAAGCTTGCAGAGGTATTTACAGAATGCATGCTTCATCTGTGTTTATCTCTTAAGAAAGCAGAAGTTGGCAGTGTTGCTCAAGGTTTCACCATCGTTTCTCTTTCTCAGAGGAAACTCAGACTGAGAGAGGAGGCGCAAACCAGACTGGGTACACAGTAAGTGAGTTTCACGCAGTGGATTGCTGTAGAGTTTGCATCTGTTTAGAAGAGTAACCGTTGATGCATTCTGCCACAGTTCCTGAAGGTTATCAGAGAGATAGCCAGTACAAGCAGATCTGTGAATACTGAATGGCACCAAAATTCATTTTTGTCATGCAAACCAAGTGATGCTGACAGCCATTTCTGGTTTCCTGTATTCAGCTGTTTTTCACTGAGTGTTCAGCCATCTTGGCACTGACATTGTTTCCACCTTAGTTCTGACTGTTTTACTACTGACAATGTTTGTCCCTCACCACTCACTGTGTTACTACTGACAGTGTTTGTCCCTCAGTACGGACTGTTTTCCTGTCTCAATGCTGCCAGAGTGTGTCCCTCGGTTTTGACTGTATTTCTCTCTCAGTACTGACAGTATTTGTCCCTCAGTACTGACTATATTGTTGTCTCAGTACTGACTGTATTGTTGTTGCAGTACTGACAGTGTCTCTGTCTCTCGGCCAGTTTACTACAGGTCTTGAAGATGAAGTGACATACAACACAGTGGTGTCCAAGAAAAAAAGTGCTCGGAAAAAAGTAAATCTCTTTCTTATTTTTGCTTTGGAAACATTTATGGTTCCTTGCTGCTTTACTTTCTTGCATTCAGCAGAAATGTGTATAAATCAGGTGGCCTTCAGTCTGAATCTCTGTAATGCGCACCATGTAACCGCTGTCTCAGCACTGACACAGTTTATCAGCAGTGGCCATGTGCCTTTCAGAGTGGACTGCGTTCCTCTCTGAGAACAAACTGTTTCTGTGTGATTTGTCTTGCCACAGTATTGGCTCTGCTCCTGTGACAGTACTGACATTTTCTGTCTCAGGACCGACATTTTCTGTCTCAGTGCTGACAGGGTATATTTGTCAGTATACTGATTATATTGCTGTCTCAGTACTGACGCTGTTTGTCTCTCAATACTGACAGTTAGTCTCAGTCCTGACTGTATTCCTGCCTCAGTACTGACAGTGTACATCTCTCAGTACTCACTGTATTGTTCTCTCAGTACTGACAGAGTTTGTCTCTCAGTACTGACTGTATTGCTGTCTAAGCACTGACTATGTCTCTGTCTCCCTCCCAGTTTGCTACAGGTCTTGAAGATGAAGTGATATACAGCACAGTGGCATCCAAGAATAGAGCAGCTCAGAATGAAGTGAATCTTTTCATTTCTGTATTTTGAGAGTCATTAACTACTTTCCTTGGCAACATAAACATATGAAGGTTCCCTTTAAACCACTGCATTGGTTTAACAGCACTGAGTTACATGTATCTCAAATGCACCCAACCTCATTATGCTGTGTGTGTGTGTGTGTCCAGCCTCCTGTAGAGCCAGGTGATGGTGTCACCTACAGCTCCATCGTCCTTCAGCAAAGAAAGGTAGGATCGATTCCCATACCACTTTTCAGGGGAGCGAACAAACATCCCCTTACATCTCAGGGCTCCTGCTGAAAACCAGTATCAGATTGTCTCCGTGACCTTTGGCCTCTGGCAGGCAGGAGAGCCGTCCCAGCCTTGGTGCTTTGACCCTGGTGATGAGGTCACCTACAGCTCCCTGGCTCCTCAGTGTTAGCAGGTGAGTTTCTCGTGCCGCCAGGTCTCTGTGTGTAATGGAGATGGACGATGCTCTAGACATATAAGAGATTTAAAACACACCAGAGCCTAAACTTACACAATTCTAAAAATGCATGTTTAAAACAAGCAAGCCGCAATAAAGCACAGAAACAGTAAATCATAGAAAAAGAAGGATGAAGAAAAATCATAACAATATAGACACCCCCCCTCCACACCCCCAAAACACACCACCTCTCCCTTCTCTTTCCCTCTCCCCCTCTCTGTGTTAATGACCAGCACCTGTAACGGTCCATCTCCATGTTAGGATAAAATGACAGTGATGCTCCACCTGTTGCAGCACCCTTTTCCTCTGACATTATTATGCTCTTCCCTATGTTTCTGCACGCTGCGTTCATGACATCTTATTGGTTGACTGGCATGTGATTTGAACAGCAGCTCTGTGTTACCCTGTATAACGCCCCTCTTGATCCATGCCTAGCTGCCTGCTTCCTCCAGGACTCCTGCAGTCCCCTCCCCCTGAACTGGCCTTTGGGGGTACGGATGGGTGTATCAGCAGGGTCTCCTCATCTCCCTGCCCTCAGGGACGCTGCGAGTCGCCAGACGCCTGCCAGCTGCTAGGATGACATCAGCGGAGTAGCGCCCATCCTCCAATTGGCGCCCACCTCACCGTGGTGCATTGTGGGACTTGTAGTAAAAAAGCCACTGGCTGCATGCGAGTGTATCAGCGGTGCGAGGCCGTTCACTAATCAGTGCCCGCTTCCCTGCTGGGCACTCTGAGACTTGCAGTGTGAAGCACAGCTGTTGGCTGCGTCCGAGTGAATCAGAGAACTGCCTTTCACCTCATTATAGCCCTCTAATAATGAGGTGAAAGCTAAAATTCTCAGAATGTGAAATATCAGCCTAATGGGAAACTGCACAGTACAAAAGAGGGTTGAGTGAAGGGGAATCAGTTTACAAAGAGAATTCGGCACGTCACCAGAGCAAGACGGTGCAATTTCCTTTGACAATCTTTCAGCACCATATTTGCACTGGAAGAATGCCTGCACTCACTGCACTAGCCAGACAACATGTCCTCAGCTTCACACAACAGCTTCGTGGTGCTCAGATGAAGTATTAATTTATTCTGTATATGTTGCAGAATTTGAAAATTCGTTCTGAGAAAATGGTTCTGATTTTTGATCATGTTGGTTCTTGAAGGTAAATCATAGAGTTATTAATAGGATTTTGTTGTAAATTTATTTTCCGTCACATTGGGATGAATGATAGCCAAACTAAATCAATCTAATGTCAACGTAGCCAGAAAATTGTTTCACATGTAATTCAAATGTTGCTGACAAGATAAATTATTGTCACAAAATTGTGGAAAAGGTTGTAAATATAACTTGTCAGAATGGACAGATGTGTGAATAGTGTCTTCAGAGTAGTTCTCTCTGATGGTATAAAAATAAATACTGTGTCTCTGTTGTTTGACTAAAAAAAGGATTGTCTTGACAAAATGTGTGTTGCTGTGGTGTTTGTTTATTCAGGATTTTTTGCAACCATAGATTCAACGGTTCATGGAGTCTCCTCGACCACACTTTGTTTTGTGACAAGACACCAGAGCTGTGTTCAGATAAAATATCTTTATCATGAGAGCAAAGACCACAGTGAAGCCTTGATGAGCAGAGGTGACCAGACCAAACAGCTCACCTGGTTGCTCAGCTAGACTCAGTGGCTTTTATTCGGAAATTGAAATAACACCTGTATGCATGTGTGTATCAGTACATGTGCGTGTGCGCATGTGTGTGTGTGCGTGTGTGGGTGTGCGCATGTTCACATGTGCGTGTGTGTGTGTGTGTGTGTGCATAAATTGTCAAGGGCAGTCCAAGAGGCAGTGATTCAATGGATCCATGACTTTCTGTCTACTGAATAAATGTGTAAAACATCTCGCATATACAGTAAAAAAGTGTTACTCCCTTAGAACCCACTGAATAATCGGTCAAGAGCAGACTCCTTTGTTTTGCCTCTAGTAGCCACAACTCTGTGTGTGTGTGTGTGTGTGTGTGTGTGTGTGTGTGTGTGTGTGTGTGTGTGTGTGTGTGTGTGTGTGTGTGTGTGTGTGTGTGTGTGTGTGTGTGAATGTGTCAATAACAATTGGAACTAGGTTGAGAAACAGTCATTGCAATGATTACACAGAAGTGATGCTCCATTTCCAGAGAGTACAACCTTTCACTCTGATGAAAAGATCTGTGACTCTCCCACACTCATACACTCTCTCTCTCTCTCTCTCTCTCACACACACACACACACACACACACACACACATACACACATGGCTCCTCTCATCTTCATCCTCCTCTTCCTCTCAGGTAAGACTCATTCATCTCATCTCTGGAATAATTTTGCAGCGATATGTATGAGCCATCAATGTTGGTATGGAGATGCACCTCATTCTCAACGAAGAGGACAGAGCAGAGAGCAGACAAAAAATAAACTTTACCTGCAGCTCCTGACTGCATTGAAATGCAGCAATTATGTTTCAATTCTATTTAAACTGAATTACTGTTTGCTTACAAGGTGATGTGTATTTGCGTTGGGTCTTTCAGTGCTCTGTAAGTCTGCACATTAAACAAACACATACAAATGTAGTTGCTTGGTGGGAATCATCTATGAATTGCTCAGATTATGAACCGCTCAGTGTCATCACAGAACAATGTACACAACAGAAAGAGGAAGAAACTATAGATGAAAAATGAATATTCCCATGTGAATTCCTGGATTGGCGACCTGTGGATCAGGTCTCCTGAAGAGAACATAACAGTCTGATACATTTTATGCAATATTTGAATTGTTTCAGAACTGCTTTTAAATTGCTTTATGAAATAAACTCTCAGTTGTTTGGAAATACAGACATTTGTAGCGATGCAGTGGGACGTGCTGCTTTATGAGTTTCTGAGGCTTTTTGCACCTGCTCTCAGCACAGGTGTGTCAGACGTCATTCTCGTCTTGCGTCAGAATGATGTTCAAGCCTTTCGAGGGTGTGAGCAGGCAGTTGGAACAGTTTGAGGAGAGCTTCACAGAGAGGGATACTGAGAGATGCTTCTCAGAAAGGGACACTGAGGGATACCTCACAGAGAGAGATACTGTGGTCAGACTGCAATACAGAATGCAATGTTTGCGAGAAGGATGATGCAAAGAGCTCAGGCAGTGATCTACAGACCAGCGATCATATGGTCAGAAGTGTCATCCTTCAACTAAATTAGGACTCTCATATAGGGTGAATTTTCTGCAGTCAACTGACTGATTATTATGTTTTCATAAAGAGTGCTTATATGATTATATCTGCTGAAATGAGATAATGAATGGATACATAGTCATAATGGTTAATAATTAGTTATTTATGTTTATATGTAAACAATTGCTAATAATGAGCTAAAAATCATTCACGGACAGTATTTCGTTGTCCCTGCAGGTGCCGACAGTTTGAGGACAGTGAGGAAGTTAACTGTGCAGGAAGGGGCATCTATCACTATCCCATGTCACTATGATCAGAAATATAAAGCTCATGTCAAATACTGGTGTCAGGGGTCTAACTGGCTTAAATGCACCACCATAGTGCGCACTGACTCTCCACAGAGGAAAGGAGAAGTGTCAATCAGCGATGACCCCGCCCAGCAGGTCTTCACTGTGATCCTGAGTAACCTGCAGGTTAAAGACTCTGCTTACTATTGGTGCGCTGTGGACATCAACATGGGAACAGATGTTGGAGAGTGGCTGCATCTCACAGTCACTGGAGGTGAGCTGTCTTTGCTACAGGCCACAGTTACAGCACCTACAGGCCACCCAGCATGAGGAAGGCTTTTACAAACATTAATTAACAGCTTTTTACAGGATCAGTTAAACACAACACATTGCAATGTCATTAACTGTGTCTGTGTTCAGGTACCCCAGATTTATTAACACCGTGTCTGTGTTCAGGTACCCCAGACCTGTCAGTGGTGAGGGACATGGTGACAGGTGAGGTAGGGGGGTTTGTCAGAGTCATTTGTCACTATGGCAACAGACTCAAGGATAAAGAGAAGAAGTGGTGCAGGATTGGGGACCAGAGCTCCTGTCTGACAGCAGGGGGGAGTGGGACGTCCCAGGACAGAGTCAATCTGCACGTTAACCACACACAGCGGCTTCTAACTGTGACAGTGAGGGAACTGGAGAGGAAGGACACAGGCTGGTACTGGTGTTCTGCAGGAGATCTTCAGATCCCAGTTCATATTAACGTCATGAATAAAACTACAGACACCACAGGTAAGCAGGTAATATTGGGAAAGTTTAAGATTTGTTGCACATCTGCAGCTGAAGTGTGACACCTCCTTTCTCTCAGCTGCTCATTCTCTGGACAGTTAGCCAATGTGAGAGAAAGACACAAACCTCTCTATGTGTATTTGAAATTCCGTGTTTTCAATATGCAGGTGTACCCAGTGAGGAAGATCCTTGGTCTGGTAATTTCTTGTTTATCATTATGCAGGACATATGAAGTTAAATGCAACCTGAGGTTAGACATTTCATCGTATTGATGTGTAATGTCCCACCTTTAACAACCTGCAGATGTAAACCTGTCGACTGAATCATTCTGAGCTTAGTACAGTGGCCTTGTGCCTGTGGCCGTTGAGTCCACTAGTAAAATAATGCAGTAAGTGTCTGTGATGAATCCTGATTGAAACTTTTACAAACACAGAGGTTCCAGCTTCCAAAACTCCCCGCTGGGGAAGGATTCTTGACGTGCTGCTGAAAGCTGCTGCTTCCCTGCTCTTCCTCTCATGCACCATCATCGCTGCCATGATCATCAGAGACCAGTGAGCATTTCAGTCACGACAGTTTATATTACACTCAACAGAGTCATTGTCTCTAACTTTTTTTTTTTTTTGGGTGGAGTAATGACATGTGGGCCCAGTCAGAACAGCTGAGATTAATACAATAATCATAATTTTTATGCTGGGATGCAGAGAAGAGGCAAAGATGCTTTTTAAATAAACATTCTTTTTTGATATCAATGGTTTTTGAGATGAGGATTTTGTTTTGTCTTAATATCTAATGCCCCAAATTTATCTTGAATGACTTAATTATTACACAAATTGACAGGTTGATTAATTGATTTATCTGATTAACTCAGAGAAGTTAGTAGTGTCATAGTGTCAAAGAGCAACCACTTTCCTTACTAAACTGTTATCTCTCTGGTTCTCTCTCTCTCTCTCTCTCTCTCTCTCTCTCTCTCTCTCTCTCTCTCTCTCTCTCTCTGTCTCTCTTTCTCTATCCCTCTCTCTCTGTTTTTCATTCAGTTGCAGGTGGAAGGCGTCAGTAAAAAAAGATCTGGAGCAGAATAAATCTCATCCAACAACCAGTATATCTAACGCTACCTGATGGTTTCCATGCCATATTGATACTGATATGCATTATTTTCCAAATTGAAATGAAAAGTTTGTTTTCTTTTTTTCTTTATACAATATCCATTTGCATTTTTTTTGTTAATTTTCTCTGTCAGGACTTTTTTTTAAGTTTCATGTTCAATGTCTTTTGTTCCTGTTTGTGTTCATTCTGTTTTGTCAATGGTTCTCGGCGTTGTGTTAATAAATTTTTTTTTATAAATTAAATCGTCACCAAGTCTGTGTTTTGTATTGACAAATCGGGCTCTAACAGGTGTAAAATACCTCATTTTATTTAATTTTATATTCGTTGAGGAAGGCTGACAATCCTCACCTAATGACTGGTGCCTCTGTGGAGACGGCCTCTGTGTGTGTGTTTGTGTGTGTGTGTGTTTCTGTGTGTCTGTATGTGAATGTGTGTGTGTGTGTGTGAATGTGTGAATAAGACGCGGAACTAGGTTTAGAATAAGTCATAGCAAAGATTACACAGAAGTGGTGTTCTATTTCCAGACAGTGTAAGTACAACCTCATATCTCACTCTGTTGAAGAGATCTGTGACTCTCCCACAGTCACAAACTCTCTCTCTCTCTCTCACACACACACACACACACACACACACACATGGCTCCTCTCATCTTCATCCTCCTCTTCCTCTCAGGTAAGACTCATTCATCTCATCTCTGGAATGATGAGACTGTGTTGGTTTAATTTGCTCTTTTAAGTGGAGGTTAAGTTTAGAAGAACACTGAAGCAAATGACAGGCTACATGCTTTGTTTTAAACTATCACAATATAATGAGCTATTTTCAAGGAAAATACATGAGTGATTAATATTGGGATTGAGATTCATGTTATTCTCAACGAAGAGGACAGAGAGCAAACGGCAGATAAATGTGAACTTTACCTGCTGCTCCTGACTGCATTGAAATGCAGCAATTATGTTTCAATTCTATTTAAAGTTAAACTGAACTACCGTTTGCCTACAAGGTGATTCGTATTTACACTGGTGTCTTTCAGTGCTCTGTAAGTTTGCAAAATAAACAAATATATACAGAGATCAAGTTGCTTGGTGGAAAACTGTCTTTGAACCTCTGAGAGTATGAACTGTTCGGTGTGACCGCAGTAGAACATACACCGCAGAAAGAGGAAGAAACTGTGAAAAAAAAGAATATTCAAATGGAAAGTGCTGGACTGGTGACCTGTGCATCAGGTTTTCTGAACAGAACACTTTATGCAATTAGATGTTAAAACACCAAAGCCACTTACAAACAGCATGTCAGAAAAGATGTGTTAATCATTACTGTTTGAGTTGTTTCAGAACTGCTTTTAAACTGCTTTATGAAATAAACCCTCAGTTGTTTGGAAATACAGACATTTGCAGCGATGCAGTGGGACGTGCTGCTTTATGAGTTTCTGAGGCTTTTTGCACCTGCTCTCAGCACAGGTGTGTCAGATGTCATTCTGGTCTTGCGTGAGAATGATGTTCAAGCCTTTTTACGGCATAAGCAGGCAGCTTTATCAAGATCAGTTTGCATAACACTTCACAGAGAGGGATACTGTGGTCAGGTTGTCCTGCATAAACCCTGCGTTACACCTAAACATGCACATTTGCAAGAAAGATGATGGAAAGAGCTCAGGCAGTTGTCTACTGAACAGTGATCATATGGTCAGAAGTGTCATTCTTCACTCAAAATCGGTACTCACATACGTGTTGATTCATCAGCAGTATGTTGAAACATAATTAATATATGGTTTCGTTGAGAATGTTCATGTGCTCATAAGTGAGATAATGAATGGATACATAGTTATGATGGTTAATAATTAGTTAATAATTAGTTATTTATGGTTATATAATTATAATTGCTACTAATGAGCTAAAAATGTCCCCTGACAGTCTTTGGTTGTCCCTGCAGGTGCTGACAGTTTGAGGACAGTGAGGAAGTTAACTGTGCAGGAAGGGGCATCTATCACTATCCCATGTCACTATGATCAGAAATATAAAGCTTGTGTCAAATACTGGTGTCAGGGGTCTGCCTGGTATAACTGCGCCACCATAGTGCGCACTGACTCTCCACAGAGGAAAGGAGAAGTGTCAATCAGCGATGACCCCGCCCAGCAGGTCCTCACCGTGACCCTGAGTAACCTGCAGGATAAAGACTCCGGTTATTATTGGTTCCTTGTGGAGATAAATGCAGGAACAGATGTTGGAGAGCGTCTGCATCTCACAGTCACTGAAGGTGAGCTGTCTGCTACAGGCCACAGTTACAGCACCTACAGGCTGCCCAGCATGATGGTGGCTTTTACAAACATTAATTAACAGGCTTTCATGTAATCAAATGCACTAATTCACTGTCTGTGTTCAGGTACCCCACTCTTATTAACACCGTGTCTGTGTTCAGGTACCCCAGACCTGTCAGTGGTGAGGGACATGGTGACAGGTGAGGTAGGGGGGTTTGTCAGAGTCATTTGTCACTATGGCAACAGACTCAAGGATAAAGAGAAGAAGTGGTGCAGGATTGAGGACCAGAGCTCCTGTCTGGCAGCAGGGGGGAGTGGGACGTCCCAGGACAGAGTCAATCTGAACATTAACGACACAAAGCAGCTCCTAACTGTGACAGTGAGGGAACTGGAGAGGAAGGACACAGGCTGGTACTGGTGTTCTGCAGGAGATCTTCAGATCCCAGTTCATATTAACATCATGAATAACCCTACAGTCACCACAGGTAAGCAGGTAATGTTGGGAAAGTTTAAGATTTGTTGCACATCTGCAGCTGAAGTGCGACACCTCCTTTTTCTCAGCTGCTCATTTTCTGGACAGTTAGATAGTGCTGTAGCCAATGTGAGAGAAAGACACAAACCTGAGCTTAGTACAGTGGCCTTGTGCCTGTGGCCGTTGAGTCCACTGGTACAATAACACAGTAAGTGTCTGTGATGAATCCTGATTGAAACTTTTACAAACACAGAGGCTCCAGCTTCCAAAACTCCCCACTGGGGAAGGACTCTTGACGTGCTGCTGAATGCTGCTGCTTCCCTGCTCTTCCTCTCATGCACCATCATCGCTGCCATGATCATCAGAGACCAGTGAGCATTTCAGTCACGACAGTTTATATTACACTCAACAGAGTCATTGTCTCTAACTTTTTTGGGTGGAGTAATGACATGTGGGCCCAGTCAGAACAGCTGAGATTAATACAGTAATCATATTTTTTATGCTTGGATGCAGAGAAGAGGCAAAGATGCTTTTTAAATAAACATACTGTTGAGGGATGAGGATTTTGTTTCATCTTAATGTCAAATGCCGCAAATTTATCCTGAATGACTCAATTATTACACATATTGAGAGGTTGATTAATTGATTTATCTGATTAACTCAGAGAAGTTTGTCATAGTGTCAAAGAGCAACCATTATGCTTACTGAAATGTTATCTCTCTCTGTCTCTCTGTCTCTGTCTCTGTCTCTGTCTCTCTTTCTCTCTCTTTCTCTCTCTCTCTCTCTGTTTTTCATTCAGTCGCAAGTGGAAGGTGTCATTAAAAAAAGATCAGGAGCGCAATAAATCTGATCTAACTACCAGTCAATCTAATGCTACCTTCAAGTTTCCATGCCATATTCATACTGATATGCCTTAATTTCCACACTGAAATTAAAACATTGTTTTCTTTTTTCTTTATACAATATCCATTTGCATGAATCTTCTCTGTCAGGACTTTCACGGGTTTTTAAATTTTGATTTTTTTTCATGTAAGACGTTCATATCATGTATCATGTAAATGTATTTATTTGATTGAATAAAAATTGCCTCTGAATTATGTTGTTACTGTGTAATGTACTTCATGACCAGTAGATGGTATCATGAGCAGTCATAAAACCAGTCTGTTTCAGAGGAACCCAGTATTTTCCAACCTTTCCACATTTTCAGAAATGTCATGCATGAATCATTTGCTTTCTAAGCCACTATGGATAAGAGCAACTGTCAAGTAACCAAACAAAACAGAGTTTGTGAGATGTTTTAATATCCATGCATGATATAATTTGCATAAGAAATCCATTTTATTTAACTCTTTGCATGGAGGGAATTGTGTTTATGCTCTGGTGCATTTTAAATCTTTTATGTCTCTCTAGCATTGTCCAGCTCCATGACACACAGAGACCTGGCGGCATGAGAAACTCACCTGCTAACACTGCGGAGCCAGGGAGCTGTAGGTGACCTCATCACCAGGGTCAAAGCACCAAGGCTGGGACGGCTCTCCTGCCTGCCAGAGGCCAAAGGTCACGGAGACAATCTGATACCGGTTTTCAGCAGGAGCCCTGAGATGTAAGGGGATGTTTGTTCGCTCCCCTGAAAAGTGGTATGGGAATCGATCCTACCTTTCTTTGCTGAAGGACGATGGAGCTGTAGGTGACATCATCACCTGGGTCTACAGGAGGCTGGACACACACAGACACACACACACACACACACACATACACACACACAGCATAATGAAGTTGGGTGCATTTGAGACACATGTAATTCACAAGGAAAGTAGTTAATGACTCTCAAAATACAGAAACGAAAAGATTCACTTCATTCTGAGCTGTTCTATTCTTGGATGCCACTGTGCTGTATGTCACTTCATCTTCAAGACCTGTATCAAACTGGAAGGGAGACAGAGACATAGTCAGTACTGAAACAGCAATACAGTCACTTCCAGTGGAGAAGCTCTGTCAGTACTGAGACAGAAACAATCGGTACTGTCACAGAAGCAGAGTATTTACTGACTTAAGACAAAGCCGGCACAAAGACAGGAACAGTCTTTCCTAAGAAACACAATGTGTTCTGTTCTGTCAGTATCACCAGTTCTGCACTCTGTAGAAAATAACATAACTTAAAATGACTTTTGATGCCATTGAAGGGCTAAAAAGCCATTTAATATTCTCTCAGATCTGCTTGTACTGGTTATCTCCCTGATTCCCTTCAGGAACTGTGGCAGAATGCATCAACGGTTACTCTTCTAAACAGATGCAAACTCTACAGCAATCCACTGTGTGAAACTCACTTACTGTGTACCCAGTCTGGTTTGCGCCTCCTCCCTCAGTCTGAGTTTCCTCTGCGAAAGAGAAAAGATCGTGAAACCTTGAGCAACACTGCCACATACGCACTCAGCTTCTGCTTTCTGTCCTTAGCATGTACACACAAACACACTGCCACTTACACAGCCAGCTTCTGCTTTCTCTTCTCAACATATACACACACAAGACCCCCTACCTCAAAATGCCTGATTAAAATATGCTGGTAAATTGATGATGAAATATAATACGAAAGGGACATCATGATTTGTTGTTTCTCATGACACCAGCCACACCACCCTTACCTGTTTCGTGTTTTTTCATTAAATGTTATTTCTGAGGAAAAGACAGGAAATGATTCCTACTTTGTCTTTTCCACGGCATCCGGGTAACCATGGCAACCATGGCAGTTGGGCAGTTCAGATGGAGACACCATGACAATAAGAAAAGAATATTGCAGCTCTGCTCACACCTTTTTATACACTGTGCAAATTCTGGCAGATCATTTAAGAGTGAAGTCCTGAACAGAAGATAAAATATGTGCATGCGTATAACGCTCTATAACTCACATATTTCACTCTTTGCCACTATTAGAAAGTTGTGCTTTATTTTCTCTGTATTGTCTTGTATTTGAATTTGTATTTGTGACACTGTATTTTCAAATACTTGCATTTGTACTCAGTGCAGACATGTGTAAGTTAGTATTGTAATGGCATGATACGTCATGTCATACATGGGGGGGCAGTATGGTGTGTTGGTAAGGAGCAGGGCTCATAACTGAAAGTTTTCTAGTTCAATTCCCTGTTGGGACACTGCTGTTGTACACTTGGATTTAACTCAGAATTGCTTCAGTAAATATCCAGTTGTGTAAATGGATAACATGTAAAAATAGTAACCTATGTACATCGCTCTGGAGTGTCTCCAAAATCGCTCTAAGAGTGTCCGCTAAAGGCCAATAATGTAACCTAATGCCACCCATTTGCCTGTCACAAAATTAAGTGAGTTTAAAGTCAAGTGGACTGTTCAGTCACTTCTGTTCTCTTGTAGTGGAAGTCGCTCTGGATAAGAGCGTCTGCTAAATGGGTGCAATGTAATAATGTGGAGGAAGTACAGTAAAGACTGTGACAAGATCTCTTTCTAAAAGTGAAATCGCTGAGACTGAGGCCTTAATGACCCCCCACCCTCTTCTCAAAAACCCCTTACCCAAACCCTTGACCGTTTGGTACAATATATTTTTTCTGCTGACTTAAAATAAAAAATAAAATATTTACATTTCTGAGTCACTGTTCCGTTTCGTCGCTGTTGAGCCTATGGGTGAAGACTCACAGAAAGCCAGGCTGTTAACTGTCCTGTTGCAGACACAACCACTGCTAGCTTTGCAGGAGAAGTTTTGGTTGATACGTCAAGACTTTTAAAACTTTTTCAAAGATTCACACACACACTTTTCAAAGACAAACACACACAGACAAGATTTGAGATTAACACGCAGACAAATATTACTAATGCTGTCATAGCGGTTGAAGATTTTGTTTTATGGATATCAAAAGGGGTTGAACTGACACTTACAACGGTAAAAAGAGAGACATTGCCCACCATATCCTCAGTGTGGAACTGCACATCCAAAACATTTTTCTGAAGACCTGGGTATCAACACGCTGACTAATGATACCTGATGGAGCTCCTTGCCCGAGCAGGTGAAACTGCAGAAAAAAAGATGTATGGCTGACTTCATCCACAAAGCTTTTCGAATGGTGACTGTTACCTGAAATGTCTGTGGGATATTTATTTATGACGTTAATATGAACTGGGATCTGTAGATCTCCTGCAGAACACCAGTACCAGCCTGTGTCCTTCCTCTCCAGTTCCCTCACTGTCACAGTTAAGAGCCGCTGTGTGTCGTTAACGTTCAGATTGACTCTGTGTCCTTAACTCTGGAATATTCAGACTGCTGTCACTGAGCCATTAATAGCTCATTACAAGCAATTACTGTCAAATGTCCATTATTGAGATATTATTAGCTCATTGTTAGCCTTTATAACCAAATAACCATCATTAGGCAATCATTAACTCATTATTAATGTGCAGTTCAGGCCAGTGTCACAGGTGCGTAAGTGCATTATTAAATCAGGTGTGTAGGTACATTGTTAACTACCGTCTTTATGTTCTGTATTTTTTGTGATTTCCATTCTGACCCCCTGCAGAGGGATCACACAGCCAGAACTTTCTTAAAATGGGCAATTCTGAGAAACAAGAGGACTGCCAATTTTCACTTCATTAAAAATTTTCCACAATGCATCAACATGTACACCGACTTTCTGCATAATATCTTTACATCAATGTCAGATTGCAACATACAGCATTGCACTTCACAAAATACAGCCAATGCTGACAGTATATTGTATTTGAAATATTACAATCGCCAACTAAACCCTGTAAAAGTACATATTATGAAATAAATGTCTGGAATAAGTTACATAGCCATTTTAACACAGTGTGGGATGTTATATACATATTACGTGCTATTATGTTCATTTGTCTAAATAGTGATGCCTCTACTCTTTTCGAAGTGGTTGACTTTCTCTGTCAGTCAGAAATGAAAAGACAGTTTCCTGTTAAACAACTTTATTATTTATGTGTTTATTTATTTGGCAGATGTTTATATCCAGAACAACCTACAGTTTTCACTTTCACATGCCAGTGTGAATAAAAGCCAACTTATAGAGAAACAGGAATTTGTCCGAAACAGAATGAAACTCTTACTGCAGAATTGCAATATTGCAATGATTTCTCTTGCTCTCTTCCTCTTCCGCTCAGAATTCTGTGAAGCCATAAATCAGGTGCTTCACAAAGTTGATAGGATCAATGTTGCATCAATAACCAATGCCACATTTAGCCTGTCATTTTTTGCAATATGTGTATAAATGTAGTCTCCAAAGCTGCTAAAATGTGCGAAATAAACAGTCTTCTGATTCCATGAAATGAATGAGGCTGAGAAGAGGATGAATATGCGATATGTGTGTGAGTGTGTGTGAGTGTGCGTGTGTGTGCGTGTGAGTGTGTTGGGGAGGGTGTGTGTGTGTGTGAGTGTGTGTGTGTGTGTGTGTCACTGATACACAGATCCTTTCATCAGAGTGAGATATGATTAGTGGTAAGTGTATATTTTGGCGGTCAAATTTGATCTGGCTTTTTGCATCTCAGTGTCCGCCAAATAAGACTTTTATACATGTCGCCCCCTTGTGGTGAGCTCCGCTCCTCTCCACCTTGGTCTTCAGAATCTGGGATGCAGCCTCGTTTACTGGCAGCACCACAGTGCCCCTTTGTGTACAAAGTTGGAATTGCAGCCAGGTTGCAGCCACACTGTCTCATGCACAGGAGCATTTTGCAGGGTTATGAGTGCCACATGCAATTGTACTGATGACAGATGAAACATTTCCATTTTAATACTAATTTTAATGAAGCAGCTCAGCCACCACATCTCAGTGACCTCAAACCTCAAATAAACACATCAGGTCAGCAAACAATATATCAGTATGGGGTGCTTAAAAATAATATTAGTTGCAACGTTTTAATATGCGTTATCCATCTAAATGGAAACACAACTTGAATTTGCTTCACCTCCATTAGTTCACAATTGATACCAGCTTTGCAGTGTCTCACAGTGTAGAGGCACAGAGGTAAACTCCCCTGTGTACACTGTGCATAGGACATGCATAATCGTAAACATACAATAAGCATGTTGTCATGGGTATTTGTTTCATGCTCAGGAAGGATGGGTGTGCCAGTCTCCTGGTATGATACGTGTTAATATAGCTATATGTACTTAGCATGTTACTGTGTGTGTAACACCTGTTCTGTGCACAATGTAGCGCATGTGTTGTGAGTGTTATTGGCTATGCGCATTGTGTGTTGTGTGTGCTAGTTTTTGTGAGCACTGTGCATCGCTGTATGTCGCATGCATTGTGATCAGTGTGATCAGTGTGATCAGTATGCTGTGTGATCTGTGTGATCAGTGTGATCAGTGTGCTGTGTGATCAGTGTGATCAGTGTGTTGTGTGATCAGTGTGCTGTGTGATCAGTGTGATCAGTGTGCTGTGTGATCAGTGTGATCAGTGTGCTGTGTGGTCAGTGTGCTGTGTGATCAGTGTGCTGTGTGATCAGTGTGTTGTGTGATCTGTGTGCTGTGTGATCAGTGTGTTGTGTGATCTGTGTGATCAGTGTGCTGTGTGATCAGTGTGCTGTGTGATCAGTGTGTTGTGTGCTTTGTGTGCAGTGTGATCTCTGTGCAGTGCGATCAGTGTTTTGTGTGCTTTGTGTGGAGTGTGATCTCTGTGCAGTGTGTTGCATGTGCGGTGTGTTGCATGTGCAGTGTGTTGCACGAGCTCTCTCACGCGTTGTGTGCAGGCGGGGACGTGGCCTGCTCAGCTGCGGGTGACCCGCGGTCAGAGCATGTGCACCTGCTGAGACGCAGTGTTGAGGAAGAGGACAGAGGTTTTGGCCTGGTCGCCCTCACAGCCTGGGTACATCTGCGGGAGAGAGTACGGACCCGCATTTAAGGGGATTAAAGGGTTAAATCTGCATTTAACAGTGAGAGCAAGGAAGAAGCCAACATTCAGATACTAACAATCAAACAGTGTGGGAGTTGCATGTAAATACTGAGAGATCAACCTTTAAATAGTGAGAGATCTGTATCTAAAATCTGTATCACTCTTTTCAGAAACCAGTTTTTATGATTCAGGTCCACAGCGATGGGACATACAGTGACAGCACAGATTTGTAGTAGCTCAGGAAAAGAGCTCACATCTACAGGAGTCTTGAGATCTAATATATTCACTCTCAGAATTCAACACATCGAGTATGCAATGAGGGCTGGACTTAGGGCTGGATGCTGATTGGTCTCTCCATTTCAGTGACCATGCCGCTCTTTTTTACTCTCCAAACAGAATAGCATTTAGTTGATTATGTCACTTGTTGCCAACAAAAGACAACAATATTGGTTACAGGACATGAAGCTTGTTTTGTTTTTTCCAGCTCGTAATAAACTATAAGAAAAGCTGACTATTTTTGGTAGGCCTCAACTTGATGAAACATGCAGGATGTTGGTTCAGCCATGTCGTTGGATAAGACTTACGCTGAGGGAGGTGGCGAGTTCATCCATGTTCCTTCTTCTCTGGATTCTCTCTGAAATGGCAAAATAACAGAAAAAAAATCATAACTAAATATGATATATGTTTTGTTGGAGCTGATCAAAATTCCTGTGACTACAGAGACGGACTGCAGGGATAAAACAGACATCACTCACTGTACTGGTACCACATGTTCCAGGGAACCATGACAACAACCGCCAGTAGCAACAGCGTCCCACAGATCATCAAGGGTGACCCCAGTACAGGGTTACTGGAGGAGAAACATGACACCATGTTACCTTCACACTTAATCTGTAACAAATGTAGAAATAGTTTGAAAAAACAATGTTTCAACTGAAAATCAATTTCCAAAGGATTTTTTTCCTCATAACAGGCGTGTATAAAAAAGGTATAGATGATGTGCCAAATAATGCCCACCTAATGTCATTCATGTATCATATATAACAAGACTGTTAGCAGTATTTAACAGCTTGTAAAACTTTCCAGCGATTTATAATCACTTTAGACATTTTTAGTTTCATGTTTCAGAGAGGTAACTAAATACACATGTGAGGAAGAGAATGCTTCTAACCTGTAGAAGTCCTGTCCTCCTTTGTCTGGTTCCATGGCCACAGTGGACAGAGAGGGAGCTTTGGGTCTAGATGGAGCTGTAGCAGGAAGTGATGTCATCGGTGCTCCCTCTGCTGAAATAGACCAACAGCAGACAGGCTTCCCATTTTTTTTAACTTTTTATCTGTAAATGTCCATAGTGCTGTGCCATTGTGTTATGAATGTTTTCTCACTTGCCCTGCTAGTTGTTGTTAAGCGTGTAAGAAGTGATTATCGCATAGGACAAGGACTTGATTTCATTCCCGCCAAAGAGGTAAGGAGCAGTTCCCCTCTACACCAGACGTATGAAGTTCACTTTATAGCCTGCAGGGGGAGCTCATTACTGGTGACGATGTCAATCTACTAGCTTCGTCATTGGTTTCAGTACACTTTTACCTTTCGTCATCAGGGATCATAACTGACGTTAGACATGGGGAAGCTGACCTTTAATCTGTCGCCAGAGAAGAAAGTACCCAGAGTGCCCGTGGTTTAAAAAAGCCCCGCTACTGTGTTTCCTGGCGTGTTCTGTGAAAGGGAAAGATGAGCGGCGTACCGGTGGAGCTGAGCAGCGTTGTGGAGCGCGGGGCGACGGTCAGGTGGACCGGCACCTGCTGCTGCCCGGCGGCGCACCAGTACCAGCCGGCGTCGCGCGGCTCCAGCACACGGACCGTCACGGTGAACGCCCCGCTGCGGTCGTCCCGGATCCGGACCGGCCCGCCCTCCAGTGTGCCGTTAGCGTCCGTCGACACGCACGAGCCCCAGTCCCCGCTGCGGCACCACTTCTTCACGCTGTCCCTGCAGGGGGCGGAGTTCCGTTCGGCGTTTAGAGCGACGGGACGGGGGGACGTGGGGATGGGGGGGTGAGAGCGGGGTGCGGAGCCAGAGACGGAGAACACCTCACCTGTGCCTGTAGCCGTAGAGACACTGGATGCTAACGCTGCCTCCTTCCTCACCCACCACCATGCTGTTCAGCACCGACATCCCTGCGGCAACAGGAAGCAAACGAGGGCTCACCGACCGCTCTACCACTGAGGGCTGCGGGTGTATAACTCCAGAGAGGCTTGGACTCCCTGTGAATCCTACTGTGTCATTGTCTTTTAGCAGACGCTCTTATCCAGGGCAGGAACTGCCACTGTTAACTGCCAACCTGCCTGACAACATCACACAAAATCAATTTGTGCTTTTTAAGTAAGTGTGGATTCTTGCACCTAGCAAACTGAAACAGAAGCAGAAGCTTTCCACAGCACACAGGTGAAGCCTCATGAGAAAACAGATGAAGCTGTAGTGGATGACAAAATAAACAATGAACTAAAAATCTAATCTGGTGCAGGTGCACTGGAATCCTGAATGATGTCATAATGGGAAGTAGACTATGCCAGCGGGTCAGCTGGTGCAATAGCTGATGTCATAAGGGGAAATAGAATACTGGTGCTGAGGGATGATGTCATTACTGGAAACAGAACACTGCCCCATGCCCGTGGGCGCCCGCTCACCGTGCGTGACTGTGATGTACACGGACGCCGTGTCGTCGGCTCTCCACATCCCCCCCACCTCCACCCCGCACCAGTACCAGCCGGAGTCCCCCTCCTGCAGGTCCGTCATGGTGACGGTGAACACCCTCTGCACGGGGTCGTCGGCGATCGCCACCTTCCCGCCGGCCCGCGGGGGGCTGTCCGTGCGGGCCAGGCTGGAGCAGAAGTCCTTCAGCGTCCCCCGGCACCAGTACTTGACGTGGCGCGTGTACTGCGGGTCGTAGTGGCAGGGTATGGTGACCGAGCGGCCCTCCAGCACCACCAGGTCCTTCACCGTGGACACGTCGCCCAGGGCTCCTGCAGCACGAGGAGTCACACACAGTGAAATTACAGACTTTTTCAAATTTTTTCCATTTTAATATTTTTATACTTTATAAACCCAGGCCTTCGTATGTGTCTATCACACTGTTTCCTGTTCCACTCTCAGTTTCCCTTTACTGGAAACAAGGAGCCATTTTCTTGTCTTTTCATAATTCGTTCTGAGTTTTCTGGTTTTCCAGTTTGGTAAAACACACCCTATCCAGCGCTCTGCGACAGCTTACTTTTAAAAATGTGCATCAAAAAATACATTTTGAATGATTGAAAGGACTTTTTTAATTGGTTGCTTGACTGATTGACTGATTTCTTAATTGGTTGGTTGGTTGCTGGATTACTTGATTCATTGATGTCCATAGCTTGCCTCTCTTTGTGAAATTTAAAGTTTGGCAGAAGTTCCTCTTATTCTCAGCAAACCCCTGCACGTGTGTGCTTTTCTTAGAAGCACTTTCACATCCCCTCTCTCCCTGGCTCCTCATTCTTAATTTGGAGGTCCTGTTTTTCACAACATGATTGCATGTGATTCTGTTGAGGGGTGACAGGATAGCTTGAGGGGTTGTTGCTGAGTTATGTGGACTTTACAAGGGTAACCTCTATGGTCAAAAAGCACCAGAAATCACCACAACGCCTTTCACATCAAACCTGTCAGAAGTAGACTCTCTGTGCTAAACAATCCAGAAACCTTCTTGAACAAAACAGGCAGCTATACAGGGGGATACTAGGGCTCGCAACCTGATGGTTGCTGATTTTATTCTCCACTGAGGCACTGCTGTTGTACCCTTGGGCAAGGTACTTAACCCACAATTGCCTCAGTAAATACCCAGTTGTATCATTGTACAAATGTATAAAATTGTAACATACTGTGTGTAAGTTACTCTGGATAACCGTGAATCCTAAATGACAATAATATAATAATATAATATAAGATAAATACAAATCAATACTTTACTGTCATGTAAATATGTGTTACGACAGATAAAAGCAGCAGGATTGGATATAGATGGTAAGACATATAATCATTTTTATTAGATTTACGTTTTTTAGTTCATGTTTCAACATACCTCTCTGAATTATTTAATTGAAACTTAGAGACGAGGTCATCGCCACAAAATGAACTCCATCAAATGTAATGGCTAAGTGTGTTTGAAATGCATGTCACTAAGAGTTCCGCATACTTTTTGTGCCCTCGCAGACAGATCTAAGACCAGAATGCCCACGTCCAGTCCAAGCTCAGAGTTAAAAGAATAATTTAGAATTTGATCCAGGATCAGTTGCTCAGGGCAGAAGGTTGCAACACTCAACACTGAGACATTGCGCAACAACACCAGAAAATTTTCAGCATGTTTTCATTTCAGGCATTATAAACGAAGGCAAAATTCATTATTGTTTGTGCAGTGACATTTTTTGTAAAACTTAGAGCAACAAAAAAACTGCAGGGAAGTCTACATAGGTAAAGGCCTTAATTTTGACAAAAATAGCACAGACCAATACATTTGTCAAAAACAGCAAATAATTCTCATATGTGAGAATTATCATTTCTCATGGTTAAATCTGAATGTGAGCCGGGTATTGGGTCTTAGCTAAGCAAACTGCTCACACACTGGAACAGACTGAGCTCTCTGCCTCGTGAAGTCCCTTACCTCTGACTCCATTTCCAGTGGAATGTGTGCCACAAGTCACATCCAGTCATATTGATATTCTTAACACAGTAAAGCACACGCAAACACAAACACGCAAAAAAAAAAAGGATTTATGTGTCAGAACAGCTGCGATTTGCTCGAAAAGCAGGAAGTGAGTAGCTCTTACCTGGGAGCAGGAGCAGGAGAAGAATACAGGTAACAGGAGCCATAAGTGTGTGTGCATACATGTGTGTGTGCATGCATGTGTATGTGTGTGTTTCGGCAGAGGCAGCAGCTCTCCTGTCTCTCTGACTCTCGCTTCCTTTGGAGTTGGGGGGCAGGGGGCGGGAGGGTCCCCTCCCAAAGTCACCATCACTTCCTCACGGCCACCATGTGCCGGCCAGATGCTCCGAATGTCACTGACCGAATGCGGAGCGGAATGCACGGATCAGCCGCTCCAGGTTTAATTACCATAAATCATCAGCGCTCTCCTTCTCCCTCTTCTTCCTAATTGGATTTTAACTGGAATTTAGTATTCAGGACACATTTTTTTTAACTGATCATCTCATCTCAGAATCCAATCTATGTTATCAGTAGGAATATTACTATTAGAGCAAGAGAAAGAGAGAGAGAGAGAGAGAGAGAGAGAAAGGGGAAGAGAGTGAGAAGGAACTGAGAGAGAGAGAGAAAGTGATTGGGTAAATCTGGGTTACTCATACCACTGCATGAGGTCATCCATCTGAACTGTCAGTGGTACATTGTTTTTACTTTGAGACATCACCACAGACCAGCAGAGGGAGCTGTTCTTACATATGGCATTAACATAACAGAAGTTAACTGGAGATCAGCAAAAATAAGAGATCTGGCAAAAAAACAAAAACAATGTACACCATATTTTCAGAAATGAATTTAATGCCATGTCAGTTCCTACCCCAAATAAAAGTTGCAGAACTTCTTTGTAGTTCCAGGCCAGGATAAATCATAAATGCACAGGTAAGGCAAACAGTAAAGCTGCTTTGGCAGATGGGGCTAAACCACTTGCTGTTAGACTGACACTTCCCGGATGGACCAGTCTACAAGCATAGGATAATTCTTTGGAGACCCACTAAAATCAGACCAGCCTCCACAATCTGATTAACTTTTCTGCAACCTTTCTGTTACATACAACATTTGAACCCCTTACCAGTAATTTCATTTAACTGTGATCAAAATTAAACACACCCAAATGTTCCAAGACACGTTTTCAAGTAGAATTAAGTGCCTGTTTGTTTCCAAATGTACTTTGCTGCAAGTGAAGGCTGGCCATCACAGGATATCAACCAACTACTTATTTCAAAATAACCATTATTGTGCATGAATGCTTCCTTCAGAGTTTTTATTATGAACTGAATTTGCATTTAACTGATAGATTTGTGGATACACAAATCACTGGATGAAAAAAAACACTGTGTTTTGATTTGTATCAATCAATGCAGATCGGTACAATCTGTACAGATCAATAACACTATGCTTATTGGTCGACAATGATAATTACTGTGCCAGAGTAACAAGGGGTCAATGCCAGGTTCAAAACCACAAAATGGCACTGACAGTGAACAATGATGACGGCACATTTATAAGTATATGAGCATGAAGTACAATAATGATAGCAGGCTTTCTACCTCAGAATGTCACTATGCACATAACCTTGAGTGAATCTATCACACCGTGTTTAGCAGACTACACCACCAATCCCACCATGTCCTTCTATGTGTTAACAACCTTGTGTGTAGAAATATTTTATACAACCCTGTGGCCTCTGAGTCTGCCACGAGAACCTGTTCAAACTTGTTCATGTGGGCTTACCACATGAATCTACGTGCCTTTCAGTTTGTCACGCTGGATAAAAATGTCAGCTTGATGAATGAAGGATAGAGTAAACCCTCTCCATGGCCCATCTTATTTACTCTTACTGTGGAAGGTTTCAGTGAAATACCCCCCGGCATCCATTTATACAGTCTAAAGTCACTGAGAGTCTCCGGAAAAAGCAGAAACTCAAAGCGGGGGGGGCGGGGCACTTGAGTCAGGCAGTGCTTACAGAAATCCAAAATAAACAGTAAGGTAATGTCTGAAAAAGAAGCAGATGTGCAGAACAAAATCATAACTGCCAAAATGTTTCTTTTTCCATCCTTTGAAAGCCAGAGCAGAAGCAGGGACAGGCACAGTTTGGAGGCTGTGGTAAGAGCTAGTAATCTATGACAACTTTGGTGGATCCCTGACTGGTACCTTTTGCGCCATCTAGTGGCAGAGTGAAGGCACTGTCACTACTCTGTGGGGAGCTGCTGACTGTGTGAGCTTAATCAGTAAGCGAGAGAGGGACCTGCTCTTTCAAGGACCGCTAAGCCGCAACAAGAGAGCTCGCCAGGTGGCTTCCCTCACCGGCGCCGTCGGGTCCGGTGGTTCTGAAAGGGCAGAGTCGGTGAGGTGCTTCCTGAGGGGATGGCACCAGGCTCTGGCCCGTTTGGGACGGTGAGCGGTCCAGGCCCCAGGTGTCCAGTGACCCAGGCTGTAAGGTGGGCCCGTCGTACGGACCCGGGGAACTCTGGGAGTGGGGCGGTTCAGGGGATGGGGCTGGCACTTACTCACAGGGAGACATACAAAATCAAAATGTTTATTTATTCATGTTTTCACCACTGAAAGCACATTCAAAAACTTGGAGAACACGTGAGGCATCCCCTGCAGACTCTTCAGCTGTGATCGTCATTACAGCCTAGGCATTCACATGGCAAAGAGCAGGTCTGGAGAAACAGTCATGTATACTCACTGTAGCGGCAACACAGGGAGCAAACAGCAACTGGTAGAGTAATGAAACCATTTGTTTATTGATGTTGCTCAAAGCACGTTCTAATATATTCAGCGTTCTAACATTGAAAGCATGAGGCTTCTATACCAAGCATCTTCAGCTGTGATCTTCATTGCAGCCTGGTCTTCTCTTCACATGGGGGAAGAGCAGGAAGCCGCTGAAGGTGCAGTGATTGAATGCATCATCATACACCTTGTTGTTTGACGGGAGTCGCATGTAGACTTGATCTCCCACCTCCAGCTGGATTACGGCCGCATTGGACGAGTAATCATCTTGTTCTCCCGATCCTTGGTAATCACTTACATAAACTATGCGTTGTCCATTCTTATACAGCATTGACCCTATTCTGAGACCAGAGCCAAAACCAAAAGCAGTGAATCTGAAGTAGTAGACTCCTCTCACTGGTGCTGTGAAGATCCCTGTATCAGAGGAAAAGCACTGAGAGACTGTCTAATACGTACACGTGCAAGCTGTCAGTAAACCTGTTATATGGTGGGTTAGTTATCCCTCTATTATCTGAGTGCTTATACAGATACACAGGTAAACAGGTGCATACAGTACCTGTAGCTGGGCTGTAGTGATCGCCAATATTAGTTAAGACTTTAGTGTAGACCAGGGTGATGTCTGTGTTGAAGGGTCCTACATTTCCAGCATCAGTTAACACAGCTGAGAATGCCACCTTCGGTCTGTCTGTGAACACAGGAGAGTCACACACTCATTCATCTTGTCCTGTAATTTCCTCACTTCCCAACATTTGTTCACGAATTTTGAACATGTTATTCTAATAGCCCGTAATTTTTATTTCACATTTTCATGTCCCCCAAAGACTTCTACATTCTACCTGTGAGCTACTTATTGTAATGTCCCCACAAGCATACCAAAAGACTGTCTAAACTTTATCTGCAGTTGGTTATAGGTGTGTGTGCTTCTGAATAGGTGTGAAAGCACCAGATGCCACAGTCAACTGCAGTGGGGTTATTTCCATTCCTGTATTACCTGCAATCTCCCTCTTCAGTTCCTCCACCTGGTTCTCACTGGTTTTCAGCCTGGCTTCCACAGCTCCCAGTTCTGTCTTTGTGGCTCCCAGTTCACCTGTCTGCTTGGCAACCATCTCTCTGAGGGCTGAAATGACACACATTAAAAATGTCTACACATATACAGTACCAGTCACACCTAATTAAGACACACCTATGAAACATGCATTCAAAAGCATTTTGACCTCAAGACTTATACTTAATTGCTTTAAATTTGTTTCCTAGACAAATATAAAGAGTGAAGCTGATACCTACATATGAATGTCCTTCTCAAAACAAACTTTAGTTTTAAAAAATATTTTGGCTACTTTGAAGAATCTAAAATATATGTTATAAATACATAAATATAAGTCTCCATTTGTGCTATGTCATAGTTTTGATGTCTTTACCATTATTCTAAAATGTGGGAAATGGTAAAAATAAAGAAGAACCCTTCTATGATTAGGTGTGTGAAAACATGTACAAATGTACATATTTTAACATCCCAGCTCGCTCTTCAAAATTACCTTCATTCTCCGTCTTCAGCTGAGCCACCCGGCTCTCACTGGTTTTCAGCCTGGCTTCCACAGATTGCAGTTTAACTCTCTGCTCCACCACCATGTCTCTCAGCTCCTTCAGCTCGGTCCAGATGTCGGGTTGGAGTGTTTGTTCGGTGATCTCTCCTACTTCATCCTGAAGCTGAGCCCCAGTCAGACAGCAGCCCAGTAACACCAGCAGAACTACAGTGCTCCTCATTCTTCAACTGAACCCTCAATCCTTCCAGCTCTGTGTAGTTTCTGAGACTCAGTCCCTCTCTTTTTATACACGTGTCTGTGTTAAATATTACACTATTACATCACTGAAAACAGCACTGGTCTCAGGACTCCAAGGACGTAGTTATAAAACACTGTTTGATAATGGAGAGTTTGATACTGATTGACAAACAGCAGAGATTCAGCTAGAGTACTGTGATAACACTGATGTTCAGTCTGTAAGACACACCAGAACACATTTGGTTCTGAATGTGTTTGCTGCTGGAAAGCACTAGCAATTCACCTCCTGACTCTTATCAGCTGGGATCTTCATTTTACAGTCTGGGCTTCTCTTCACATGGGGAAGACCATTAAGCCAGTGAAGGTGCTGCAGCTGGTTTGCGTATCTTGGACCAGAGGTGGAAAACCCAGGCTTCAGAAAATACAAGTCCTACCATGTATTTGTTCTAGCCATTCACTAAACAAGGTGAGTTCACTAATTGGCTCCTCTACCTGGCTGAAGAGTTGTGCTAATTAAATTCAGCTGGTGTAGTGCATGGGTGGAACAAATATGTGGTAGGACTTTTACTTTCTGAAGCCGGGGTTTTCCACCTCTGTCTTGGACACGATGGCCTGACAGGAGTCACCTGCCACCTCCAGCATGAATCAGTGATCAGTAACCTCTCCAAAACACTTGATCTCCCTAATGAAAGACATGACTGACAAGTCCTTGCCTCTGCAGAAGCAGCAATGTGCTGTAGTGGTAAGACGCAGAGATGGTAGCCCAGAGGTTGCTGGCTTGATTCCCTGGTGCCCACCGGTGGGCAGCAATGTGCTGAGTGGTAAGGTGGAGGGCTCGTAACCAAAAGGTTGCTGGTTCATATCCCTGCTGGGGCACTGCTATCGTACCCCTGGGCAAGGTAGTTTAAATTTACATTTACTCATTTAGCAGACGCTTTTATCCAAAGCGACGTACAAAAGTGCAGATAGTGGGCAAACAACAGGGACAAGGGCAAGATGTGTACAATTTAGATAGTGCTGAAGCTTAGCACAAAGTAAGTGTAGCGAGACAGAGCTAACCTGATCTGAGGTTACATACATCAAATACAGTCACTGGGACAATAAAGTGCTGCTATATTACCTAGGCAAAGATGTGCTACAAATACACCGTAACAGATAGTGCTACAAGTACGAGCCAAGAATTTACAAGGTTGAATGGCAATGGTGTCAGTCCGGGTATAGTCTGAAGAGATGTGTCTTTAACCCAAGTCTGAAAGGTTGGAGTGAAACCCACAATTGCCTCAGTAAATATCCAGCTGTATAAATGGATGAAATTTTAAGTCGCTCTCGATAAGAGTGTCTGCTAAATTACAATAACGTGAAATATCACCTCCTATCCAGGGCTGAAGATCACTGGCAGATCACTGAGAAGTAGA
The DNA here is from genome assembly GCA_019176425.1 of Megalops atlanticus. Classification (NCBI taxonomy): domain Eukaryota; kingdom Metazoa; phylum Chordata; class Actinopteri; order Elopiformes; family Megalopidae; genus Megalops; species Megalops atlanticus. The sequence goes on from CM032898.1 coordinate 3,469,805, forward strand.
GAAATGATTCCAACCCTGCCTGCCATAACCACGGGACTCCATTGCTCCTTTTTGCAATTAGATTTTCACAGTATAAGCAAAGGTGCTGACTTGAAATTAGGATTTGATGTTTTTCACATTTCCTGCATTGCATTGGGTTTTGTAAGTTTCTTTTTTAACTGTGCTAAATTGGAAAGTAATTCAGACTTGTCTGCAAATTTGTACTAATTAGGCTGAAAGTGATTTAAGATAGTGTATTTTGAATATTACAGAATTTTAGGACCCATTTTGGGGATCACATCTGAACCGCCTGCCAAGACCTCAAATGACCTTTCCCCAAACATGCCACAGTTGATGGGTATTCCGGTGACGTGCACTGGGCAGAGATTATGGGCTGCATCGTCAAAATAATTGTAGGCATAATTCATTTCGCTGTCTTGCTGGCGAACTTTATTGCAAGTAAACCGGCTAAAATATTCAAGAAGCTTCACTTGCTGGCTAGCAACAGCTACCGATGTATCAGAACGAAAGACGCAGAGCATAAACATGGGCGTTTTACCCCAAATGTTTTAATGAATATCATGAATGAATATATAAGGGTAGCTTCACATATTTGTTACAATGACAGACATTCTGCATAAATGACGTCTCAAACCTTACAAATAAATCTCAGTAACGTGCGGTTGCACGCCCGTGCCTATTCTCCAAACCGTGCACTTTCACTAGCAGAGGAAGCGCGACTTTACCATCTATGTTTTCCAAAGGGGGTACTCGGTCTCACGGTCCAGTTTTACATGTGTAACAGGTACACTCAAATCACATTGCAGGCACGTTTTAAAGCATTTAATAAGTAGCATTTCCTATATCCGTGTGTCGTCAGTCGTCCTGGAGCACTTCTTTGACCAAAATCCTTTAAAGAAATAATGGTCTGCTCCGTCAGTGCATCAGTTCTCTTTAGTGTTTGCCAATGTTGGAGGTGTAACCGGGGTCTGTCCCTCGAAAACAGGTAAAATATCGTAATTGAATCTAAAATCACATTGCGTCGACGAGTCATAGGGCGCCGGCAAAAGCGGCAGCTTTATATTCTGTTGACGGTAGAGTCTGTTAAACTGCCGATGACTTGAAAAAAGAGGAGGGGTTGGGAGATGCAAGCGAAGTGGGGTGTTTGGTTTTCAGCCATGATGTCGGCTTTAGCCAGCTAGCTAAGCAAGCAGGCAAAGTGGCTTGGTAGCGAGCTAACAATAACGTGTCAAATGTCACAGTTTGACACAGTGGTTAGGTGTTACACGCATGTTTTCCTACTCTGCAGTTGATGACCGTTAACACCAGCGAGGCCAAGCTAATTTCTAAATATGCATCAGGATAATTTTCACGTCTTCATCTTAACAGAATGGTGCTGTCAAGTCGGCGGCGAGGCGGTTTGTGGATCATTCACAGAAGATGTAGCCAGCTTGCTAGCGAGCTTTGCTGAGATTTGGCTTGCCGTTTTGAAGAAGATCATACTTGCTTTGGTGCATTTATTTATTTGGACAAATGTTGCACACACGTCAGCCGGTGTAACTGGCTGCATTTGCTTTGAGCGAGATGCTCATGGTGGATGTGTCGGTCAGCTAACTAGATCAAACCACGACCTTGTTGGATTGCAATGCATAGCTGCAGGTAGTCACCAAAATATTTAGCTAGATATGTAGCTACCCAGATAACCGAGAAAGCTGTCAGTTTGCTCCTTGTTGTCCACCAAAACAAGACTGTTCGAGTGTCATGAAACCTTGCTAGGTCACACACCTAGACTCTACCGTGAAATTAGCTTTGCAGCCAGCTAAATTATTTTTGGGACCGGCATAGATAGAAAAGTGATGACATAAGACTAATGTAATACAGTATTCCCTACATAACTAGCTAGGCAACTGATGTAAGATATATGAAATCGGATTATTAGCTGAATAGTAAAGATGTGGCGAGCTAATGTAATATTAACGACTAACAAGCGTCTACCTCCCCTGTCAGCCTCGGAGTCCACTCATGAGAGTTCATTCATTACAAGGAAGATTTGATGTTTTTTTTTTTTTGTTTTTTTTTAAACTGGAGATGCATGGTATGCAGTAACACTAGCAGTAGTTTGCTGCTCTGGGTTACCTGTCGGCCTGTGCCCCTGCTTTTTGAATGGCATGTGGTTGTCAGATTATTGAATCCCACTCATCCAAATTACTGTGCTGTTGAGAACATACTTAATTTGCTGTTCATCAGCTGTTCGCTGTCCTCTGAGGTGTGTAGAGCCAGGCAGCGTGCTGGCATAATTGAGAGAGGTAGACTGGGCAGTCATGTCTGTTAAACATTCTCAGTGATTGTGAAAATAATATGAAAATATGGGGCCACAGTGTAGCATAGTGGTAAGGAGCAGGACTCATAACCGAAATGTTGCCGGTTCGATTCCCCGCTGGGGCACTGCTGTTGTACCCTTGGGCAAAGTACTTAACCCTGAATTGCCAGCTGTATAAATGGATAAAACTGTAACCTATGTAAGTCGCTCTGGATAAGAGCATCTGCTAAATGCCAATAATGTAATGAAAATTGGCTTTTGGTCACTGCGGGATCAACATTGCGCGCTTGTCTAATATTCCAAACCAAAAGACAAAACTGGATTTGATTTTCATTTGTTCTGATTGTCACTCATGCAGTTTTACCAGAGGAGGCTGTGGGAGCTGTGAAACTGGTCACTGTAGTCCTGCCGCTTCCCCACGATGTCACTGAGAACTGATATCTGTCTCTGGCAGCTAGCTTGTACCTTGTCTGGCCAATTATTGAAACCTGGTCATGCAGCACTTCTAATATTTTTTGACTCCTTACATGGCTTTTTGCTTGTGTTGGGCTCTGCCTCACTTGTAAGTCGCTTTGGGTAAAAGCGCCTGCCAGAATGAATGAATGTAAATATAGACAAATGAAATCAGCTGTACTTGTTTTTATATGCATATTTACAATGTGGATCCGCCCCCAAAGGGGTGGGGCATGGGACAGGATCCCTCCCCAGAATGCCTGGAGTTCTAAGCAGCGAACTGGTCAGGGTCTCTGTAGAGGACGTCCCGCAGTGTTCATTGCCAGCCTGTGTTTCCAATGGCACATGTAAGCCGCAGTGGTCAGGAGAGAGACGAGCAGCCTCCCCGCCAAGCCTGGAGGAGCACACAGTGATGAGTGTGAGGCCAGGATGAGCCGCAGATGGGGAGGCACATCAGAGTGACCCCAGCTCACCTGGCTGCAGGTTGGGGAGGTTTGGGGAGAGTGAGCTGGGTGGAAGGCCTGACCAGTCAGCCGGGGAGTTGGAGGGACTTGTTTTTAGAGAAATGGCCAGCACGAACTAGGTACAGAGCAAAGTTGTAGGTAAGTTATGATGTTAACAGGTGGAGATTTTAGGGAATTGGGATGTGTGTAATGAAGCTTTTTTTTTCTCCTTGAGCTGATCACTCTGGGTGGCTGCAGTGTTCAAATATATATGTACACACGTGCACATATTGTATTTGTTTGTTTTATCCTTTCCGGAATGATAATGGTTCCAGAAATTTGTACTGGAACAAGCTGGCACTGTATAAAGCAACTGTGAATCCAGGCCAAGGCCTTGGAGTGTTGCAGATAGGTTCAGGTGTCTTTTTTCCACGTGGCCCAGTTTGTCCCTGGAAGCCTAGCTGTATATTTGTGAAAATAAATGGCTGTGGCCTTGTAGGCTCTCTGTGGATCGCTCTGGGTACTGCCTGTCCCCTGAAATCTGACCCAGGAGCAGTTTACCCAGGCTTTATCCAGACTGCTGTCATTATAGAGTAAAGGGTGGAGACTGATCCAGGATCAGGGATTGGGGGGCAAGATCACTGGGTCATGGCCTCCTCTGTGATCTGTGTGTGTGTGTGTGTAGAAGGCCAATCATTTCTTCCTGGTTACACCTAGTTTGTGTGTGTGTGTGTGTGTGTGTGTGTGTGTGTGTGTGTGTGTGTGTGTGTGTGTAGAAGGCCAATCATTTCTTCCTGGTTACACCTAGTTTGGCTTACCCATGCTGACAATAAGCAGACCTACTCAACATGAAGAGATGTTGTTTGTGTCATCCTGGTGAATGGACAAGCAGCAGATTAACTGAAAGATATGCTGATTTTCAATTCACAACCCCCAGGAAGCACAGAAGCATGTCATGCGTTACACAGTGTAGGGGGTTGAAAGTCTTTATTCAGTATAGTGTAGGGGTTTGGAAGTCATATTTCAGAAATAGTGTAGGTTGTGTAGGGTTTGTGTAGACAAGGACTTTCTAACATGCATTTTTTATTTCTTAAAAAATAATATGTTATAAAATACATGTACGTATGTATTTTATTAGTTACAAAAATTTGTCAATGTAATATTAGATAAATAAATAAAAAGTTGAAAAGTCTGAAAACATCAGTGTGAGGGGTAATTGTAGGGGTAATTTTATTCTGTTTCCCTCCCAAAACTGAAAGCCATTTCTCCTTTTCTCCGCCCTCACCGGGCTGTATCAGGGAGCGCTGACCTCTGGTGACCTCTGGCTGTGTCGTGGCAGGTGCAGAGGATGGCGCAAGTGAAGGTGCAGACGTCGGCGCCCGTGTCCGGGCCGGGCCACGCCCCTGTTGCCCCTCCCGCGGCCCCACCCGGCTCGGGTCCCCAGGGCCTGCAGGCCTCTGTCAACGGGGCGGGCCCGGTCCCGGTTCCGGTGCCGGCCTCGGCCTGCCTTGGCCCCGCGCCCGGCTTCGCGGACTCCGCCGTGTTCGCCAAGCCGCCAGGTAAGCCCCACCGAGCGCACCTGTGTGGCAGACTGGGGAAGGAGTGCTGCTGCTGCTGGCAGACAGCAGAGGTGCAGAACCTAGCACATCATGTGTGAATGTTTACAGGCAAACACCCCAGAGCTTGAGGCAAGGTCAGTGTGTGATTGCCAGGGGCCATGAAGGGTTAAGGTTAAGTAAAGTTAGAGCTGATGATTATTTGGTACTGCGGATTGCCCTTCAGTATCAATAACTAGTAGGCTTTTTATTATATTAAACGTGACGGGTGTTTTTTTTATCTCTCTCTAAAAAATGATTAAATGATTACAAGCAGAACATGCCAAATTGTCAAGTTTGTTTTCAGTAGAAATTAGACTAGAAAGAACAATGATCTAGCCTGCTAAATGTGCAGTGTTGTGTACTGCAGCATAGCTGTTTGGTTGGCTAGCTGGACAGTTCACAAAACAAGATAATCAATGGCTTCTGCAATCCGCGCTAATCCTGTAAATTGCGTTGGAAACGCCGCTCAATTTGCAGTGGCTGTACCACCTGTCCTCATTTGATTGTAATCCAGTCAGTTCAATAAAGTGCATTTGTGGGTCTTGTGGGAGTGAGTTGGAGGAGCCGATTTGTGTGGATTTGCACATCGATTTGAGTGGCTCAATGAAACGTTTTGCTCTGAAAAGGAATGAATTGTTCATGAACCATGCAGCTCTAGCTGACACTGAATGTCTCTCTCCCCTTCTCCCTCTCCATCTTCCTTCCTCTCTCTTCCTCTCTCGCTCACTGAAGGTTCAGCTGTTGAGTACATGGCAAACCCTAAAGAGAAGACTCCCATGTGCCTGGTGAATGAGCTGGCCCGATTCAACAGGATCCAGCCACAGTACAAACTCCTGAACGAACGGGGGCCTGCCCACGCCAAGGTGTGATACTACCACTGGAGCAGGCTCCTCACTTCCTGTCTGGCACTTCCTGTTTCCAAGCCCAGGAAGCAGTCTTCATCCCGTTGCCATGACACCTGTTTGCACAAATGACTGTCTGCAAGACAAATCATAAATTGTTACAAAGGCACAAGGACACTGAACATTGCATAATATTCCCCCTCTTAAGAAGATGGCAGTAGTGTTTCTGGAGAAAATGGCCTTGGCCATGGTCCCCTCAGTACTTCCCAGTTCAGTCTAGCAGTTCTGTCTCATTTTTCTTTTTCTGCGGTGAAAAGTGCTCTGCTTCCTCAAACTGGGTCGTGATCACAGTGCTTTGAGTGTCCGGCTGTTTTAGCAGTCCTGTTCGCTGAGAGCAAGAGGACAGCCCCTGTAAAAAGAAGAGCGGGAGTCCCTCTCCTTTCAATTGCAAAGACCCCAGCAAATGTTGCCAGTACTACATTAAATCAGGGCACATTGTTTCTAAACTGCAAACTATCACATTGTCTGTAAGTTGAGATGTAGCTGAACTTTGATGATAAGTTGGATGATAATAATAATAATAAGATTAATTTGTATTTACTTCTTGAATATGCTTTTATGATCAGGATGCCTTTATTTTTCAGTGCATTCAAATATTGCAAGCAGAAAATTAATCTCACATCTTTTATACAGATGAGTTGTTAAACAGACATGTGATGTAGGCTAGGTCAGTGTTTCTCAATCCTACTCCTGAAGGCCCACTGTCCTGCAAATCTTCTATCGATCCTTGCTCCAAACACACCTGGTTAGTGTGATTAACATGCTCTTGATTAAATCAGGTGTGCTCAGCTAATCAAAAGTGCCACTGATGAGTTCAGTCAGGTAGGTAGAGCAGGGAAAGATGGAAAACGTGCAGGACAGTGGGCCTCCAGGAGCGGGAATGAGAAACACTGGGCTAGGTGACCCTGAGTAACCTGACAGCATTCGAGTCACTCTCAGCTGTAAGGACTGCTTACCTGCCAAGCTCAGGGTGACAGTTTGTGTCGTGCTGGCGAGGAGCTGGAATTCAGGAAATGCGGGCTGGAATCTCAGCTGTCTCATAATCTGCTGAGGTCATTTCAAGGTGACGGTAACCCGGTTTCCCCTGCAGATCTTCACTGTGCAGCTGGCCCTCGGGGACCAAACCTGGGAGGCGGAGGGGACCAGTATTAAAAAAGCCCAGCACTCCACCGCCTTTAAGGCCCTGACCGAGACCAGTTTACCCAGGCCGTCACCACGCTCCCCCAAGCAGGACGTCAACAGTAACCCAGGTACCACGGAGATCGCGTTCAGACGCTCATACTCTCATCCTTTATGCAGAGCAAGTCTTTAAAGTTTACACACTGGGTGAAAACGCTGGTTAATACCTGGAAATAAATAAACAATAATACCTAAATGTAATCAAAGAAGAGTTGAATGTGGGATTATGGGGACGAAACCGTGCATTAAAGGGTGAAAGGGGTGAAAACTGGGGCATGACGTTAGTGTTGAGTGTTTAGGTGTTCCCATGGTCACACGCGCTCTTTGTTCACCTGTTAATGTGGTGCCATTTTTAGTCGCGGTGAGGTGAATGGAATCATACTTGGGCAGACCCAGCAGAGTTTGAATGAACTGGCTGAGGGTTGCCAGGTTGTGGGAGTGTTGTTGACGGGGAGGATTCCTGTTTTCTCGCAGGCAGTATCACCCCCACAGTGGAGCTCAACGGACTGGCAATGAGGAGAGGAGAGCCGGCCATCTACAGGCCGCTCGACCCCAAACCCGTGCCCAACTACAGAGCCAACTACAACTTCAGAGGAATGTTCAACCAGAGGTGACGAGCGTAACACCCAGACCCATTTCGCAACACAAGGAATCAGAGGGAGACACAAAAAAAAAAAAACAATTTAAGTTGCGGGCAGCCAGCAGGTGGCGCTGTTGGCTTGCAGCTCACACACCAGGGGTTCTGTGGTTGGAATCTGGCTCTTTATTCTCTGGAGGAACTGAGCAATCAGGGTCTGCTTTTAGCTGTTGGAAAGAAAGGGCCAATTAGATAGAGGTGTGCTCAGAATAGGCTTCTTGCACAAAAGGTATGTTGTTTACAGGTAAAAGGGATCCTGATATCAAAGGTCTTTCCCATTGGTCCATTTATAGTCATCTAAATGGAGGTCAGGATTTTATTGGGCAGTTTGGTTTTGTATGACACTCTTCATATTGTGAGGCCTTTGACTGTTCTGCTGGACTGTAGTACCATTGTACTATAACACAGAAAGCCGTTGGTCAGTTTGTGTCACTAGTGTTAATAGTTAAAACAGGAATTTCCCTGTGTCCCCACTTGAGGGCAGCACACCATTAGCAAAGTGTTTGGTAAATGACCCATGTTGCAGTGAGCTCTCTTTGGTCATATGTGTACTGTCAGTTCATTAGTTATTTAAAGATTTAATATTTAATACGTATTTTAAGAACTGGAGGGCTATTGTGTGTGTGCCAAAAAAATAATATCCCAAATGCAGTCTGTGATTGATTATGAAGGTATATTCTATACATATAGCGTTCATCACTTTGTGTCTCACTTATGTGAGACAGAGAATGTTGTCTGTCTTTTACTTTCTTGTTACATTTTACTTTTGGGGAATTGTATACCAGTGTGAGGGTAGTTTTAATTCATTTATCATGGTTTAGCGCTACAGTGTGTCTGAGGAGAGGTGTGTGTCTATGTTCCGGTAAAGGTCTCAGGTGCTGCTCCTTGGTCTCAGTGGGGGGTAGGGAGGGTGACTGTCCCCCCCTCTGTCCCTGGTCTGGCTGTTTTGGGTTGCTGGGGCATCCAGAACCTATTTTTTAATATTACTTTTTTAGCTGTAATTTTTGTCATATGATCTGAATGTGTGTACTCTCAGACAGCCTGGGTGTTATAAGTATGATCAATGATGATATAATAATATGAAACATTCTTCATAAGAGTGGTCAGCCTTGTAGCCACTTCAAACCAATATCAGTCAATGAAGAAATTGGCATGATGTGTACGGGTGTGTACTGTGACGTTATGTCTGGCACAGTCAGAGGGTCGTGCCCTCAGTGGCAGGCAGACACCGTGCCGGCAAAGATGCTATCAGTAAGGTCATAGACCTTAGACCATATTTTACATTAAAGCTTCTGTCTCTGTGTCTGAGTCAAAATTTCCATGACAGGAACTCCTTATAGGAAACAGGAAGGGAGGTAGAGTGCGTGTCCTGTGTGATGAATGATCTCCTGGTGCTTGCTCTTTCTCAAAAGTGATGTCATGGATTCCATCCTCTGTGATGTCATCAGAGAGAGCCTGAGTCTCCCCACCAGTGAAAGTGCTGTTGGAATGCAGACTGTGAATCATGATTTCAGGAGATTCATTTCTGCTCTTTCATCACAGTGTTTCCTTGTTTTAACACTGTTAACTTATCAACAGCCTGTCACAAACCACCTTTCAAAGAAATCACTCCTCAAAATTGTTAATAATACTTTATTTCTCTCCAGACCACTTTTGAGAAATGGTTTTGGAGGCAGCCATGAGTAGCAGACTTGGAAAGCCTTGGAGGTTAACGGCTCTTTTTCTGATACATGCTCAACCCTAACACTTAAGCCAACTTTAAAATAAGTGATGTTGATGGAATGAATTTAATTTCAGAAACTTTTTTGTAGACAGTGGGAAAAACTTTGGTTTATGTTACTAATCTGTTGCCTGAATCCCAGAGAACACACAAATCCTGTCCGAGAAAGTGAATTATTTGATTGGTTGTTAAGTTATTTGTGTGTCCTTAACTGAGATGTTTGTGCCTCAGGTGGCACCAATAATGACATTGTGACTTTCTGCTTCCTGAATATGGGCACACAATGTGGCAGTTGTAAAACTGTATATGCCTTTGTTATGTGTACTGATATAGGGCAGCCATTTTGTACCAGAACGCCTCACCACTTATCAGCTGAGGTGGAGAGTGAGGGGGGGAGGGGCGTTATTCAGCCAGTTAAACAAGTGGAAATGAAGAGGCAGGCTGTGAGGAGTTTAGTCTGGACATCTCTGGGAATCCCCTGGGCCTTGTGCTAAGTGCCGATGGATGGTTAATGAATGCTGCAGGTGAACTTTCCTTTGGGAGCGGGATCAGCGACTTCCTCCTACGTCCTGGCTGCGTGTGATCCTCTCTCCACACACACAACGTCTCAAGCACGCGAGCCTGCCATCAAACCCCCGGCTTCTTTCTTGTTCTTGCGTTCATCTCTTATCATTGCGTAAGCGATGAGCGCAATTCTCCTTGATTTGTTAGCTGCGTGTCAAGGGTTTTCTAAGCAAAAAAGCCTCCCTTACGAGTCGGAAAATGCCAGCATTCCCTGAGGGCCGGCAGCCTGCAGTTCTGGGCTAATGAAGACCCACGGTAGCACCGGTTCCATCTGTCAGCTGTGAGTCACGTATGACGTCCACACACGGACTCATTGCCAGTGGAGAGGGCCAGCAGTGTCTGACAGTTTAAAAAAAAAAAAAAAAAGAACACCATGACTGTGCTGTTTTCACAAGAATGTCTCCCAGAATATGAGTCTGTTTGCTCCAGACCTGTGGGAGAAATTGCTCTTGACTGTATTCCACGTGATTCTGCATCAGAGCACTGATCAGTCAAAGTACGTCAAAAAGCTTTTGTTGAATTTGTTTTACATTCTTTTCCAACATGCACAAGACAGGGCTGTAATCCGGTATGAACACCGATGATCAAAATTCAGTTCAAAGTTGAGTGTTATACATGATATTTTGTAGTTATTTTTCATCGATCTTGCTGCATAGCTTCTCCTAGGGTAAGCCTTTGGTCTGACATTCAGAAAGTTTAAAAGTTAGCCCTTCCAGGGCCGTTGGCTTGGTGTATGTTGGTTATGTCCAGGCCCACCTGAATGCTTTCCCTGGAATTCATTTTTTAATACTGATAAACTTTTCTATAAAGTGAACATGCGTTTTAACTCGTGTTTGGATGCTTTGAACTTTAATTGTTAGTTGAACTAAATCTAACTCTGTAGAGCAGCTCCCTATGGCCTTTTGCATGAGCCCCAGACTCGGCCTTCAGTGATAGCCCATCCTCATGTTATTAGTCTCCGTCATCTTGGCAAGGTGGGGTTTTTTTTTTTTTTTACGTAATCCTCTTGAATAAGAAGTTAATCGAAAGGCTCGATGTTTTGTAACGACTGCTCCTCTTATTAAACCGGCTGGTCCTGATTTTCTCAGGGGTCTAATCAGGCTGCTTTTGTTGGTCGAGGACAAAAAGCCACTTGATGGCTGGGAGGACGGGCTCTGTCGCCCCGATAATGCCGCCGTCCCTGTTTGGGGTTTGTTAGCGCTAATTGGACCCTGGGGGCTCCATCACGTTCATTCCCAATATGGAACAGAAACCCCAGGAGATGAGCCTGGCTTTCACACTTATCTAACGTCCTTAAGTGGAGGTCAGTTTAACTGTATCTGCCATGCCTGTGTGTGTGTGTCTGTGTCTGTGTTTGTTTGTTTGTTTGTGTGTGTGTGTGTGCGTGCGTGCGTGCGTGCGTGCGTGCGTGCGTGCGTGCGTGCGTGCGTGTGTGTGTTCATCTCTTTTATTTTGTAATGAATATTGGGGTATGAAACATGAAACACTTCCTGTGTAGCAGATGCATCCTTCATTTTTCGGTAGTTGTCGTATGACATTCAGGTACATTCAACCCCACTGTCCGTAGTATCATGTGTGAATGTAACGGATAGTCAAGCATACTTGCTAAGTGTACTACATAGCATGCGAGTGTGTCGTGTGGGACACAGCTGTTATTTTCTGTGTGCTTTGTACGGCCAGCCAAACTAAGGGGTTTGTTTTCAGATGCTAACTGACTTTCCAACCCCCTTTTTCATAGCAACATGCCAACCATTTTGACCAGTGTAATTGGGCAAAGTGTGCAAACATAACCATGTGACCAGTCGAGCATGGATATTTTGTCTTTGCAATTAGATAAAGTTTTGGTCAGCTCAGGAATTAAGTGTTGTCTGTATTTGTGAAATGCCTGGCACCTGAATGGTGCAGGTAGGCCTGTGATCTGTCTGCTCCAGGGATCCATGAATCACTTGCATGGGCCCTGATTGTGTCAGGGTAGTAAGGAAGCCAGTTCATTGTGAAAGAGCTTCTCATGCAGAAAGTGCCAGCCTATTAAGGGTTCCTGTGTCACTTTGGCAATCCTTTCTGAATTGATTCATGAATGGGTTTCTGTGTTGCATAATGTTATAACGCTTAAGACTGCCATTGTGTGAGGACCAGCTGAGGTAGTCTGCTTCAAATGAGATGCTGTGTTAACCCTTTAAATGCTGTAGGACTGTACATGGTTCAGGGTCACAGCCGAACACCCTAATGCAGGAACCCCTGTACCAACCATTTCATATCCTAAAGCATTTTAAAATATTACTTGTATTTTGAATTTAATATATTTCACATCATTATATACAATTCATATCACAGGAAAAAGTATTGACACTTCTACAATGCAATTCTGTGCATTAAATTAGTCAGTGTATTGTTAAATGACACAATTTAAAATACTCCCTCAAGCGTATGCATATAACTGTGCATTTGAATGTAGCAGTGTTTCTTGTATTTTTATTGTGTCAAGCATATATGTCGTAGAATAAGTCCTTCTCATATTGGGAGGTATTGACATACTGTAGGGTTTGACTGCGTGTTGTCATACATCAGGTTTTGAAGGCCCTCCTTTTTGGGCTGTGTCCCGCCCCAGGTACCACTACCCAGTGCCCAAGATATTCTACGTGCAGCTAATGGTGGGGAACAACGAGTTCATTGGTGAGGGGAGGACGCGCCAGGCCGCCAGACACAACGCCGCCATGAAGGCCCTGCAGGTGCTACGCAACGAGCCAATCCCAGAGAAGCCCCCGCAGGTAACCCCGCCCATCAGGGAGCCGTGCGGGGGGAACAGCGCTAATCCAGAAGCCTTTCCTCACAGCGGTTTATTTTCATTACATTACATTACACTACATTACATTCACTTAGCAGATGCTCTTATCCAGAGCAACTTCCAGAACAAATGAACAGAAGTGTATCCATTCAAGCTGAATGAGAAACAGTGTCAGACCAGGCTAACAACACTCCCGAACCAGTGAGTGTGAGCATAACACTATCCAAGCCCTACCACAAGTTAACCTGTGCAATCTGACGAGACAAGGGAAGGCAAGTACACTACCATACATTACCGTCATGTGACCACAGATAGGGAACAGGTGGGGACACATACGTGTGACTCATGTGACTCAGCTGGGGTTTGTTTGAAGTCGTTTGTTGCTGCACTCTACCCTGTCACAAGGACACTGGTATCTGAATCAGAATCCTCTCGGAATCATCAGTGTGAGACGTGGCCGTCGAGTTCTAGCAGAGTGTCCGTAATCCAGCCATCTTTCACTGCCTTCATGTCGCACCGTGGAGCAGAGCAGCGGCAGAATTCCAGAACTCTCACACACAAGGTGCGCTGGACTGCCCCTGCAGCCATTTAATGTCAGAGTGTGTGATTCCAGACAGGAGCTACTGGCAGATCAGGCCAGCTTTGGATACACAGACCATGTAAAGAAAGACAGACAGAAAATCATGTTCTTAAATATCAGGGTAGTTATATGGGGGTTTGAGCTTTAGGGGCCTTTCTGCTGCAGTGGGGGGAAGAGATGTTCGAACCCTCAGCTTCAAGGGTCTGTCTGTTTCAGGGTTCGGATGAGAAGAAGGAGACGGACGAGAGCGGTGATGCCAGCAAGTCGGAGATTAGCCTCGTGTACGAGATCGCCCTCAAGAGGAACCTGCCTGTCAGCTTTGAGGTAATTCTGATATTGGTTTGAAAACGGTACTGATGCTGGCTACAGACCCGGATGCACCGCTTTATTCATTTTGCTTATCATATGCTCTTATCCATAACGATTTACAGTTTACTACGGGTAACAGCAGCCGTCTTTAAAACTTCACTGACAGTGTCTAAAAGGTAGCAGGGATTACATTACTGTAAATTTGCTAAGCAGACACTCTTATCCAAAGCAGCTAGGATGGGATACACATTATCCATTTGTGCAGCTGAATGTTTTACTGAGGCAATTTTTCCCAGCCTGGGAATTGACCCAGTAGCCTTCAGGTTACTAGGTTACTTGCTCCTTACCACTGCAAGAAACATGTGCATTATTGCCTCAAAGGTAGATAGGAGTCTGCACTAGCAGCTTTCTTTGGATATTCATTGCGCTGTGGAGACTCTCAGGCTTGTTGGACGTCCTTCCATCTGACAGCGACTCTCACAGTGACTTTTCGCCTGCTGAAGCCGCTGTCATTAATCGTGTTACATTAGCTGTCTGCAGCAGTGTAGCGTAATGGTAAGGAGGCTCATAATCTAAACGTCGGCGGTTCGATTCCCCACTGGGGCACTGCTGCTGTACCCTTGGGCAGGGTACTTAACCCAGAACCGTCTCAGTTAATATCCAGCTGTTTAAACGGATAGCATGCTAGAAATTGTAACCCAAAGAGAGCCCCCTTAATGAAGGTTTAGGGGATGTTGTGTTGTCCTTTTGGGGCTGGACAAAGCCCCTCTGTGTCCCCCAAAACGCATGCCAGAGCCTGCTTCCCCTCAGGGTTAAAGCCTGCAGCTGATTGGCTGATGAGGGTGTTTATCTGTCCAATCAGGAGATGTTTTTATGCTCTTTGGTAACAGTAATGTATTATTGGGTTTATGTAAGCATACCATCCTGCCTTTTGCAATTATGAATGGCAGGCATGCCAATGGAAAACAACAACAAGCAATAAAGCAAAAAAAGTATGTAGGCCATATTGCATAATGCTTTTTGTTTTTCAAGTATTAATTGCAATTAATTGCAAAGCGTACGCCGTTCTTGCCTCGGCCAGTTTGTTTTTAGTTCTGAACTGGTCTTAATTGACTGAGGTTAGCAGGTGGAAAAAACATTAAAACAAACAAAATAAATAATAGCATGTTGCTCTCTGTGTTGTTGAAGGTAAATTGCGATTTTAAGTTAAGTTGCTAAAATTAAACTGCATCTGTTAATCATTGCATTTACTTGCCAAACCTTTCTTCACTGAAGAAAAAAACTACATCAACTGATGTCTAAAACATCTGAGCAGGTTTTGCATGTATGGTTACTAACTGTATCAGAGCTAAAGGCATGGGCTGAAGCCCTGGAGAGGGACTGTTCTCAGGTCAGTTTTTATTGTGGGAAGTGTAAAGGCATCAGGGACTATTGCTGGCAGGGGGATGATGATCAAATTCCCGAGTGAAACAGCATCTCTCAGGTGCGCCTCCTCAGGCTGTACATTTGCATTTAGTCATTACCAGAAGGCGACATCAGGTTCAACTGGATGCTTTTCCCGGGTTTAGCTTTCTCACAGAGCCGCCCGAGGCACCCTTCAGCGCCGTGTTTCAGATGCAGTGGTGGTTCCTGGTGATGCTGAATGTTCATGCAGTGATGACGGCTGAATTGCGGTCCAGGGAGTGTCGGGGAGACTGACCCCCCCTGTGCCCCGATTCCCAGGTCCTCAGGGAGAGTGGCCCGCCGCACATGAAGAGCTTCGTCACCCGGGTGACGGTGGGCGAGTTCACAGCCGAGGGCGAGGGCAACAGTAAGAAGCTCTCGAAAAAGCGGGCGGCGCTCTCCGTCCTGCAGGACCTGAAGAAGCTGCCTTTCCTCCCTGTGGTGGAGAAGCCCAAACTGCACTTCAAGAAGCGCCCCAAAACCATCCTGAAGGTAAGAGCCACACCCGTGAGGAACGTCAGAGCCGAAACCACCCTTAGAACTAAGACTGTAGTCTAGACCAAGATCGTGCTGAAAGAAAAAAGTAGTTCTTACACAGCCATGTGTCTCCCAGTCCCGTTCCCCAACATCACTGCAGCCTGAATAGGTATGGTGTACTTAGCAGTGCTCTGCAGTGCTTCCCCTGTTAACTGAGTTAAATAGAAGTACAGGGAGCAGACTGCATAACTGCTGTTCAGTGGAGTTGAGTTAACAGTCACGTGTGAGGTAACAGTATTGTGTGATGTAATAGTTGTGTGTGAAGTGATAACAGTATGTGAGGTAAGAGTAGCTTGTGAAGTGACAGAAATGTGTGATGTCATAATAGCATGTGTGGTAACTGTAGGTTGTGAGGTAACAGTAACATTTCATGTTGTGAGGTAACATTGATGTGTACAGTAACAGTAGCATGTGAGGTAACAGTAACATTTGATGTAATAGTGAGGTAACAGCAGTGTGTGACGTAACAGTCTGTGTCCATGCCAGCAGGCGGGGCCGGAGTACGGGCAGGGTATGAACCCGATCAGCCGGCTGGCGCAGATCCAGCAGGCGAAGAAGGAGAAGGAGCCGGAGTACACTCTGCTGTCCGAGAGAGGCATGCCCCGACGCCGAGAGTTCATCATGCAGGTACCGCCAGCCAACCAGCCAATCACACGCAAGTGGCCTAATACAGACAGGCAGACCATCCAATCACAGACCAGTAACCCACCTAAACACAAATTAAAATCAGCCAGGCACACCCAGGTAATCTAGTTTTATCACACCCAGGTAAGGCAGGTAACCCAGCCAGTGAAAGATACTGTACCAACTCTGAGTGCATAAGATAACAGTTCGATAGTACAGAGATCTAAACTGTATAGGTACTCTATGTACAACATCTGAATAAACTTGCTAGTTCGGTCTAAAAGTATAAACCTTTACAGTATGCGTGCCTCAGTTGTTTGGCTGTAAACAGATGTGCACCGTGCAACTGAGAGACTCAGATGCTGTCCTGTGTGTGTGTGTGCGCGCGTGTGTGTGTACCTGTGCGTGTTCGCACAGGTGAAGGTGGGCAGCGAGGTTGCCACGGGGACGGGGCCCAATAAGAAGGTGGCGAAGCGGAACGCGGCGGAGGTCATGCTGCAGCAGCTGGGGTACAGGGCGTCCACCCCCCCGGCACAGAGCCCCCCAGACCAGGTCTCCGTCATTTACCCACGTCTTAGTGAGGGACACTCAGCTTTAACGAGTCCCAACCGGCCGGCTGCTCTCTGTCAGTCATTGTACCTCTGCTTGCTAAAGAGCTCAGCAAGCAAACACATTCATATAGCTCCTTTAGAACAAGAGCAGTAGGATCTGGACCCTTGAATGGAAAATGGCTTTAACTGAAAAATTATGGTTTCTCAACAGTGCAGCTCAAGTTTTGCTTTCTTTCATATTTTCTCATATTTCATATTCTTTAATATTTTCTCTTTCACACCATGTTTAATATCGCAGCTAATGGATAACAAAGGCTGGAACGGACAAAAGGCGTCTTTCCCTGAATCCACAAGTAACAGTGAGTGCTTTCTCATTTATATTCAACCTGTCAGGGGTGCTCAGTGCGTGTTAGAAGCAACATCTACATGCTTTAGGGAGACTGTAGGTTTGTCATGAACACAGAAGAAGAGCCTGAGGACTGCATGGTTTCTAGAAAGTGCTCTGTGTGACAAACACAAACAGGAAGTGAAGAGATGGTCATTCCGCTGACCCTCATGGTTCAGCTGCACTCTTCAGCTGTTGAGCTGGGAGGGTCAAAGGTCACTTGTGCTTCCATTGAGAGAAATCCTGAGTAACAGATTCTGACAGAAAGCGCATTCTTAAGAAGATTTTTTCAACAGGCTTTGGAACAGCTTAATAGTGATAACCTTTAGCCAGGGTGCAGTCAGTGTGTACACCTGGCTATTTCCTGAAACATTCAAGTTACCTCTCTTATGAGCAACAGGTGTCCAGATAGCTGAACCATGTTCTCAGGTTAATCAGTTGCATGAAAAGACTGTTTAAGTCCTTAAAATGAAATAAACAGGGAATAGTATCCCGATAAGTACAGAAAAGGCAGTGTCCCATGCTGGATTTGAACCCTCAACCCTATGATCAGTAGCCCTGTTTCTTTTTTTTTTTTTTTTGTCATTTTTTCCATTTTTCTCCCCAATTTGGAATGGCCAATTTCCCGAATTTGGAATGCCCAATTAGTCATCGATGTTCGGCCCCATTGCACAACCCCCACTGTCAATCCGGGAGAGCGTGGACAAGCACGTGCCCTCCTCCGAGACACATGATGTCAGCCGCTGCTTCTTTTCGCTCTGCGGTCCACAAGCCAAGCTAGCAGAGAGATGAGTCGGAGGAAGACATTTCATATGCAGCTTTTGGCATGTGGACCACAGGCGCCCGATCGACCAGCAGGGGTCACTGTTGCTAATGGGAGCGAAGCCCCTGCCGACGTACCCACCCCTATCCCCGGCGGAAGGAAGCCAATGTGCTCCGCCTGTGAGCTCCCGGTCACTGTCGGCTAGTGACACGGCCGGGATCGAACCGTAGCCCTGTTTCTTAACCAGCACACTGCTCCACAGTGCTGCTGGAAGCATAGGTGTGTGTCCAGACCACTCTGTTTGGATCCAAAGGTGAGCGGCTCCTTTCCCTCTCCCCCTCCCTTTCCCCTCCCCCCTCGCCTTCCCCCCTCCCCCAGGCCAGAAGGGCATACTCCACCTGTCCCCGGACGTGTACCAGGAGATGGAGGCGAGCCGGTGCAAGGCGGGGCCGGGCGCCCCCCTGAGCTACCTGCCGAGCGGGCCGTACTACAGCGGCGGCGGCGGGAGCACGGCCGCCATCGCCCGCGAGCTGCTGCTGAACGGGACGTCCCCCACCGCCGAGGCCATGGGCCTGAAGGGCAAGGCCTGCACCTCCATACAGCCCTCCCAGCAACTCGACTACCTGGCCCGGGTGCAGGGCTTCCAGGTGAGGGCACTGCCCGCAGCACCGCCGGGCCAGAGGACCACTGTGTGCGTGTGTGTGTGTGTGTGTGTGTGTGTGTGTGTGTGTGCGTGTGCGCGTGCGTGTGTGTGTCTGTGTATGTCTGTGTGTATGTGTGTGTGCGCGCGTGTGTGTGTGTGCGTGCGTGTGTGTCTGTGTATGTGTGTGTGCACGTGTGTGTGCGCGTGTGTGTGCGCGTGTGTGTGCGGGTGTGTGTGCGTGTGTGTGTGTGCGTGTGTGTGTGTGTGTATGTCTGTGTGCGTGTGCGCGTGCGTGTGCGCGTGCGTGTGTGTGTGCGCGTGTGTATGCGTGTGTGTGTCTGTGTATGTCTGTGTGTATGTGTGTGTGCGCGTGTGTGTGCGTGTGCGTGTGCGTGTGCGCGTGCGTGTGTGTGTCTGTCTATGTCTGTGTGTATGTGTGTGTGCGTGTGTGTGTGTGTGTGTGTGTGTGTATGTCTGTGTGTATGTGTGTGCGCGTGTGTGTGTGTGCGTGTGTGTGCGTGTGTGTGTCTGTGTATGTCTGTGTGTATGTGTGTGTGCGCGTGTGTGTGTGCGCGTGCGTGTGTGTGTCTGTCTATGTCTGTGTGTATGTGTGTGTGCGCGTGTGTGTGTGTGTCTGTGTATGTCTGTGTGTATGTGTGTGTGCGCGTGTGTGTGCGTGTGCGTGTGTGTGTCTGTGTATGTCTGTGTGTATGTGTGTGTGCGCGTGCGCGTGTGTGTCTGTCTATGTCTGTGTGTATGTGTGTGTGCGCGTGTGTATGTCTGTGTGTATGTGTGTGCGCGCGTGTGTGTCTGTGTATGTCTGTGTGTGTGTGTGTGCGCGTGTGTGTGTGTGTGTGCGTGTGTGTGTGCGTGCGTGTGTGTCTGTGTATGTGCGTGTTTGTGCTTGGATGTGCATGTGTGTGGGTGGATGTGCATGTGTGCACACGTATGTGGACGTGTGTGTGTGCGCGTGTACGTGTGTGTGCGTGTACATGTGGTGGAGTAATTTGTGTAAAATGGTGGAGTAATTTTACACTGCAAAGGCACCTAACACACACTGAGGTCTGGGAGGGGGACCTTAGTGCAGAACACATGAATAAAAACACACTCCTTTTCCAGTGTAATTTTCACAATAATACTAATTAAATTCAATTGGCTTCTAACCTAAAAACACATAAAAACAAATCCTCTTAAGGTTAGAAAAACAGTGGAGCGCTATTCCTCGTAACTGAACTCACTACTCAGAGGTGCCACAGTAGACCCTCCGGTAATGACACAGCTGCTTTGGAGAGCAGCTTCCATCCTTCCTGCAATATTAGCCTGTAAGAGGAGGGTGAGAGCAGGAGAAGGATCAGGATTAACTCTGCCCGTAATGTTGGAGAATGGGGGTGGGGGGATTCCCCTGGCGTAACATCTTACCAGTGAGCGAATAAAGAGGAGACAAACAGAAAAGACCTTGATGAGAAATGTTATGTTCCAGTGAAAGAGAGATTGTGGTTGAGCAGGAGGGCCTTTGCTCATTTCCATGGAAACTGACTCTTGATTGGTCCTTGCCTGGGGACGAGTGCAGGCTTTTACAGTGGTGACGATCATCATGTCCTGATTAAAATGTTTAAAATGTTGATTAAAGTGTTTTACAGTTGCTAGGTGTGTATTTCCCACTGTACATTTAAGCTACATATCCATTATGTACACACAATTTAATGATGCATAGCAGTATATTTAACATTGATTCTCATATTTAATTTTTCGTGCTGTGGGTTTTGCCACACATAAAGTATTTCTGTGTGATATTTACAAACCCTCGAACCAGAAACCACCAACGATGTGCTGGACATTTGCATGGGTGTATTGTGTCTGAAAGAGTGAATGGCAGCTCTCTTTTGTCTCCTCAAGAACAATGTCTTTACATCACAGCGTTATAAAACACTGTTTCATAACACAGCTTCTCTGTCCTCTGTGGGGACAGAGAGGATGAGACCACCACGGGATTGTGCCGTAGCTGACTTCAGAACACCTTGTGGAGGGGTCTCTACTGTGCGTGGCCTCGGGCCAAGAGGGACTACACTGATCCCAGAACATTAAACCAGATCTAATTAAAGGACAGCATTACTATGTTCTGTTTTGTCTGAAGCAAAACAGGGCTTCTAACCAGAAGGTTGCTGGCTCTCATTACCTATTACATTATTGTCATTTAGCAGATGCTTTTATCCAGAACAATTGACATCGGTTACAATTTTTGCCTGTTATCCATTTATAGAGCTGGATATTTGCTGATGCAATTGTGGGTTAAGCACCTTGCCCAAGGGTACAGCAGCAGTGCCCCAGCAGGGAATCAAACCAGCAACCTTTTGGTTACAAGCCCAGCTCCTTACCACTATGCTACACTGCCCCTTTCATATTCTTTATAATTGATTATAATTGGTAAATTGGTAATATCTATGTATGTATGCTGTTTTTTATCATGGTTAAAGGATGTCTGCTTGTGTGCTTATCAAATAAATATTTATGTCATTTAGGTAAGTGTTAAACTAATCAGGCATTCATGCCCAATTAAGAACGTGTCTGCTCCACAGTTTGCCGTGATGATTTGGTGCAATGTTGTGTCTTGACACAGTGAAGTCGACACGCGCCTGTTCTTTCTCACACAGGTGCAGTACAGCGACGGGCAAAACGGCAAAGAGTTCATGACCTACCTGACCCTCTCACCTGTGCACATGACCTTTCATGGCATCGGGAACTCCATTGAAGCTAGCCATGACCAGGTGCGTGTTCCGTTTGTCGTATTATTAGGGAAACACTGCCTAAACACTGTTTATCTGTCTGAAGTGATGCATTTGAAATAGAAGTAGAA
Source organism: Megalops atlanticus (assembly GCA_019176425.1). Taxonomy (NCBI): domain Eukaryota; kingdom Metazoa; phylum Chordata; class Actinopteri; order Elopiformes; family Megalopidae; genus Megalops; species Megalops atlanticus. The sequence continues at coordinate 3,491,074 of CM032898.1, forward strand.
GTGCACAAGATAAAATCACATTTCTTCTTGTGGCTGTCAATTAATTTTGGGTGATTTTTTTGCATGATTTAATTGAAATATTTGTCATCATAATATACATGTTTGTAGAATGAATGTTCAAGTCCAAGTGGAGCTCACTCGAACCCATGTGTTTGCAGTGAAAAACACCTTCCAGGTTTATAAATAGTCCACGAAAAATCCACTTGCTCTCAAATTAAGGTGATGTAATTAATGATTAATACGCTGAATAGTGCAGCTCTGCTGGAGCAGACGTGATGGGATTATTTTATTTGTTGCTTAATTAATTACCCGTTAATCCCCTCTAACTCCATGTGTTTGTCCAGTTATTTAATCAAGAAGAGCTGCATTGTGTGAGCTCATCCAAACAGAAAATCTCATGCATGTGTTATCTAATCTTCATGTACGAGGATGGCCTGTTCTCCCCAGAACCCGCCCTCTCTCCCTCTCCATCTCTCTCACTCTCTTTGTGAATGTATGTGTGTGTATATCTCTCTCCTTCTTTCTCTGGCTCTCTTTGGCTCTCTCTTTGTCTCTCTCTCTCTCTCTTTCACACATGCTCTCAAATGAAGTTTGTGTAATGTATGGACCATCCATGCTGTCATTGACAAAAAAATGACCACACACACACACACACACTGTTATATTCCTAAAGATTACTTATTTATTTTTGGTTTCTTCCCTCACCACGCCTTCATCTGCCCCCAACAACCTCTCCTGTCCCCCTTCCACTAAAACAGCCCCTCAGTAGAGTTCACCTTTCACATTGGACAAATATGCGAGTGACACGCCTAAAGCAGAGGTCAGAGTTTTCCAGCACTGTATCTAACAGCGTTTGTTTTGACAGTGGTAAAATATTGACGAAAAGGCTGCGTCTCGCCCACTGGACTTTTCAGCGAGGGTAGTGGGCTGGACCAGGGACACATGCAGAGACCTTAAAAGAGATAGCGGAGCCACTGTGAGAAGAAGGAGTCTTGTTACATGTTGCTGTTGTCGTTGGCCTTCATTTGCCTGCCGGACGACTCTGTCCTGGCCGACTTGCATAGCTTCCATTCGACGTGTTACCAGGTTTGCACAGCTGGATGCTTACTGAGCTAATTCAGTGGAAGTCGTTCTGTCAAGCGTACCACAGAAGTGCTGGTAGCCTGCCTACTTCTGGGAGTAGGCCGCGTTCCCGAACGGGTCGTCCGCATGTGGGGGCGGGACCTCGGGTGCCCACACAGACAGGCAGTGCTGTGACATCACCTGGCTGTGTCCGGGAAGGGTTGCTTCACACCCCCGTACGCGCTAACGGCGCCGACAGCACGTCCCTTTGCAGAAAATGTCCTATTTTTTGACGGCGCGCTTTGAACTCTGCCGCTCTGAAGCGGTTTATAGTTTAGTGTTTCTCGTGTTGTGAGGCTTATAACCAGCTGTGTCTCTCTCTCGCTGAAGACGCTAGGCTTGGAGACCCTCAGATTACTTGGTGCTAAAACGTAATCTGAGGGTCTGTAATCTGCTCATTAAACCAGTGAATTAAGCAGAAAGGCAGGGTTTGTCAGCCTTGTTTTTAGGTATGCTTTATCCGTTATCTGTTATCTTTGCCCAGTTAGGCCCAGTTCCAGCCAGGCCTCTGCAGTGTTTGTCCTTTAATTCAGCCGATGACTTGACTCAAGTGGAAGTTTTGTGCTTTGTTTTTCTGTGATTTCAAGGATCACCATACATGAATAGAGAGCAAACTGCACTGCCGTCCCAGGGAATGAGCTTATCATCTTACATTCACAAGCCAGTGGAGCTGTGTCCTCACTCAAAGCAGCACACACAGGCACTTTGTCTTTCCCTCAGCAAACCGGTATGGAATTTCTCTAGATGAATGAAATCATTTATTACATAGATTATTACAGTTATTGTGTAATCAGCTGAGTTGTCTGAGATGGTCATTAGGAAATATTCCATAAAAGGAGTGTTAAAGGGAGTCTATGAAGATCTTAGCCATGCCTCAAAAATGAGGGGAGGAAGCATTACACATGGTTTTGGGAGCTGTATTTTTATCCAGAAGGTCATGGGTTCAAAACCCACACACATTGTCATCATACCCCTGGTGAGGTACTCAGCCTGAATTCCTTTGTGATGCATAGCTTTATGAATGGATGGTGTGTAAGGTGTTGAGAGCAGCTGTTGCGCAGTGAGAGATGTCACCCGTGTATAAGTTTGGGTCCCTGCCGAGTGTCTGATAATCTGCTTCCTGCAGGGGGAGGGGGAGCCAGTGCTTTGAATATCTGTGCTGTTAGCGGGCTCTGGCTTTTCCCCCTTCCGACACATGCACATATTTCTGCGAAATGCCTGAGGCATCTCGTCTCCCTACGCCTGCGTCTTTCTCGAAATCACTGCCCAGCGGCATGTACTCCCCGCGGGCGTCTTACAGGAGATCCAGTGGCGCATGTGGTCCGCTCTGCGCTGTTTACACAGCTGTGTACTGTACTGAAGCAATATGGGGAAGAGTGTCTTCCTCAGGGGTGCGACAGTAGTCATCCCCCCCCCGGGGCCCCCCGGCGGACTCCGGTAAAGCAGGACATACAGAGCGATGAGCCAGCCCTGGGCTCCGCGGCCGTGTTATCATAGCGTCTGTGTTGTGCTGGAGTTTCCCGGCCAGCGGGGGCCGACCGTGGGACCACGCTGTGACGGGGTGCGTGACGCAGTTTACCGTTTACCCTCCCTGCGCGCCCCTGCCGTCGGCATTAATCACAGCGCCGCCTTACCGGGGATCGGCCTCCGCTTACCGTAACCAGCGCTCCCGCGCGGCCGGCGCCAGCACTCCTCTCCGACCAGGAGAAACTCTCACCTCGTTTATTTAAATTATTCAGCTTGTTTTCATTCACATTTGATAGCGGGTTATTGTAATTCTGGGGTTTTTTAAAGTTGTTATTGCTGAATATTATCGGTACAGTGTGCACCCTTTATTGTCATCTTGGAACGGGAGCGTCTTTGGAAGTACAGTTCCCCTCTTTAAAAAGGTTTACAGCTTGATAAATTCTCATCAGTTTCTGACAGCTTCTGTCTCAGACTCAGACATCACTAAGCGAGTAGTGAAATGAAACATTTGATAACTGAATCAAGTGCGCGACTCTGTCCTGTAGCTGAGAGAAGCAGAGACCACACATCACAGGCTTGCATTTAAGAAGAGGTTTCCTTCATTTTTATACAAATCCATTCCAACGAAACACGGCGCTTCGTAAAACATGCCCTTACACTGGACAGTGTGAAATTTTCTTTTTTAAGCCATCTAAGGTAAATGTAGGTATGCGGTGTGTAAAAGCAGATGCCTTAGCGATGAGATCTGAAGACACAACGCAGAACTATGGAGAGTGACAGGAATCACACTGTCACGTCGATGTCACTTTGATTGACACGTGTGTGTGTGTGTTTTTTTCCCCCTTGGTGATGAGAGGAAATGTTTCAGAGGAATATGTGGTCTTGCTGAATGGGTCACAGTATTGGTGAAACCTTGATAAAACGTTTTGTAAACATTTCTGTTTGCTCAGGAAACCCTGTCTGTCTGGCTCTCAAACAGGACTGACATTTAAACACTTCTATCTGGGCTGAGCCAGGGAAATGAAAATAGTAAATCGGTATGTATAATAATAATAAGATGTAATGTGGTGTATGTAAAAAGGTAATATATAACTAGATATAATAATTCCGTGTTCAGACTAATTGTTATTGTTGCGTTATGGCCCATACCACTGAAATGACTTGATGTATGAGATGCAGCTGTAACCCTGTCTGTCAGTGTTCCCAGTCCTCATGATTTCCCTTTACAGTGAATGGGTTGCTCAGAATCTCATGTTGTGCAATGATACTTATTGAAGTGATTTATTGAAAAATATTACCTACATGGTTTATTTCACCTTTCAACACAACCATTAAAGCCTGAGTTATGGGATATTTCTTAGCTGACTGCAAAGTGCCCATTTAGCTTCAGACTATTGCTTTCTTCTGCACAGTATCAGAGCGTTCCTTTTTTTGAATTACTCCTGGCTTCTCTGCACTCCGTGCGCTCAGCTAGATGTGCAATATTCTAAAATGTAAGAACTGTGCCAGCATTCCTGCAACTGCTACCAAAAAGCTTATGTTAATAGTGAAGAATGCGCTTACTGAGTTCATGATTTAATTTCAAAGTCCTGTCTACAAGACGCTGAAGAACACAAAAACGTCTTGACTGTTGTTTTATGTAAAGTAACCTTGTTTTTTTGGTTTGTTCTTTCAAATGAGCTGAGCTGGCTCCATTCCAGCCCGGAGTGGAGACACTGTTGGCGGAATGACAGAAAAGGTCTTTCCGCTGTTAGCAGAAATGACACGGCCGCTTGTCGACAGCGATCAGTGCCGCATTTGCATGTAGCCCTTCCATTGTCTTTGCAAATTGCCCTCAGCCCTCCCCCACAGTCCGTGGCTGGCAGAGGCCTTTGGGGGCTAACGGTTTGCAACTTTTCTCCCATCCTCTTTAATTTAAATGTGATCTTTAGAGTGATCTTCAGAGTGGGCGGAGTCTGAGCCGTGATGCGCATTGTGTGGAGTGGAGAGGAAAGTCTAGGCGTGGCTGTGTGGGTGGGGTTGGGGATACAGGAGGGGGGATCGATGTGGTGCAGTGATAGACTCCCGCCAGGTGCCCTCACCTTTCCAGTCGTGTTCCATTCTGATTTGGCTATCTCTGTCTCTCTCGGATGGAGACTGGAGGGAATCCTTCTTACACCTCCTACCTCCCACTGCCCACTGTTTAAGGAAAAGCTGAAAACCTGACCAATCAGAGAGTCCCTCTCATCACCATATCAACAGAGCGCAGACGGACCTGCATATCAGATCAGGGAAATACTGCCATCTGTGGAACTCATTTGTGACATCACAGATTCTGCCCAAAGGAAGTTTCCCAGACAGAGGCAGCCAGTGATTGGGTCCCAAATGTTCCACTGTCAGGGGAAGACCCACTCCGACCCACTCATTCTGTGTGTGTGTGTGTGTGTGTGTGCATGTACAGTGCACTCCAGTTGTATTTAATACCCTTCAAAGTTGTGACAGAAGAATATGATGAACAAAATTCAAGTACACAACCGTTGTGTAAATAAATGAAAATACATACTGCCATTATGTTACTGTCAACACTGCACAGAGCATACAGTACATTTTATTAGCAATGCTGTTTATCCTTGTCATGCCTCTTACAGAATAATATCCCAAAACATCCCTAGCATTTCCCAGATCGGCATGACTCTCCCTCTCTCTCAAACATAGTATTCTCTCTGGATTCTCCCAGCTGCCTGTCAGAACGCATCCATAATGCTGTTGCTTGCTCCTGAGGCTGTGTAATCCATGAGATCTGCTCCCTGAGACTCGTGAACTGAGCAGGGTCTGTTAAACTGTGCCTCTCTCTTGTGCGGGTGAGTGAGGAGGCCTTTCTGGAACGCCTCGTCCTGGACTCCTGACACGCCTCGTCTTTGATGCTCTTATTGGTCCACGCTTAAAAACCCTGGAATGTACCAATAAAACTGCAAAACAGCCGTCGGGCACTGATCGTTATTGCTGGCCTCAGTGGATCAGTGCATGAAAAGAAATGCATTTGCTACCTTGGTTTTGTACCGATGAAAACCTCATGCTCTGGATGAATTGCGTTGGTTATCTTAATCTTAGCGGTAACTCAGTTCTGTGTTTTTACATCGTGTCCTTTCTGTGCCTGGCACAGAAAGCGAGTGTGGCTTATCTTTTGCATGCTCTCTTTATGCCTCAGGATATTTACTGAAGCATCTCAGGTGTAGTGAGTTACTCAAACCTCCACCTGATATACCTACCTCACAGTTAGGAACAACAACCATCCTTTACAATATGCAGTTTTTTATTTTGTTTTGAGATACTGAGCTGAATGCCAGATAACAGAGGTTCGTTATATTTAATGGTGATCTGGGACACGTGCAGTAAATGCAGCTTGATCTGTTATATTTAGAGGTGAAGACACGAAGCATGTTTGTTCATTCGAAGGCAAGTGTCAAGTGCTGTCACAGAACTGGTGACATACAGATGGCCTTTTGACAATCTTTCCCCACTTTGTCGCCGTTGTCCTGATTGACGCTGACATTGGGGGAAAACCAGTAACTGCAATCTGACTTAGGTGAGTGGCCACCGCCTCCACTGTGATGTCACACTTCAGTGCCCTTGGAGTTCTGGAATGTTCCTGATGTAAAATAATCAAGGACTCTCTCGGCTCACTCCTCAGTGAGGTGATTTTAGGGAGTTCCCAGCAGTTCCCAGAAATCAGTCTTTCCCATACTGATGTTTGAGGGAAAAGTACCGTCAACTGGGATTTTCCATATACTGTAGTCTCCTGTAACTGCCGTGAACCTGAGATGCAGGGGAGTGGTCACCCATTGTTCAGTTCCGATGTTCCTTACGGTAAAAATATCCCCCCACCCCTCCAAGAACCAACACCGTTCAGACCTGAAAACAGTTAGGAAGTAAAACTCCAGGAAACTAGGATCTCTCTGGCAACCTCTCCTGTCCTATAGTATCGTTTGTGCACTCATGTCTAACAGAGTTCAATCTTTTGAATGTTTTGACAGCTTTACTGTTCTGTCAGACTGGTCGAACACGTTAAGTGAAGCTAAATGAAAAATATTCTATGTAATTATATCAAGAAACCCCTAAACCCTAATCCTAAACCCCTAAATTAAAATGAAGTCTTTCAAGGGGAGATTTTACTACTGAGAATGGCAAAATATAGGAAAGAAGCACTGCTTTTTACCAGTGTATTAATAATTCAAAACTATTTTCCAGTTTTTTATGCCTAATGCCAGCTAATGCTTAGTGATGCGTGTCTTTGCACAGGAAACCTTTCTTGGGTTGTAGTGACTGTACTGTGAGATGGACAGGCCTTTTCAAGCACGCTGCAGCTTCAACCCTAGAAGGCACTGCTGGGCACGACAGACTGCTGCCTAAAGCAACAGAACGAAACCAAACTTTCACTTATTCAGAGACAATGACATTGGCAGTAAGTAAAAGTGTTGCGAATTTCACGGTTGAAGGGGTCCTTGTCAAGGGCACTGTGGACGAACAGAAAATTCCCCATAGCATCATGGGGTGTTTATCCTACCAAAACTGAGAGTGAAACCAAACACATGCCCTGCTGTTAGTTTAGAGGAGGAATTTTCTCCTCCCGATATTCAGAGGTATTTGCTGAGCACACACCAGTAATCTGGGGAGCTTTGTGCCCTGCTCAAGGGTGCAACAGCAGGCCCCCACCTGGGTCTGGAATCTCCGAACTTCTGATTCCAGCTGTAGTGACCTAATCGCTGTTCCCGCCACCAGGACGTGGAGAGAGGCAGGGGAGTGGAGTGTTACCCATTCCCACTGGCTTTCCGCCAAGATTTGGGCTGGTTTGAAAACAATGTGGCATTTTGAACTAACTGTGTGCGTGCGTGCGTGCGTGCGTGCGTGCGTGTGTGCATGCATTCTTTCTCCCACAGGCTGCGCTAAGTGCCTTGAAACAGCTGTCAGAACAAGGACTGGACCTGATGGATGGACCAATCAAAGTGGAGAACGGATCTCGAGAGAAGTACTCGCAGGCGGAACTGTGAGTATTACCCGCTGCGTTACAGACGGCATCAGCGGGCTTGCTAATACCGCCAAAGGAAGACCATGCTAAGCATACTCCTGAGAAAACCTCGAGTTAGTAAAGGCACATCTGCAGCAGCACAAAGACACGAACCGAAGGTTAAACAGCGGCCCCTGAGCTGAGGTGAAAACGCACAGTCTGACGTTCAGGGTAGGCCTCAGGCCCTGTGCTCTGTTCGCTCTCCTCCACCAGGTAGCCTGCAGCTTGCTCTTTTTCTGCTTTCATAAAATTAATCGGTCAGGAGGCCTGAGCGGTTACAATGCAGCGAGTCCTGCGTTTCCACCTGGTCAGCCTCACGCGGGTGTTCCCCGTGACAGTACAACCAGTTTATTTCCACAGAAATGCAAACTGCCCTGAGATTATCTCTGGCTTATCTCTGTTTCCGGTGCGTGCCCTATTCCTGGCCCTCCGCACACGTGCTGCACCGGTGGCATTCAGCTCTGCCTGCTCTGCTCCCATTCAGGCAGCTTTATGGGCCACGTTACTGTCCAGCTGTTTAATTCACCTTTTGCTGAATGGAAATGTGATAAACCAGAAGCTGTACCCCATGTGTGCCCCATTTGCACTGTATTCCATATCGGTCCATCATTCTTCGGTTACGACTGTATTAGTTTTTTATGTATAAGGTTATTTTGTGTCATCTTCGGCTTTGACCTTTCACCCCCGAGGCTGTTTTGTTTAAATGTGTTTTCTCTTGTCATGGCGACCAGGCTCTCAGCAGGATTATCTCTCTCTCTCTCTCTCTTTGTTTCAGACCGGGGAAGCACCTGGGCGAGCTAATGGAGAGTACACAGTCTAACTCAGGCACTACCACTCAGGACTACAAGGAGTCAAAGGTCGTCGCCTAGGAGACGTCCCCCCACCTCCCCAAAGCGCACGCGGGCCAGCGTTGCATCCGTGTAAACCTGTCAACACACAAGAGTGGACGTGCACCAGGAAAATCGACCAACGAAATATCGTTAAAACGAATCTATGTGAAGACAACACTATCCTGACACGTTAAATTGTATCGATAATTTTCAAAGAAAACTTAGTCGTTAATAAGTACTGAGAAAAGAAAACTAAAGAAAAATAAGCACATGAATGAATCAATGCATGGTAATGTTAAATTAGGGGAAATTGAACTGAATGTATGTAGACAGTTTCCTCTTTTAATAGGTGTTTTTCCCAGCTAGTTGCCCTGTGGTATGGTTAACAAAAAAAAAGGATAAAATATATCATGTCATTGATAAAAAACTAAAAGAAATAGAAAAGAACAATCTAGTGTAGTTTAATTTGGGATTTTTTTCTGTTTATTTTTATATTACTTTATGAATACTGAAGCTTGAGTATTTGAAATTAACCGATGCCAGTGCTGTGTGAGTTGTAGTTGTTGTCTTCATATATAGTCACCTTGCTTACCTTTTATGCTAATATTGAGCATTCATCTAGCTGTATGGACATGTATGACTCGCAGATATAAAAGGCATATGCAAAAAAAAAATTTTAAACAGATAAATAGGTAAATGGAAACAGAACGGAAAGAAAACCGAAACGACATACAGGAGCGTTTCTGTCTCCAGAGGGGCAAAATAGATTGGGGGGGCTTTCCCCCCCCACCCCAGCCCCACCCCGGTCATGTGACACATGGACACCTATTTTGCGTGTTGTGTTGACCCATGTTTGCATCAGCTGAGTGTTTTTAATCCCTGCATTCTTACAGAGAAAGAGACGAAAACAGGTTATTTTATTTTTGTGAGATGAAGACATCCCTGAGTGGGTGTGTTGTGTGAAAGTATGCCGTCTGTTACTGAATGGCCAAAATGCAGTAAAAAATCACCTCAGTTATTGTGTGAAAAACCTGTGTAGTGTGTTACTTTGTCATGGGCAACTGGTGAGAATCCCCTCTGTGCTTGTCTAAGCCTCTTTAAGATTGAGCATTCAACAGGTTAATCTAGTGTTACTAAGACTGACGCATGTATGTGTGTGCATGTGTGTGTGTATGGGTTTTTGTCTCTATGCCTGTGTTTATCTGTGTGTTAGCATGTACATGCCTTTGTGTTTGTCTGTAAGGACCAAGAAGAACTTTTATTTTAGTATAAAAAATGGAGTCTGTGCCATGACTTTACAGTAAATACCAGAAAAAAAAAAACGTATACAATCACACACTGTGTTGTGGATATACAGCAGGGCCGAAGGCTTTGCTCACTTATGAAGATAAAATGAAGGCAATCAGTTGTGCGTCTAATTTCCCCTTCACTCCTGGGAGCAGTACCTCAGCGAAGCACTGGAGCACAGACAACTGCACTGAGGGATTCTGACTGGGAAGAGTGAGTGGAGTTTTCCCTCAGACATGCTGATGGAAGAAAAGGAAGCTAAACGAAGTCTCTGTCCAAGCTGGCTGCAGCAAGACCTCTGCAGGTCATGATAAAGGACCTGATAAAGATTCTGATAGAGGATCCCTAAAGGACAATGCTACATAGCAAGATTTCCTGCACCTCCGACCAGTCCTGTGTGCAGGAAACCCAGCAGGAGAAAGCCTTTTGTTGCTTCTAGACTGTACTCAAGACTGGTGCTGTGAAAAAAAGAAGCAGAAATTTCTTTTTGTGTGGCTTAGTTGCACAGATTTGCCAGCCACCTTTGTTTGTCTCTGTAACTGATAGTATGTTTAAAGATCTTGAGCGCTTGTTTCGAGGTTAGTCACAACTAAACAGTATATCACAGTCAGACCCAGTCTGTCCCAGCATCCATTTTCAGACTGTCAATCAGATTGTCATCATCCAATCAAAGAGCGCTAATGCCCAGAGATAGTTTAGGTCCTCAAGGTACCTCTAGCCCACAACTCTAATGCAGTATTGATGATGGCCTGATGATGGACCTAGCTAACACTAACTACATTTGTGGCAGAGTATGCCAAAATTAGAGGGAATATCAGGATCCTCCTGTACGATGCAAAAAAGCAGAGGCAGGAGCTGTGGGTTTGGGGAATTATGGGATGGAAGAAGGTGTGGTTATGGCCCAGGTTGACAGGCAGGCAGGGTCATGGCCCATGACTGCTTGTTCGTGTGAATTTTGCATTTAGCAGACACCCTTATCCAGACTGATGTGCGAAGTATTAGTACATCTGTCTGTACGAAGGAACAGCAGTATGTGCTGAATACAGCAGCCATGTCCAGCCGTGCAATGCAGCGCTGAGATATCGCTACCATGAATACATGCCAGAGTAAGTGATTATTATGAGGTGTGTAGTTTAACAAATAACGTAAGTCCACGGCTGCCTGCTCTTTCCATCTGACACGTTGCCGTTGGCAGTTGTGGCTGTGAACAGTTAGACTTTAAGTAATGTTCAGTATTGCTATGGGATCAGGTCCTAATTATTGAACAATGAAAAATGGGGCAACTGATGACATCATGAACTTAATGGAGAAAGATGACGTGCGGCCATTTTTCCTTATTTGAGCAACATGGCAGCATTTCTGCTTTTAAGGAACTGAATCACAGCCTGTTTTCAAACGAACATCTCCATGTGTGACAGTCAAGGTTTTTCCCCAGAACAGGCTGGAACCCACTGCCAGATAATATTCTGGGAATAGGAACGCATTTCCAGTGCTTCCACAGAAACAGAGGTGATGCTTTCAAAGCTTGAATAAAAAGACAACTGTGCATATTCAGTTTTTTTTTTTTTTTTTTTTTATTGGTGCAAGGTACATTATACATTAATAAAACCACAGAAATCACTCCTCTCAATAGTTTTACGGGAAAAAATAAAGGCTTATGGCCATGCAAATAGGTCACACAATTTAAGAGGTAGAGATTTCATGGCTCATTACCATCTGAAGGAAGCAATGCTTGGAACACAGCTAAGCTAAAATCCAGTTACATGTTCTGTGTATTTAAAGTAGGAAAGCACACAGCCAAAAACAGACTACACCAGCTGAGGTGTGGAACTCCCCAACAGCATCAAAAACATGATTGATAACACAGTATTGATTCAATACTCTGTAAAACCAATATGGGAGTTCAGCTTTGGGAGGTGACCAAAGACCCATCCATTAAATCCTGCTCAATAGGTCAGCTCCATCCAAAGGCACTTGGTCATTATAAGGCTGCTGTGAGAAGTGTCTTAACTCGCTAAGTATTTCTACATAAATCAGATCATGGAGACACATTTAAAACATATGATTGCCATACAACATAATGCCAACTAGGTACCACTGTGGCCTGACAGCGTGGGAACTGTGCTTGAAACCAGCAATTCGCAGGTTCAATCCAGTGATACTGCTGGATCTCTTGTAAAAACAGAAGATATGCAAGCTGCCCTGGACATGCGACAAGCCAATAATGCAACGTACTGAACAGAGGACAGACTGATAGTCTTAACAGGAATTCATCATCATCAAACCCAAAGTGCAAACTTTGCATCTGGACCCAATACTGATTAATACCAGTACTGGTTCAACCATTTTACCCACCCCCAAACATGCATGCATCCTCTTTGTAGATTTCTCTTGTAGTGTTGGGAGCAGGAGAGGTATAGTGAAATTTCTATAAAGTGTCAACCCGAAATTATAGTGCACATCTATAAAAACATCAGTGACAATTTACTCTTCATACAGTAACATACTGTATAATCAAGACATTAAAACACTGTTTAATTAAAAAGTCAGCTGACTTCAAAAGCTATTGTCAAGCACACCGCTAAACTAACGAGCTCCAACGTAGAGTGGGTAGGTTCGCTTAATAACAGACCATGGAAATGAATAAAGTTATATGCGTAGTCCTTAACGTTATTCCAGAGGAACAATATGGGAAAAGCTTGGTGCCTCGCTCCCAGTCGGTGGCGTCCGTCTGCACCGCGAGACCCTCATCTCCCGGGCTTCATCTCGTTGTTGTTCATGGCTTCCTTCCTGTGAGCCAGAAACGGGTACATGCACTTGTCCGCCCCGAGGAAGCGGTACATGCAGACGATGGCCTCAAAGGGCAGGATCCTGCAAGAGACGGGACACGGGGTCACCATTCAGAGTTTGGGCTAAGCTGTATCCCTGCCCTGGAAGGTTAACCGTTTCTGATATGAAAACACAAACTGCTTTTGTGTGTGCTAAGCTATGTAAGCGCCTAGCACCAACTTATTTTGTAAAGAATGACCTACAATTTCAGCCAAACTGGACAGGGACCCTGTACCATGTATACACATTCACAGTGAGGAGGAGAATCTCAGTCAGGGCCGACACGTACGTTTTCATGAAGGTGACCATGTACATGAGGCGGGGGGTGCAGATCATGGGCTGGTCAGTCAGGATGGCCCTCACCGCCTGCTTCACACAGTACTCCGGCTTCAGAGGGGGGAGCAGCGGTGCTATCTCCTTCCTGTGGAAGGGAGAGGGGGAGAGAAACCGTGGTAACTACCTCAGATTGCACTACAGACCAAGTTGTGTGGCTTAGAACTGCCCAGTGCACTGTAAGAAGGCAGCAGGCAAGCATGCATTAAACCCAGCTTACTGGAAATAACTGTAGACTGAGAGCTTTGGCTGATGTATTGAGGTAGTGTTTCGAGTCTTAGCTGTAAAAACTCGACAGATATCCATTTGTCTTTCACGCAAAAAGGCCCCTTCCTCCAGCAGGAGGCGACGTACACGGACAGCTTACCTGATCCTGCAGCCCTTGAACATGCCCGTGTCCACCAGGAACGGACACACCAGCGTCATCTTGATTCCGTCTTTCTCTGCCGCCTTCAGCTCGTGGCTCAGGGACTCGTGGAAGCCGATGGCCCCAAACTTGCTGGCACAGTAATCCTGGGAGAGGTACACAAATAATGCGCCCATAAGAATGCGAAACTCTGCAGAGAACAGCCGTCTAGTCCCAAGGTTTCCCCTCATCCTCACTAACACTAAAGCAGGAGTGCTTCCTGCTTCCTGTGTGGGCTGTCGGATCAGATTCTGGGTGGGAGGTAGCACTCTGAATCAACTTACTGTACCTTAATCATTTTTAATGCACCCAGCTGTATATTTTGACAAAGCTGTATGTAAAATGAAAACTTTTTTGGCATGAGGATAACTTGTGTCCCTCATTCTGCATCATGAGAGATGCAGTGCACTGACCTCCACACCGGCCGTGGTGAACAGGCCCAGGGAGCTGGCCACCGTCACGATGTGCCCATGGTTCATCTCCAGCATCTTGGGCAGGAAGGCCTTGGTGGTCTGGAAACAGGGCAGGAGTAAAAGGAGAATGTGGTCATGGATCTACTATGCTTTCATAGCAATGACAGACTGAAGCATCTCAAGCTGGCAACCAGATCAAACTGGTTTCAAAAGGGTCACAAAGCCTGTGACCCTACACTGCGACTGGTCTGGTTAAGGTGAGTAACCCCCCTCCCTTCAAAAGGAGCCGTGGTCCATTATTAGGAAGAGCTGGATGAAAAACAATATTCCTAAGAGACTGCAGTGAATGAAATACTTAACTGTTCCACGCGCACGCTTCCACACGCATGTGCAGTGGGGTTAGTCTGACAGAAATCAGATTCCTGGAGACTAAAGCGTTTAGGAGGGATGTGTGCACATGCAAAGGCTACCCCGCATTAGCCGCTAGCTGTGACTGCATGTTGCCGCACCAAATTAATCCAAGGTTTACATTATTATTCACTGAGGACCAGCTGCAGAAAAGTGGAATGAGCCATGCTAGGAGAACATGCTCCGCTTCTCAGACTAGAAACAGCTGAATTATCTGAACGTCACCACAAACATCCATGCGGAGCGCTCCATCAGCTCCAAGTCAGGGAGCCGCCGGAAACGCCGACGCTGTTTCGACCTCCGAGCCCTCTCTCACACACACACACACGGCGTGTGAAACCATGCAAGGACGCGCCGCGCACCTCACAGCTTCCAGGAAGGGCTCTGCGCTCACAGATTTCACGCCAGATTAACCCCGCATTTCCTGTGGCGGTCGCTCCTAACGGAGCGGTGCTCCCGGCACAAAGCTGCTCGCAGCTGCACTGTCACCCCAGATTACTGCCACCGGGGCGTTCCACACCAACCGCAATTACCCTCCCCAGATGGCCAATAATTAGGCCCCTCTTCATAAACAAGAAACTAATTGTATGAAGAAAAAAAAAAGTTTAAGACAAGAGGGCAATTTTGTTTGAACTGTTTCTGCTGGAGGAGGAATGGACAATACTGGATTATTTGCCAAGATACAAAGCACTTGCCACGAGTATAAATGAAACGGAAATTACTCTAGAAAAAGAGCCACCACACAAGAATTTTTAACTTCAATGTTCAAATTAGGGCTGTTCCTGTGCTTTTCTTCTTCACTAGAAAAGAAAAAAAAGCCAGGACCGAAGAGAAAATTCATACCGTTTCCAAGTCACAGTAGAGCAGTGTTATTTCCTGCTGACTGGTTTCCCATCAACTACAGCAGAAACAACATTTTAGCCAGTGACAGCTAAAAGGCCAGCTAAGAGGTTGTACAAACCACGACAACATAAAGCCTTAAGCATCAGAACAAAACCCATCCCAGAGCTTAGGGACCAAGACAACTCAAGGATGACAGTGCACCAATAACGTTCTCACACTGCTCACTTATTGCGAGAAAACAAAATCAGAGGTCATTTTTCCAAAACGTACAACCAAGTTCACATACAATGTCCCACTGTACTCAGGAACCCAGCAGAGCAGGACAGCTAGCCCTCCTCTTTCAAACACAAGGAAAAGATCCAGCTCTGAGAGCTGACAGCCTCTCCAGGACCTGGCAGTGGACCGCGATGACATAACAAGCTCACTTTATGCTTTGTTTTAATATTGCTGCATTCCCGTCGTACCATCTGAACAGCACTGGAAAAAGAACTCTCCTCACTGCCTGCAGGCTGATACTCAAGCAGGATATTTATCACAGAGAAGGGAAACATACAGCCGTCACATTAGATCAGACGAGTTCTGATTCTGGATTCTGTAGCGTTTTAAGCACCATGACTCAACCGTGCAGACTGGGTGACTCGGGCTGCTGTCACCATCTTCTAAAGGCTATTCCTAAACCCCACGACTTTGATGCTTGAAGGCATGCCTGTCCCTTTCTGCTGGAGGAGATTCCCCTGAACTTAATCAGGGATCAGAGTCCACAAAGAGGCCCAAGCCAAGCCCAAGAGGAAGATTTTTTTGTGCTTTATGAGTGGTGTGTTACGTGGGGCTCTGCTCACCCAGAAGTGCGCGTGGCAGTTGACCATCATAGTCCTCTCGATCAGCTCGTCGGGGCACTCCAGCAGGTGGTGACCCGACACCACGCCCGCGTTGTTGATCAGCAGGTCGATGTGGCCCACCTCTCGCTGCACCTTCTCGGCCGTGGAGTAGACACTCTCGCGCTTGGCCACGTCACACACGTAGGTGTACACCTGGGGCCGCACTGCGGACACCTCCTGCACCCCACCTACAGATCCTGCAGCCGAGGGCAGTCAGATCAGCACAGGTGTGGACCACAGCCACAGAGGACATGTATACTGACAGTGTGGAGTATGTTGATGAGTAAACACCAAGGAGGAACGTTTCAAGTGGATTACAACTAAACAAATGCTTTTTTTATTATTATTTATTCATTCAACATTTCAATATAAGTGCCAATTTAAGCTAAAAACAAATTTCCACAAGTGGAAAATTAAGTTAGCATTGAATTCAACTCATCCAGACTGACCCCCGTTCACAACACAGAAATATTTCAGCACCCTCTCACAGCCCTCAGCATATTATGTTATTTATTTTACACACACACACACACACACACACACACACACACACACACACACACACCGTTACTCATTCCCTGGACAAGCAATTTGGTTCTTTTAAAACATTTGGTTTTAGAGCGTTCTGCTGTGCAGATTCACAGACGTTGACAGAAGTTATGCGGTACTGCATATACAGCGGTCACAGAGGATGGGAAGAGCGTCCTCGCCTGATGACATTAAGATAAGTGAATCTGCGCAGCATGGTGATCGCAAAAAGAGAGTCACCGAAAGCAAACAGTTAGCCCGGGATATGATCCTAATTGGAACACCTTTCTAGCTGACCCTACCACATCAATTCTGTAATTACCGTCTTTGGACACGGCGCTGGTCATCTCCTGTTGGATCTGTCGCACCATCTCCGCGGTTTCCTCGTTGCTATGTTTGTCGATGTCCCAGAGAACCAGCACTGCCCCTCGCCGGGCAAACTCTTTGGCAAACAGCCGGCCGAGGCCGCTGCCTGCCCCAGTGATAACACACACCTGACCCGCAACACTCTTTTCCTTAGGTCGGACCAACCACTTAAAGCCGGCCATAACAAATGCCCAGAGCACTTTCAACGTAACCAACAAAAACTCCGTAACGATATACATAGCTACTGCCTGGCGACTGACGCAAACTAGACACAGAAAAGTTTAAGGATACAATAACAACTTCGCGTTAGCTGGGTAAACTTTGCCACTATACTAGATCAACTAGTTAGTAAACTACTCGACTTCCTTGCAAGAGAACTCGTTGATCAATCAGCAAAAAGTAACACCAGAAGTTACAAAACTATCAGTTTCTCTACTGCCTAGCTACCTAACCATACAGGTAGCCACTTAACTCACTACGAAGTAGACTAGACAACCAACGCAGCAAACCAACAAAAAGCATTGACTCTGAAATAATTAAGCTTACACTGTAGTTCACTAATAAATAACTTAATAGTTATTGCTTCCCTTTTGATCAACTCCTATTAAACCCCAGCTACCAACTGTAGATGTTGTGATCCTCACGCTCATTTTAAAGCCAAGCACAGCCAAAGGACCCTTCGGCATAGGTAGGGGTTTTATTGCCTGAAGAAAATGTCTACAAATAAATGTTTAAATTAATATATTAATTTCTTTTTGTTATTACCTACTAGTTGTTTAAGTAATATTAAACTAATAATTAATTTTTATATCATTTCATTAATTCTAAAGCCACCCCTTTATCATAATCAATGATGATCATTAATTGTTCTTGTGATTAAAAATGTGAATGGTCACTTGAGTGTACATCTTAAACATGATAATTCTGCACTATTTCATGACTATTTTTAAAAACATAGTTACGCCAAGTAAGAGAAATATGCCTTTAGAAATATAATTCAGGCGTTATAAAGACAGTACCGTCCTCCCTTGAAAGACCTGCTCCCCGTATTTAAATGTGCACCGCGCATGCGTAAGGCCCTCTTTTACGGTGGGGATAATGGCGGGTGAAGAGTGAGTGCAATTTTGCTGTCTTTACAATCTTTTCACATCATCAAAATAAACCTCCATCTCTCATTGTTTTACACAAAAATACAAAATAAACCCCTGCACCTTTTACATGGGATAAATATTAATGACAATTTGGTTGTTATATAACTGTTAGAGTGGATTTGTTGAGAGGTTGCTGTCGCGTTCTGTCTGGAAGTAAACGTGTATTTGGTCAGCAGTTGAAGTCGATTTGTACAGTGTAACAGGCAAACGATAACTCAGTTCTTGAATGTTTTAGTTTTTGTGTACATATTTTGCGAAAAGGTGAACCACTGACTATGAATTGACATGTTAGAAACGAACCCGCTTGCCAGCTAAGTATCCGTAGCGGCCATGCAGCTAGTTAGCCTACAGGCAGGCTAATGTTATGACATGTTGGGGAGAAATCACTCATTATAGCTATTAAATATTCCTCTGTAGCGGTGATTTAGCTGGTTAGTTTACCGGTTGCCAACTGTCGCTCTTAATCTAATGTACGGTTACTAGCTTGGTTACGTTACAAGATCGCTAGCTAGCTGGTTCGCATTAGTTAGTGGAAATGCTAGCCAAGCAATGGGTCATTGCAGGAAGCATTTGGCTAACTTTGTCAGCTGTTTGGCTCACGTCGTTATAATGTTGTATCTTGTGTTTTTGGTAAAGGAGTCTCTTATTACCGACTGATCACGCGTATTTTTCCTTCATGCAGAGCAAAGAAGGTTCCAGCGGTTCCTGAGAGCCTCCTAAAGAGGCGGAAGGCCTTTGCGGCGATGAAGGCCCAGCGCATCAAGAAGATGCTGGCCGAGAAGATGGTAAGCGGCGATCGGAGGCGCGGCTGCCTGTCACAGTCTGAGTTAAAATTGAGTATTAAAGCGAGCGAAAGATCTGTAGTAAAGCAAAGTGTCTTGTGCCGTCGTGAATGCTGATTATCACGTGTTGTGGTTGTCTTATTGCGTAAGTGTCTGGTGGACCGGTAAAATGTGGGAGTCGATTTGACCGTTCCTCTTAACATCATGGAAGTAAGACGTACCTTTTTCGCCCTGAAAAGTCCCGCAAATCCACAAGGAAGCTGATCTACAAGCGGGCCGAGTTCTACCACAAGGAGTACCGGGAGATGTACCGCCGGGAGATCCGCATGGCCAGAACCGCCAGGAAAGTCGGCAACTTCTACGTCCCTGCCGAACCCAAGCTGGCATTTGTCATCAGAATCAGAGGGTATGTCAGCGGCGCTTAAACGGTGTGCTCCGGGTGAGAGCTGCAGCTTGAGGATGCCTCTTCAGCTTAGCGTTTAATGTCAGACCTGTATACTGTGGTTAATGATGCTCAAACTTTTTTCCCCATCTTATCGACCATGGTGATACATTGCTGAAAATTAAGCCAACTCTGTCTGAAACCACAGTAGGGCAGTATGTGTGGAGTGGCCCTCTCTGCAGCCTAGCCTTCATACTCACCCTCTCTCCCTCCCTCTTCCTCTCCCTCTTTCTTCCTCTACCTCTGTCTTCCTCCCTCTCTCTCAGTATCAATGGCGTCAGCCCCAAGGTCCGCAAGGTGCTGCAGCTGCTCCGCCTTCGCCAGATCTTCAACGGCGTCTTCGTCAAGCTCAACAAGGCCTCCATCAACATGCTGCGCATCGCCGAGCCTTACATCGCATGGGGGTGCGTGTTCCCGCAGCGGCTCCGGCTGCTGCTGCAGGCCGTGGGGTTACACTCGGTTAACAATGACATGCCACTGTACGCTGCTGCAAAGTGTTAGCGAATGCAGTCTGGTGTGACAGACGCCGCCAGTGGGAGCGGAATCCTTCTGCTACTGCAGATGTGCGTGTTTGAGAGTGCCGTGTGATGCCAGCCACAGACTGTTCTGAAAGTATTGCGGAGGTCAGGTCGTTGCCAACATTGAAGAACTCCCAAGCGCTTTAGTGTCATGGAGTGTCGGTCTCTGTACTTGTGACAGGGGCATTGCAGGTTTTACTCCTCTTGAGTGGAATGTTGCTTTCGTGCCCTTTAGTGAACATGCTTAACCTGAGGCGCTTGGGTGAATTTCTGGTGATGCTGACACGAAGAATGAAACTGCTTGCCCGATTAGCGTGTGACGCAGGTTGTTGATGTTTCCCTCTGCAGCTATCCCAACCTGAAGTCCGTGCGCGAGCTGATCTACAAGCGTGGCTACGGGAAGGTCAAGAAGCAGCGCATCGCCCTGACAGACAACGCCATCATCGACAAGGTTGTCGGTAAGCAGTCTGCGGGTGCAGCGTTGAGCCGACGCAGGATACGTGTGTAGGACTGATGCCTGCAGGGTGCTGTAACAGCCTGCACGCTGATGCCAGAGCCTCTGACACACTGCCATCATTTCAGGTCTCAAGCATTCCTACTTCAGCAAGGATCTGAGCCTCCAGTCTCATTAAAACATATCCCAGAGTGCAGTGTGGGTGGATGTCTTGCATTGTCCTGCTGCTGCACCCACAGTCCAGCAAACCTTGCTGTGACAGTAAAGGGTGGACTGCATTGTAATGATCAATGTATTACTTATCACACTGACTAGAAAAATGGCATTGTCACAAGGCGCTCAACCAAATGTGTGTTGCATGAGGCAGACGCAGTATTGAGAAACCATACGTGTGAGTTGTGTGGCTTTTAACGAACAACAGACGTTACCTCCTGCAATGTTTCTGAGAGAAGTGTTTGCATTATATGTGGAAGATGTTTGTCGTTGCTTGTGTGCATTCTGTAGCTCAAGCTGAAATGAATTTGAGTGACTTGTTCTGTGCCGTGTGTATTGAATATGAAGCAGAATTGAAAGGGTTTGTGCTCGTTTTGTTGTTTCTTGATAAAGAGGTGGACAGACTTTCACACTGCAAGCTCCACTGCAGACGCCAGAGTACCTGAGGAAATTTTTTTTTCTTCATTTTTATTTCATTAGGAAAATACGGCATCATCTGCGTCGAGGACCTGATCCACGAGATCTTCACAGTGGGGAAGAACTTCAAGGCCGCAAACAACTTCCTGTGGCCCTTCAAGCTGTCCTCTCCCCGCGGAGGCATGAACAAGAAGACCACACACTTTGTGGAGGGAGGCGATGCAGGCAACAGAGAGGACCAGATCAACAGACTGATCAGGAGGATGAACTGAGGAGACCCGGTGAGGCAGCCTGTCCCCTCACCCATCCACTAATATCACAGATATACTGTATCACGACCAGGTTTACCTGCGTTCCTCCTGTCCTCCTTACTTCTGTGTCTAGAAGGTTTCGGTTGGTAACGGGAGGTTCTGGTCTTTGCTAGCTTTGGATGCTTTTAGACCACACCCCTTTAAGAATGTTCATAATGAGCCAACGAATCAGAACACTTAGTTTTCACAATGGCAGAGAGAGAACTTCAACTGTGCAGCACAGGGAGCTGAATATCTAAACCAAATGCTGCACATCTGTGGTAATACTGTAAAACTGCAGGTAGTAGATAAACTGTGAAAACCTTATCGGGTGTCCTCATTGCAGTCTGAATTGTTGGTGAAGCTCTGATAACTGCCCCAATTAATAAAATATAAATAAAATTAATAAAATATTCACATAACACTTACTCATTATCTTAAAAGAAACCTCAGCAGCACATTAGAAATATAATGCAGTGTTGATGTGTTGTTTTGTTGACCTGAATGAAATTAAACTTGGGTATCTGGTACTTTCCTGTGGCTGAGTCTGAAGTGTGTGGAGGAATTGGAATACTGATGCTTGTCGTCAGGATTTATTCTTATTTGCACTGGCTTTATCCAGGCAACCAGCAGAGAGAATAGAGTAGAAGTGATGTGTAAGGGAACGTGATAAACCTCAGTACACCATCTGTAATGCAGCCCAGATGTGCAGGTATAGATGTATATAGTAAATGTATAAATCCCAAAGTGTAGCAACTGAAATGTCATATATATAGTACATATGTAGTATGTACGTATGTAGTTGTGTTCCCGTCAGTGGATTGGCTTGAGGAGTTTGCGGAGGTACTGCATGATGCTTGAATTACTGCATGGACGGTGCTGATTGCTTTTGCTCTTCAGATGATGCCAGATGTGTTCAGTTGGAATTGTGGTTATTAATCTTTTCTTCTCGCATCTCTTGCAGGATTTTTGCTGGGAGTCCTTTTCTGGCCTGTACAACAGTTAAAAATAAACATTTTTGAAAAGCGAGCCCTGTGTTGTTTTTTGCAGTGTTGAATGTCCTTTCCCAAAGGTTTCATAATGGGAGAAATGCCTCCTCAGGTTTGTTTTTTGTGTGTGTGTAAATGGTGCTTCTAAGACTGAATATTGGCAGTGAGTGATGTGGATGACTTTATTGGTCAGTGTTCCAATAGTCCATGTCGCCACCTAGTGGACAGTGCTACTGTTGGCAGTTCTTCATTTTTCTAATGCCTTCTGATGGGTCTTATCAGTCCAGTACCTGCACTGGTGTCTCCCTTGCCTATTCAAGCAGAGGATAGACAAAATGTATAGATTTTAAGGTCAACTGCAATTTCTGTCCCATTCCCCAAATAGAGGGTAGGACACTATGGGGGTAGGAATGGTTCACCTAAATGTCATCTGTTGATGGGTGCTGGCAGGCAGCTGAAAAATATATCCAGTTTTGTACAGTGACGCCCACTCCAGCCCTGTTGCTTGTTTGCCAGTTTTGCCAAGAGATTGGATTCCAGTGGACCAGCGGGACTTGAAACAGAAGTCTCACTCAGGTCATTTTTCTAGGAGTATGTGATGAAATAAGAGGCGTGCTTTTACCTGGCCAAAGCAGGAATGGCAAACCTGTAGCCTGTTTCTCAGGGTCAAGGTTCCTACTCAAGTCTGAATTTTTGCAGTCACTTAAAAATGAAATTGGGAATTGAAAAATGCATTTTAGGTTATTTTTTTACTGCAATAGTGAAATGGGGCAATTTTGAGGAAAATTGCAGGGGAAGCACAACTTTGAGACTTCTTATAAAATACTTTGTCTATATGAACGCACTTGATGCTCTTGCTATCACATACCTGTCACAAATGACTGGCCAGTGGGTGTAATGTGCAAGACAATAATTTGGCTAGTTTATTTAAAATATGTGCACAGCTGTATTTGCTCAATAAATGAGCAGGTTCTTAAGCAATACATTGACCCTTAGATGCATAAGTGGGTCAAAAATGACCCGGTGAGGTCGTTTTCCTGCAATATCTTCGTAATGAAAAGTTATCATTTCATATTCCAGCTATTCCTCGAGAAACATGTTGATATTCCATTTAAATTTTTAACTTTTATACATTTTACAAAATTGTAGTTTTTGTATTACTACCCCAAGCTTCCATAGGTGGGTCAAAAATGACCCGCATTCATTTCCTATGGAATTTCATGGGAACCTTTGATTTTTCTCAACTGCGACTGTCAGGAATATATATTTTGTGTACCACACAGACTATATCAAAAGAAAGGAATGGCTGTTGTGCTCCTGAGCACGATGCATCACAACAAAGTGGTCGATGAAAATAGCAGAAAGAAAAAACCAGAAGTGATCACATTCTACAACAAGACCAAAGGAGGTGTAGACACCATGGACCAGATGGTTGGTACCTACACCTGCAAGCGTCAAACACAGAGGTGGCCCATGGTGCTGTGGTACAACATACTTGACATCGCCACCCTGAATGCCTACACCTTTTTCACGGCTCAGCACCCTGAATTCAAGAGTGGTATCACCAATGCACGACGGCTCTTCCTCAATGAGCTCTCAAAGGAGCTTGTCACACCACACATGAGAAGTCGACTGGAAGGTTGCCCCCATCTGCAAACCCTGATCATTGAAGCAATGGGAAGGTGTGGGGTGACAAAAGCCACAACTCAGCCACAGGAAAGAAGCAGACAGGGCCAACCAAAGAGAAGGAGGTGTCAGATCTGCCCAAGTAACAAAGATTGTAAAGTCAGCAGTCGGTGTGGGAAATGCAATGTACCTGTGTGCAATGATCACAGCCAGAAACAGGTAGTTTGTCACAACTGCATACAGTGAGGAGACAAGAAGGCAAGAAAATAGAGAGGAACTGTCTGGACAGTTACACAGTTACACACACACACACACACACACACACAAAATGGATGTTGACATTGTTCTATTGCTGTTGTGTAATTTTCTTTTCTAATTTTCAAAATGTTTTAAAAATGTGAAAAAAAGTGAAAAATAAAAATATTTCATATATAAAATCATTCTTGTGTGGACCAAAATATAATACAAAATATAATACAAATGATTATTCTTAGCCAAAATGACAAAAGTGGCATAAAAACACATTGATTTTAACACGGGTCATTTTTGACCCACTTATGGAAGAGTGTAGGGTCCAGTCACTCGTGCATCTAAGGGTTAAGACGTATTTTGCGGTTTATTTAGGAATAAAAAATTTGAGCGATTTCTCACGTATTTGCAAAGCTGTATGTGGGATATTATTTTCCTTGATCTTTCTGTAAATAAATTTCAGCGATTTTCAACGACTGTGGTAACCCTTTGTATCTTTGAGGTTGTGACCTGTTCACGTGTGAACATTTTTACATCATTTTTTTTTATTTACTTAAGAGGGAGATGGATAAGGATTCGCGTATCAACACCACTGTGGTAAACCAAGGAGGTTCGTTCATAAGAGATGATCGAGAAAAGTGGTCAAACATCCGTTTGGTGTGTTTGATTAGGCACTTAGCCTTCATCCTCAGTGGTTGCAGCTGGAGGCTGGTTCCTGTTGCAGAGTGTTCACCTGTGACCCTCACCTGCGGACTTAGGGAAAAAGGTGCCGAATTGTTGTGGTCGAGTAATGCTTGGAGATTCAAAGAGATTGTATATCGTCAGGATATAATGTTTCTCTTTGCATCATTCACTATTTGTAGCAAATTTCTGTTCTTGAATAATTTTGGAAGAGGACAGAACTTTGTTTAGTGAATTTAGTCGTCATTCTTGGGCGTCATTACTTTCCTGAAACGGCCACCCTTTTGGAGACTGGAGAGGTCATTGCTTTCTCCGTTTTAAGACGTACTTTTTATCCGGAGACCTGAGTGAATGTTATACTCAAAGAAAAGGACATGAAGGAGCCGTCCAAGGAGACGTGGGCCTCTCCACAGAGTACAGAAGTAGGACGCAGGGCCCAGAGCGCGTTTCTGTCGGTGAGTGACACCGTTCCTTTTTCTGCACTATCGCGATGAACTGGCTGCCTCCCAAGTTTGGTTTTCAGATGGCTGCATCCGTTAACACAAACTTTAAATTGCCCGTACCTGCAACTGCTCTTATTTTCTCCTGTCAGGTCTGAGCTTGGGGCGGTGCAAATGGGATGTAACACATGCATCCCACCCATTCAGTATTGGATTAAATATGCGCTTCGCGCAAATAACGCCTTGATTTCCAGACAAATTTTACTCTTCGATTCTTGCTGAAAGCAATTAAAAATGTCCACGCCATTCATCAGACAAGGACAGAAACTAGCCTTTGATAACCCCTGGGTATAGGTCGTATTCTTACTGGATGGCAAAACGTCTTGCTGTTATTCGCGTGTCACCGCAAATGCCGACAGATAGAGGAGACAAAATAGAGGAGTGCGCGTTCAACTGCGCGCGCAGACGTGTGTTCACCTGGAAACATCGACCTACTCGCTGCTTAACAGAGGTTCTGTTATTCACGTTTCACTGAAACCTGCACAAAATGTGTGACCTTAAAAAAGTCACGGCAAGCATTTGGGGAAGTCATCTAAAGTCCATGTAGCATCGTTCAGTTTTATAATTAATTTTGCATTTTGTAACATGGTTTCCACACCTGTTAATAGTAAGGTGAGCGTTTCTATGGACCCCCCTTATGGTTATTTAATCATATTATTTACGTGCATGGTGTTGACCGTTGTTCAAATGAAGGGGCAGTTTTTTTGCGTCTGAGAAGTCATTGCTTTCATATTTGTGCCGTGTTGCTTTATGTAAAAAAGGCACAATTTGACGGATGTACTCTCCCAATCATAAATCTGATTTGTAGTGCGCTGCAGTGGAACAGCAGGATAACATTGACGATGTGAACTCCCAGTAACCTCTTTTTGCCTTGTATCCAAAAAACATGGGTGTCCTAACTTATTATACCAATATTCAAACTGTAGGGTCTGTTGCTTTATTATTAAATAATAATGAAATGTATGGGAAGTCAATGTCTGCACAAGTCTTCTGAAGACAGTGACCTCAATCCCAGGCGTCAAGCCTGGGGACCTCTATGTGAAGACCGTGTGCGCTATTCGTGTCTCTCTTCTGGACGCCTCGAGCCCCATTGTTAAGGAAGTGGGTTCAGTGTTCACTCGCTGGTTAAAATAATTGATTTCCATGTCTTGGCAAGAGGAAAAAATGTGCAATTGAGACTTAAATCTTGGAAACGGTTGTTTGACACAGTCAAAACGCCAAATGGTTTTCATTCATAAAATCCCGTCTTTCATAATAAAACTAAATTGAACTGTATTCCTATACCTAGCTTAGTTTGTGTTTTATTGTTGAGCAACCACTAGGGGTCAGTATATTCGTAGTTTCTCTCAGGCACAGACCACTTCTCAATAGCAAAGGGACAGGGCTATATATACGTGCTGCTGACACATTCGTGCGAATGAAGCAGAGGCAGACATTTTTCATTCTTTGGGAGACACATCAGCATTAATGGAACTACAGGCATTCTACAAAGGAGCAAAGAAGTTTCCCACATGACACTTCTTGTACTTTAATCGTGAGAGAATGGACAATATAGGTTTCTGTACTGAGCTGCACGGAGCTTAGCCTTTAAAATTGATTTATGGTATTTCGTTTGTATATCTTATTAGAGTCGTCACAGAATGTTAAACACAGCTGCAAGCAGCAGTTAAGCGGGCCAGGAATCGCAAGGAATAATTTTCTGGAAAAAAAAACGTTGTGGACACATTTCTGTAATGACATACAAAGCTTATTGGCTCTATGCCACACTGAAACACGTTTAAAATTCAACGTGTCCCTCGCCACGACTGACACAACGGTGACCTTATGATTCCTAAGACTGTCTAATCCACTATGCCACTGAAGAGACTGTATCGGGAGTGGATTCAGAGCTAAAGGGTGCCGAGGAATTGATTTCCAAGATTTTTTCCGCAAATAAATTACAAATGACGCGTGACTTAACATAAAATCTGCTGAGCATATCATTCCTTTAGTCGCCTGCAACGCATATAATTTAATATAATTCAAAGTAATGGTAAGGATTTATAACCTTTCAACTATACACTAGTTGCGATTTGACTGGCTCTCGTGACCATATTCTGACTAAGAGCCTAAAGGGCTGCTCCAGAGACCATTCACGCCAAATACCGCATGGCAGTGCAACAGTTTATAATATGTTTTTTGCCTTTCATAAATCATCCAATATCTGTTGCTTGCAGTGGCTATATTTTCATTTCAATAGATGTGACGTTTTAAAAAGGCGTAAGATGAATGGTACGAAGTTTCACGTGACTCAGAGAAACCGTTTTTGAGATTTTGCTTCGTGTATGGGCCCCTAATAATATCAATCACAACAATAATAGTGTATATTATAATAAATATAGTATAACAGTTAATAATCGTTCAGTTTGGAATTATTTTGTCTCGCTGTCACCCTCCCACATCCCTCTTGTGAAACCGTCTGAAAACTGGCCTTGAATATTTCAAAAGGTTATGCGTGAATACCCTTCAGTGTAAATGAGAATAAAATGATAAAGGTATGTGTCAGATGCAGAGCTCTTCATTTTCCTCACGTTGGTCTATTTCTCACGGGGGCCTGGATTCACGTTCATGGATATACAATTGCCCCCCGTTTCTATGGCTCAGAGCAGATAAGATTTCCTCTCTGCAGAAAATCCATTTAATGGCCCGTTTCCACTGGGAGAGATCGCCCCCGGGAGTATTTCCTCATCGCTAGCTTTTGCCGCTCTACATGATTAGATGATAAATTTTCGTTTATTGCCACTGCTAATATGTGCTGAGCGTGAGGAATCGGGTTAGCTCTTTTCTACGGGAAACTCCGTCGTTTCCGCAGAAAGGCGAGCGGAATTCTCCAGGAGTTCACCTGAACCTCTGCACCGCGGCTTTTAAGGGAAGCCCCGCGGTTAAATCTCAGATGATGCTGGTTATTTTCCCCTCGCTTTGGCTGTCGTTGCTGACGTTTCCAACCTGGCCTTGTTGTAATTATCACAAGAACATTTGCAATGCAAAAATTACAGAAAATGTAAGAAAGAATGACAAAGTGTTTTCACTCCATTATTGCTAGCTGATCTGTAATAATTGCACAAATGGTTTATTTCGC
Organism: Megalops atlanticus; assembly: GCA_019176425.1. NCBI lineage: Eukaryota > Metazoa > Chordata > Actinopteri > Elopiformes > Megalopidae > Megalops > Megalops atlanticus. The sequence continues at coordinate 3,519,258 of CM032898.1, forward strand.
CAGACAATGACAGAGGTGCCATCTACACATACTTTGAGAGGTACAGATGGTTAGGTCCCTTGGAAACACGTCTTTTTTTAATTTAATGGTATGGTTGTGTTTACTTCTGGCTGATTGCTGCAGTTACGTGAATTTCACGTTTCCAGTAGGCCTATCTGTCCAGTTTTTAACCTCCCCCCCCTGCGATTATTACTTGATGACGTTTTCACCGAAGACCGCAAAATGTCAGTATGTTTAAAGTACAGTAATGTCAAGTTTAGAATTTAAATGTCAAGAATAACCATAGTGCAGGCATATATGTTCTTCGCAGCTGCATCATTACATCCGGGCTAGAACAGTAGACTTACCCGCAGTTTACTGGGGTGTGTGATGAATTGATTTAAAATACGCTGTACTGAGTTACATCATGTCTTTTAGGAATAGAAAGATTAACATTAATGGCGGCAAATGATAATTTGTTCGGAAAAGTATATAGGGAAATGTTACACACACTTATTGTACAAAAATAATTCCTGTGGGCATTTATGAAATTAACTGTATACATGCACTGGTATGAGGGGACCGCCCCCCCCGCCAGCTCCGGGACCAAAAGTGTTGCTAATGAAAATGTTTACTTTGAGTAAATTGTAGCTTTCAGAGGGAGTAAAGGATATGTTTGTGTATGAGCTACAAGAGAGATGGTGTCCCTTCTTCAAAAACGTACCATACAATATAATGGTAGTGCATACCTTATGAAGTCAGCTCTTGCTTGGCAATGGCTACACAAACGCCTGGCATTGCAAGATGTGCACCATTTTATCAGTGGAAATTTCAGTTTTATTAATACTTCTGTTATTGTATTAACCTCACTGGATGCACTGAATGAAACCTGTTTCCACGTAGTCCGTGCACCACCAAGTACGTATTTATTGACTCAATTAACTATTAATGTGGCGTTTTTTTCTGACCTAGTCCGGGACTGGAGCACTGGAGTTTAGGTTAGTAAGGGCTTCTAGAGACCTCGAGGGTCGAAGGCCCCAAATGAAGCTGGCAAGATTCAGTTAAAAAAAAAAACCCTGACCTCCACGATGCGTAGTGAGAGAATCCAGCAACTCGGTGTACTGAGTCACCCAAATATAGCCAAATATGGTGTCTGATGCTAATATTAACATACTTAGCGTGGCGTGTATAAAAAGTGTGGGTCGAGTCTGCAATGCCTCCGTTTTCTAGAGGGCATAACATTTCCGACATTCTGCATGTGACGTAACGGCTTAGACGACACAGATATGCACGCATCATTACCAAATTGTTTAGACCCCACCCACAATAGCCCCGTTCATCCACGCGCAGCGCATGAGATCCCCCAGAGAATGAGCACGAAGGTGCGGGCGTGTGTGTCTGTGAAAGAGACTCGTGGACAGAACACTTCGGTCAGTCATATATACATTTATTTGTTATCCTGCATATGCTAACATACTTCATGGGGGAAACAACGCTGTCGCTCTTTACAGAAATGAAGACATACAGTACAGTAACAATGTGTTTGTTTGTGGTCACACAATTGGACAGACTACGACGTGCATACAGAGGTGCCGATTCACACTGAAACGGTTTGCTGCTCCGGAGTAACCTATGGATACCGAGTTACATGAGAAGATCCTTGAAACCAAAGGAATCCAAAAAACAAAATAAAGCAACAAAGTTAGACAGTCTGAATAAACGAGGGCATGAAACATATATCGTATTGTGCAGAGGCTTAGGACGGAATGTATAGATGACATGGTCAAACTAACATTTCAAAAGTGAAAGGATAAAAAAACTTTTAACGAAAAGATACCCCTCGTAATAATGCTATCGTGTTTCACAAAAGATTTCCGGTGAGCCCTCGAGATCGATACTTTTTTCTATGCATATGTACAGAACCATTTGCCTTTTCTTCATTGCAAATCATCCTGGGGAAAGTACCAGATCAATCGTGCTCACGTTTTCGATTTCTAGCTTGTCGCTGTCGCGGCTGAAATATGTTTCTTTCAATGCGCATATGGAGACATGTCGAAAACAAATTCAACAAAGTGGGCTTCTGAGAATGCCAGTCACAACATTCAAATAAAAGAGCCACAAAATGGTATTAATCAAGGAGATGGTGCATGATCATAAACTGTAAATATGCATAATTGCTACGTTCCAGCAAAGTTTCGTTTTCCCCGTTAGGAGAAACAGTATTCAAATCATTCAATGGAATGACTTGGTGTTGTATGGTTTGAGCGCACCAAAAATGTTCCCCGAAATTAATCACAAAACAAGTGACCCTGAACGGCGGCGCCTGTACTTTTTTTTGTCTCACTAATACTGTCGAAGAAGAGGTATCTGTACGAGCGTGGCGATCTTAGCGCGTTACTTGAGCGGGTGATCTCCTAGCGTTCTGCACCCATGTGTCTGTCCGGTCCACAGAGAAGGCGGTGACCGGCCATGGAAGGTAACGCAGCGAGAGCACAGTGATGCCCGCAGGGACTGTGGCCGGGCTGGGCTCAGCATTCACTGCGGCCGGAAGAGAACGCACCGAGGACGCGCCGTGCTTCTCTGAAACACCCGCGGTCCTCCCTCTTCTTCCTCGCATGGGCGAGCGTGCCTTGCTGGGGGGTTTTGTTCGACTCCATGTGATGCTCATTTTCTGCATTCATTTAGCCCGCTGAACCCAGCTATGACTGCGCTTTCCAGCCCCGTTGTCTCCCGTTCCTCAGCCCGTGTTCCCCAGTAGCTCTGACAAGGTGTATGATGAGACGGGGGTACAATATCTTGGTAATGTATGTATCTCCCTGATTTTTCCCTGACATCAGTACGTTATTGAGGAGACATATTTCAATGCAGTAACATAGTTGGCATTGCCTTAAGCCAGGAAGAAAATCATGCTTTTGTAACATGTGTCAGTTATACAAGACCTGAGAAATTAAACAGCATTTCTTGCATCTATTATTTAAAGACCTGATTTCGTCCTATAGAAAAGATTTTTTTTCTGTACAGTGCTCTATGAACAAATCCAAACGACTTTTCACCTTCTCATGAATATGAAAAGGCACACGTAATTTCAACCACCATTCGGCAGGAAATTGTGATCCTGCTTGACTCAGGTTTAGAAAAAATAGAAGCATTTTCAATAGTGAATCCACAAAACAACTTGCGTTCATTAATTAATAGTATTATATAATATGTGGCAAATCCAGGTATTTATATATATACACAGTCTACGTTTTTATATCATATATAGTACAATATAAGTAATATATGCTATCTCGAGGATTATGAAAGCGTGTCGTAGTTCTATTGGAGTACGTAGGTTTCTGTACTATATGGCAGTCACACAGTACGAAAAGTAAAAGTAGTTTAATAAATGTATTCATTCTGATAACGTCTGTTCGTCTGTGCGATAACAAGAGAGATTCCCATCCAACCCATACTGCGTGTTAAACAAATACCAGGCCTCTCTCTTAAAGGGCCACGACTCTTGACCAGCACAGTTTGCAGCGTATTGCACTTTCCACTTCTGGTTAGCTGAGAAGACCGCCACTGGGGTCATCTTAGAGTTGTGCGGGTTTGAGTGGCTTACTCGAATACAGGAAAGTGTTTTACGACACATCGGTGCCTTACTGAAGCAGGAGATACGTCCCAGCAGTCTCTGAACAAAAGGCAACGTTTTCGTTCTGTGACGAAAGCTACAGAGAAAGCTGTAGGATTAAGTCGGACAAAACTGGTTTAGTTTAGAGACTGACGCACTAATTCATAGTCCGACGCTACAGTAATGCAAAACAAATAGGTAAATACATACATACAAAGATAAATTATGTAAAAACTTGACATGATTGGATAACGTTTGATTTTTCAGAACAAATAGATGATACGATCTTTGTCTGAGTGGGATATGACCGCATTTTGAACCCAGCAATCCGCGAGGAACATAAAAAACAAAGTAGACAATATACTGATATTTACAGTCCACAGAGGGCTTACTGTGATTGAACAGCTGTGCTCAGTAGATGGATCGCTAGTAAAATAAAATAATAAAAAAAACATGATAGTATATGATTTTTTTGGTCTTCTTACAATATTAAGTACATCATCATTCCCATAGGCCAATACCTAATTGTGGAAGCAAAATCTATGAAAACCATGCATAAGATTTAATGACAGGGCTTACTGAACTAAACAATGTGTTTAATCTATTTTGGAACTCCAGTGTCCACGTGCATAGTCACGTGACAAAGAGCAACTCAGACCCCCCTTTTGAAGAGGAACAGGAGCAAGTCAGATGTCCGAGGGGAACAAATCCTTCAATAGCTTTTATCAAAAACGGGGGTGAAAAAGGACATTAGCGCCTTTTAAATAAGTCTTTTTTTCCCGATTCTTCTGTACCCTCCGTAACCTTGCTGAAATACCCTTATGATGGTGACTACCACATTTGACCTGCAGTTCTTAAAGTATGTGGCAACTAAACAGAAATTTAGGTGGAAGAATTAGAGGGTTCTAACTATGTGATCCATTCTGGCCATTAGGTCTAAGGTTCATAATCATGACATGAATGAAAACATAACCAATCATAATGCAATTCATATATGTTGCAGTTCATAAATCATTAAATCCTTATATCATCTTTCCGGAACCCACTGAATATCGACAGTAAGTAATGATATGTTACGTAAGGACGTACTCCGCAGCGCTATTTCCAAAGTCTCTTGTGTGTAATGCCTGAAACATAAGCATTAAATCACCTTAATAGCTGTCATCTTATTTCCTTTACCGTTCTGTTCACTGCCAATGCTTTTACTCTTACCATATTTGCAATGAAAGACATTCGGCAATTTTAAGCAGTGAATTATGATTTTAAAATGCATGCACTTTAAAAAAAGTGTTTTTCTTTGAGTGCATTGCTAAAAAAAAAGAAAGAAAACAAGACTCGTATTTACAGTTGTATTAAGAATGCCTTCACTCTACTCTGTGTTGCTCTCCACAGAGCCTCTTGGTCCTGACCCATTGGTTGTGACGTTGTTTGTCTGCATAGATGGCAGTTCCGTTAGTCCAGGGGCACAGTGATGCGGTTAGAGGGGAGTTATCGCACCCATGCGAAAAGCACCCCCTTCCCCTGTGTCAGCGTGCCCTTTTCCCCGGACGGGCCGAAGCTTTCGGCGGGTCTTTGCACCGGTCGCATCTCCTCCGCGTTCACATGCTGGTTTCGCAGGGCGGAGACAGGCTGCCGTCGCTTGGTTGCTTGTGGAGTTCTGGCGCGAACATGTGGTTCTCCACTATGTGTTCGGCCTCGTCACCGTCGGCGGACTTTCCCTCCCCGGCCAGCGTGCAGTTCGGCACGCCCAGTTTAGGTGAGGGCGGGGCCTCCACATCCAGCTCCTCCTCTTTCTCGTTGAGGTCCTCTGAGGGGGAGGCGGGGCTTCCTGCCTCATCCTCAGCGTGCTCCTCGGAGCACTCGGGCGTCGGCTCGAGCGTGGGATCAGGAGTCAGCTCTTCGTCATCAGGGGCGTCGTCGGGTGCGTCGTCGGGGGCGTCGTCGGGGGCATCGTCAGGGGCGGGCTGCTCCTCGGCAGGGCCCCCGTCCTCCGTCAGGACGGTGCTGACGTTCTGCGGGGACTCGCCGGGGGTCTCGATGAAGTTGACCTGGAGGCCCCTGGTCTTGACGGGGTTGCCGCCCCGCAGGGAGCTCCTGATGCTCTCCACCATGCGGTCGAAGGCGGGGTTGTCGTCCTCGGGCGAGTCCGCGCCCCCCTGCGGGCCGCCGTGGATCAGCTCGTACAGCCCGTCCCCGAGGACGGCGCCCTGTGCCCCCCTCCCCGCCGGCCCCTCCACCGCCGCCGTGATCCGGCTCAGGTCCAGGGGCGGGGGCGCGCGCGGGTGCCTCCCCTCCGGCGGAGCTCCGCCCCTCTCCGCCTCGGCGAAGTCGGCGGCGCAGCTGGCGAAGCTGTCCGCGCTCGAAACGCTCCTCACCTCCGTCGGGGCCCGCTCCCGCTGCGGCGGAGGGGCGTAGGTGGGCGGGGCGGAGGTCGGGGGCGGGACCTCCTTCATCTCCACCTCCTCGTCCAGCTTGGGCGTGGGGTTGCGGCGCCGCGACGAGCCGCCTCTGAGGTTGGGGAAGGGGGGCGATTTGGTCATCTGGTTGTAGATCTCCTCCAGCTTCTGTGCGTTGAGCCGCTGCGGGCTAGCTCCGGGGCTCCTGCAGCACGCTGGAGACCCCAGCTGGCCCACTTCCTGGTACCGGATGTCGTAGGTCTTGGGGCTGCCGTCGTACGGCCCCCTCTTCTGCTGCCCCCACCTGCTGGGGGAGACGTGGTTCTCCTGGTAGTAGCAGCGCTTGTCCTCGGCCTTGTCCACCACCACGTCCATCAGCTCCATGCTCCTGGCGAAGGCGTCCTTCATGTTCATGGAGACGATGCTGCCGTTCCTCTTGGCCCGCTCCAGGGCCTCCCTGCGCTTGATGGCCTTCTCCTGCCGCTTCTGCTCCTTGTAGAACTCGGAGAAGTTGTTGACGATGATGGGGATGGGCAGGGCGATGACCAGCACGCCCGCGATGCAGCAGAGGCCGCCCACGATCTTGCCCAGCAGCGTCTGCGGGTAGATGTCGCCGTAGCCCACCGTCGTCATGGTGATGGTGGCCCACCAGAAGGAGGCGGGGATGCTGGTGAACTTGGTGGCGTCCTCGTCCTTCTCGGCGAAGAACACCAGGCTGGAGAAGATCATGATGCCCATGGCCAGGAAGAGGATGAGCAGGCCCAGCTCGTTATAGCTCCGCCGCAGGGTGAAGCCCAGCGACTGCAGCCCCGTGGAGTGGCGCGCCAGCTTGAGGATGCGGAGAATCCGCATGATCCGGAAGATCTGCACCACCCGCCGCACGTTCTGGAACTGCAGCACGCTCTTGTTCGACTCGGTCAGGAAGATGGTGACGTAGTAGGGCAGGATGGCCAGCAGGTCGATGACGTTGAGCGGGCCCTTGAAGAACTTCCACTTGCTGGGGGAGGAGAAGAAGCGCAGCAGGTACTCCATGGTGAACCAGGCGATGCACACCGCCTCCACGTGCGCCAGCTGGGGGTTGTCGTTGGCCTGGCCGAACTCGTCGATCTCCTGCAGCTCGGGCAGGGTGTTGAGCGACAGAGCAATGGTCGAGAGGATAATGAACAGGATGGATACGATGGCCAACACCTGAGAGAGAAAGAGAGAGAGGGAGGGAGGGAGAGAGAGATAACGAGTAATGAGTTTTCATTCAAACAATTTTAGGCCAACAATTCACTGAATGAAAGGACACGCTGTATCTACTTCATCAAACATTCAGGTGTAATGTAATTTTAATGAAAATCTTATAACATGACTAATATGAAGTTATTCCAATTCTCTTGTTTTACTGCAGTTCACAGTACGTGATTAAGCAAGGGTGTGCTCATTACGAGAGGCCTGAGTGCCGAGAGCAGCCACTGATTTCACGGTTAGGTAGGAATGTGTGGGTGGACAGGTAGGACTCTCTACCAACACACACACACACACACACACACATGCACGCTTAATTGTGTGAGTCTTTTAATGACTACTGCACTGCAGTTCTTGAAAAGACTCAGAAAGACTGATAGAGACGGCAGTATGTTTGGATTATAGTGAGGTACTGGAATGAACAAAAACTCATATCTATATAATGGCAGATTATGTTTTCATTTTAAAGCCAGTCTGATAACAGTAAAACAGTACATTACCATTTCTGAAATTGTTTTACAGTCATATTTTGCACTATTTGAACAGCTGTGTCATTTGACAAATTGCAGGCCTATACACCCAAGCCTTAAGAGTGTATTAGCCCTCAAACCTACTTTTGGGCATTTCCACAAAAGCCAGTTGATCAGTCCATCAGAAATGTGTTTATTACTGTGAATCATTACAACTGCAGTGTCACAAAGAGCAGGACTGAATGCAATACCCTGAGGAAAGCCAGAGCAGAAAGGGAAAACGGGAAGGTGATTCCCTGAGACGAGGAAAAGTAACTGCTAGAGCAGAAGAGGATTAAAAATGAATGGTTGTGAGTCGAACATGTGTTGAGCTTCTTGCCTCACTGTTTAGTTAGTAAAGCAGGGTAAAGATACACCGTCTCAAGTGTTTATGCTCTGAGGACAACACTTAGGCACGATAAGCTCCTTCTCATGATATCGCAGTGGATATTAAAGAGGTGAGGGCCGCGGGCCTAATTTGCTTCCCCTTGATGACTCGGAAGTGGTCTGTGAGTCTTGTCCTCGCCAGAGCACCGAGCAGACAGATGCTTTGAGAGGACTCCTCAGGATAGCTCAGCCATCTGCGGATAAGTCCTGCCTCCGCTGACATCAGGATTAGATGCCACATCTGCAGTTTCTGCAATCCACCACAGTCGCAGTCGCAGGGCCACCCCATGCCTCCTGTGTGAATGTTATTTATCTTATCACCCTTATTTAAAAAAAAAAAAAAGTGTTTATTTATTTTCCAGCCCCAGGGCTGGACAGGTGAAAAGCTCAGGGGCATGTATTTAGAAATGAATTCTGCTGAGCCGTCGTCGGCCTGTGGGAAATACTCCGACAGCCGACTGTGTCCTCCCACGACCCAAAATCAAATCAAGGCAAATATTAATTTGCTTAGCAGACGCCCTTATCCAGAGTGCCTTGCACAGCTCAGAGTTTTACATATTATCCTTTTATGCAGCTGGATATTTACTGAAGCAACCTCAGGTTAAGTACCTTTGCTCTGAGGTAAAACCACAGTGCACCCCTCTCCCTCCCCCTGGGATCTGAAGCCGCAGTATTCTGCTTACTGGCGGAATTTCCTGACCACCCTGATGATCACTGAGCAAATTTCGCTCGTCTCTGTGCTCCTCGGAGTGGCACAGTTTGGCTTCACAGCAGACACGGGTTGTACAGGAAGTAGAGTGACGTGCGCTGCTTACTGTAAACCCATAAGAAGCTCATCTCCACTCTTCCCCTGGGGGCGGAGCTTCCCCAGTGTGCACTTACATTGACCTCGGGACACCACCCATGACCCGATGAAGGACTTACCCAGCATCCCTAGGGGCTGGTAAGGAAACCATGGGCCATAGAATGACTGCCAGAAACCCCAGCTACTCTTCACAGAAAGGGGGCACAAGTAAAAGGGTCATAATTTACAGTCTGCATACTATAAGAGAGACCACTGGCTGGCTTTACATTACATTACATGCAATTAACAGACACTCTTATCCAGAGTGATTTCCAGAACAATAGAACATAAGTGTATCCACTGAAGTTAAGTGAGCAACGGTGTCAGACCAGGCTAACAACACTCCCAGACCAGTGAGTGTGAGCATAACGCCATTAAAGCCCTACCACAAGTTAACTTGTGCATTCTGACTAGGCAATGGAAGTCAGGTACACTATGATACATCAGTAACTAGAACACAGAATCCAAAATATCAAAATACTACACGTAAAATAAATTTCAGATACTAGAGGTAGCAGGTGTTAGGGGGTGGGGATTGAGGTGGAACTGGGATGCAGTCTGAAGAGGTGGGTCACTAATACATCATTTCTTGGTGCTTAGAGACACCATACACCAAGCCATGTTGTGTGCATAACCCTTCTGACAGAACCTTGCTGTAAATGGGCCTCTCCTATGGGTTGGTTTAGCAAGGCTTTAGGTGAACCATTTAGAGATGGGAGGCCTTAGTCTTCTTTAATTAACTGGGATGGGGTAAGAAGATCTGGGCTGCGGGGGAGAAGGCCTGATCTCTGACCACGTCAGCGTCACACAGATAAACGGGCCATGTGCTCACTGCAGGTTCTGCCATATCCTAACCTGCCCTAACCTAACCGACCCTGACAGCAGAGGCTCACCTCTGTTACAGTCAGACACTTGCATCTCAGTGGAGTGTAGTATCAGTTTTGGGTTTCCTGCAAAGCATTTAATTTCTTCAACGTTTAACTGTGTTTAGCTGAGCATGAGAAAGTGTATGCGTCTATCTTCTGGGAAGGTGGTATGAGGAGGCTATTTGCACATTGTGTGTGTGTGTGTTAGTGTGCGTGTGTGTGCGTGCGTGTGTGTGTGAGATTGTGTGTGTGTGTGTGTGTGTGTGTGTGTGTGTGTATGCTGGGGCTCTAATATCATGTATTGGTAGCCTATGTCAGTGTAATGTAAGCTGAAGCATGAGAAGGACAGCATGAATGAGCCAGTGTCTGTCAAACTGCTCAAATGAAACGTTATTAGTGTCAGTTACCGGCGTGTCAGTTACTGAAGCTGACAAGTCAGTTACAATTCCAGAGGTGTCAGCTGGTGAAGTTAACTTCTTGAGTAGCATTGAAAGGGCTGGTGAAGTTGACAAGCTCAGTTAAACTGTAGAAATCTAAAAGTGTCAGCTTTAGAGGGTTGCGTGTTACAGTAAGTGAGGCCGTGTTCAGGTTACAAAACAGGGTTAATTCAGAGCGTTTTTACGAGTCGTTTTTAGCGGGCCTTAACGGCAAGGTTTATTAGTTTCAAACGAGCTTGGGTTGTAACGTGCACACACATCACATCACATCACAGACACCAGCCAGAAAGCACCCTGCCAAGCAAATATTGATCAGGTACTTTGTGCAACTTGAACTAATTCAGTTTGCCGCCCTGTGTCATTAATTTTTTTTTTAATTCCTGATTAGGTTAATTGATCAACTTCGGTCTCTACAAGAACTGTGAGAATAATGAGACAGATGTTCTATTTATCATGATATTGTGCTCCTGTGTTGCATCTGTCGTCCTCCTAGGAGGATCCTATTGTTAACAGGAGGTTCTAGCACTGTCTGCATTCCTATGCTATCTGTGGATGTTAGACCACACCCCTTCAACAATGTTCATAACAAGCCAGTGAATCATAACTCCAACAGCTTCAGCAAAGGCAGAGGTAAATATCTGGTCCTAACAAATACAATATCTGTGATGATGGTACAACTTGTGCTTAAATGCTGCTTTGACATTTAGTGCATTTATAGTAATAATAATGAACAATTTCATAAAATTCATTTGTTGATGATGTTGATGTCATTTGAATTATTAGTTAGAACCAGTTATTAAAAAAACCCCTCAACAAAAGCTGGTAATTCGAAGTCAGACAAATTTTTATCTGAAATGACAAGATAGTAAAATTGCTATTAAGGAATCCTATTATCATTTTAAAGCACTTTTTTATACTGCTGATCCAGTTGAAAAAAGCTTCCCTCGCACAATTACTGTGCTTTCAGCAACACACCAAACAGCATTCATTATGTCCCAAATTGATTTTTGAGCAGATCTTAATTTGTTCGCACTTTTTTTCTGTGTCAGAGATTCAGTGGGAGCTGGTGAGAGGTTAAATGAGGCACTAAATCTTCTACTGCAGGTCTGCTGGTTTTCTGTGGGTAACTCAGCCCAGCAGAGAGGAGGGGCCGCCTCTCATTGGCTCAGTCAACTCCGCCCCCTTTTGCTGTTCATTTGGGTTCCGTCCCAACTGCCATTTTCCCTCACCTTACCCCAACACTTTCTCTCAGAATGGTACCAGAGGTTGCTGTGACTCCAATTAAGAGTGTGTCCCAGTGCAGAATAATGAATTTTCACTTTACCTCCTGCTACCATTTTACCTGCTTCCCCCAGTGTGCGTTCATACAGATTATATATATGTGTATTAAATAACAGCAAGACTGAGAATGTCTTAAACAAGGGGCCTTGTAAATCATTGAGATGTCAAGTTTCAGTGAACCAGAGTCACCATTTACTGCCGAACACAAAGCAATGCAATTTGAAGTATAACAACCTATTACCATGGTACAGATCACTGGGTCTCTGCGGATGTCGTGATGCAGTCTCATTTCGATTAAAGTTTATTTTTTCCTGCACCATTTGGGTATTGAGCCTCAGTGAACTGTGGTCACCTTTCACCCTACTGTGGAACGGCCTCCAATTCTGTCTTTCGACAAGTGCACCCAGCGGGAACGTTTCTTATGCGCAAAGCCAGAATGCAGGACACAAACGTTATTTACCCCTGACTGTGTGGGTATCCCACAATGCACCTGGCAGATGTGTTTTTACTTATCCCTTTATGAGCTTCGGATTTGATAGTCACTGAGGAAATTCAGGTTAAGCACCTTCTTCAAGGATATAGGGGGTGCCATATGCTTTATTGTAGGGAGATTGAGGGTGGGGGTGGGTGGTGAACAAAATATTCAGAGAGGAACAGACAAAAAAATGAAAGAAGAATAAATAAAGAGAGAATGGGGTGCAACAGAGAGATGGTGTTTAGGGAAATACAGGTACTTCTGTGGAAATAAGACACCATCACTGCTGGGCAGGGAATTCACTGTCTGTGAGGGTTTGATTAGATTCCCATAAAGAATCCCGGCGCGCCGTACAGGCAGACACATCCACTGCCTTTACAACACAGGGTGAACGAGGTGACCAATCCCTGAGCTTCGCATCACTGATGCCTCTTTGCTGATGCACAAAGAAGCCCTTATGGTGCCACCCCTATCTATGTTTTCTATAGATCTAAGGAGTTTCATTTCTGGTGCTGAAAAGAGCATCTCCACAACACTCATGCAAACTACATTTTCAAATGACTCTACGCAATACTCCTCTGGAAGCATCACCATTTCACACTGTGTAGTGTGTTGATCAGCTGCGTGACTGTGATTGAAGCACACCCATAGGTATAGAAACACATGCTCCTCGGGTGTGCATGTGTCTGTGTGTGTGTGTGTGTGTGTGTGTGTGCGGGTGGTGTGTGTGTGTGTGTGTGAGAAACATGCATTCAGGGACTCGCACAACGCTGATGAGGTGTCACTTGCAATGCTAACCCTAAGCTATTTGCCTTAACTGTAATTCTAACCTCGCCGAACATTAAACGGTTCCCCCTTCCAATCAAGAATATTGATGCTGGGCCTATTTTAAGGCTCAGAGAACCAGCCTTAGCTGAAAGAGAACCAGACTGGAAACCTGATGCCTGAGCTGTATACAGTATCCAGGACCCTTTGATACCGGATCTCAGTACAGGGACCTAATAAAGCCACCTAACAACAAATACTACATTTAAAAAAAAAAAAAAAAAAAAGGGCAGCCTTGTCGGAACGCATCAATTTGCCCGGCCGAATTAAATATTAACGGACATTCGATAGTGTCCTTTTAAATACATATATTTCCCCTTCCGCTGGTTTTGTCATTTCTGCTCCGTCAGCGATTCGGTTCGCTGGAGCAATGATCGATCTCATTCCTGTGGCTCGGCCGGCCCTCCGACGGGCCGCCTCTCCTCACAGCGGCCTCAGACGCGTGATTAAAAAGGTGGAAAATTCTGGAAGATGGACAATTAGGCGTAATGAGATCAAGCCCCCATCCTCATACACAGAGAAAGCAGTGCTTTAGATAGGTCCACTGGGAATGACCACTTTTGCGTGTCTTTGTACTTCTACTAAGGTAGAGCACCTTTACCCTCATGGTGTTTAACTATACAATGCAGTTGGGAGCACCCCCAGGTAAACATGTCAGCTTCTGTTTCTCCATTGTCTTTAGTGCTTATTGTATTCCCATAAGCACGGTCAGTCAATGTGGAACGGAAGAGATGATTTTACATCTGCAGAGCTAGGAGGCTCTGTTTCTAGTCTGAATTAACACTGCTGACCTTGCTAAAATACTAACTGTAGTACGATGTATGAATGGAATGGTCTATTAAGCTGGATGGTCTTAAGCATCTATTGGTGTTTTAAACTGGACTTTAGGGTTTAATTCTTCTCCTTGTAAGTTGAATGGGGGTGGCTTTTTTCCCTCACTGTCCTAGTCACCCCCAATGTCCTTGACAGTCGCAACATTCCAGGCCAGTGTTAGGTAGTTGACACGGTCCCTGTTCCTGTAGCACCTCCAGATTGCACCTCCTAATTTTGTACCGCCCAGACCTCAGTTTCCGAAAAAAACACTGCATCACCGTCTCTCACCGCCAGCGGACTACAGAACTGCAACATGTACAGACCCAAAAGACTACTGTTACACAAGAATGTTGTTCCAGAATTTAATGGTATTTTGGCAAAAACCCTAAGAAGAAAAAGACTATCTCCCATGACAAGCTGATACAAAAATCGACATGACAAAAATATACAATCAATACAGAGAAACAAAACTCATTCAGAGAGCTGCACTTAAAAGTCTAGTCCACCTAGGAGAAACAAGTGATGCTACAACAAATGGTAGTCTGGTTGGGTTAGCATAACACAGCATGAACTGTTGCACACCCCCCGTTCAGAGGAAGAGCAGGTGACACCTCAATGTGAGAGTGTGTGCCCTTCTTTACCAGCAGAGGGCGCTCACTGTCTCAGTGGCACTGAAGTGGGTTTCCCACTCTCAACAGGAGCTCAGGGCTTTTCCCATTAAGTTACCCAACACAGTGGTGGCCATTACACGCCACTGACCTCAGCCTGACACTCTCCTAACTGCTGCTTCATGAAAGTAGCATCACCCCCATGTGGAAGGGAAACTGCCTGTTAATTTTATACACACTCACACACACTCAGACATGCACGTACACAAACACACACAGATCTGAATATATACCAGTAAACAGTTTCTTTTAAACAGTTTTTTTAACTAAAATTCCGGAATATTGACCCTCCATCTTGGCTCTAGGGCTGGAGTTGGCTAATGCTCTCATGAAGGGGTGATAGCTGAAAGGACAGGCCCATCTCAGAGCTCCGCGCTGCTTAGACACAGAGCCCTGCAGATAACAGGCTTCATTATGCTAGCAGGCCGCCGCCATTGCCCACGTGACTCAAATCTAGGCTTTTAATCTGTAGAGGTATGAAGACGGACAGAGGGGCGCTGTTTAAATCAGAGCTGCCACCGTGCCATCCTGCCCGACCGTGCGTGCGGAGAGGGAGGGCCTTCGGGGACTGCCATCTCCGCAAACAGGAAACGGCCGTGTACACAGTATCCGTGGCAACAGACTCAAGGATTCCCCATTGATAAGGGTGTTGAAAAACCAAGTTGGCAGTGTGCTCTACAAAACCCCAAGATTAAGCACCAAGAGCCTCTGTTCCAACTTCAGTAAAGGCATTATCTACATCACGTATTCACTTTGCAGACTTTCCTATCCTGGGAGCACTGTTTTCAAGCTCCAAAGTGTGAGGTGTTTTTCATGCTGTGAGGAGAGGTGACAGCATTTCAACAGTTGTCAGGACCTCGTCAAGCCCCACCCGCAAACTACAACCTGTGATGTTAAGGTAACAATGCTAGCTACTTGCTACCATTATGACACACTAGTGGCCCATTAAAATATACATAAGATGTCAGCTAGTCAAGGAAAAAAGAGTGAGGCAGATATTGTGAAGCAAAGACAAAACTTGGAGTGAAGAAATAAATATACCAATATACCAAAAACCACAAGTCTTTAAACTTAAATGGAAAGGAAACCTCTCTGTGGGACTCATAGTACCAGTTTCAAAAGGTGCAAAAACATTCCTTTCAAGAACGACTCCAGGAAAGAACACCTGGCCGTTGCCATGGGTTACAGTGATGCTCACAGGATGGCCTCGTAAGGGAAATAATCCTGCCCTTTTCTCTGCATGGAGAGCATTTCCTTAAGTCCCACATTCAGAAGTACACCTGGGTTTAGGAGCCGAGATTTTATCATTCATTTAAAACATAGAAAGATAAGATATTAATAGCATAGATATGCAATGCAATACGCTGCATATACGCCCAACTCCCGGGTGACAAAGCATCATATTTCCCCTCGGTCGTGGAGCAAGGCTGGCAGACTCTCAGCCAATCAGAGCCCGGCGAGGGCACCTCCACTCTGACACGGGCCAGAGTCTGAGATGAGGAAGCGTCAGGCTATTCTCTGCCCTCTTCCTGTGGGGGAAAGAATGAGTAAGCACTTCTAACCTCTTTATGTCCCTGCTAAAGATGGAAACCAAATCCTATTACAATTATCCCGAAATGTCCTCTCCAGGTGCAGACTGTGCGGACGCTCACTTCCGAGGCCTCTACCTGGCTCCGCCCCCTCTCCAGGTGTGGCGACGAGACAGCAGTGGCGTGTGTGTGTGTGTGACTCACACCCTCAGACGAGCGCTCAACGGGCACGCACACACACTTAGGGTTAGTGCTGTTTCCCCTGGCTGCGGCTACCTCTTCCAGCAGCCCAGGTGACAGGTGTGACTCACTCTCAGGTGTGCTGGGAACGGGGAGGGAGGGGGAGGGAGCTCACAGCCACACTGGCAGAGATGATCTCCGCTGTTAATGCATCCAAGATCACTGTCACCTCTCAGATAGGGAATATTAAACAGCTCAAACCACATGGCTTTAGCTCTGCTACATAATTCATCTGCATTTTTTCATTTTTTGTGCTATATTAGATTATAACTGAGCTTCTGTGTAATACTGGACAACCAGCAGGTTTCTGTGTAATACTGGGCAATTAAGAAGTTTGTTCTATAGTTACTAAAATGTGGTGAAGGATATATTGATGGGTGTTTGTCAAAAACTAAGACATGAATGCACTAGCAATTCACTTTTTGCTTTTCTCTCATGTTCTTTCAAAGCTCTGTTTGTTGAGGGCATGTACACCATGGTAGCTCCCTATCATATCAATTAAAAAGAAAACATACAGGGGCTGTTTTCTGTTTAGAAATTCCTCTTCAATTACTGTGTGCATCTATTGCGTCAGGTTAGAGCTGGACCGAAAAAGGTTTCCAGAAGGTTACCAAAATAACATCAATTCAAAGAAGGCAGTATGCTAAAACTTTCAAATATTTAGCTCCAGCGTCACTCAAAAAGAGAGTGCTATTATATATTATATAAATAAATGGGATATATATCAATACCATTAATAAAGTCTATATATTGCATAGACTATATATGTGCATGCAATAATAAACAGCTATATCTTATTCTTCTGTTGAACATAGTAGGCAAACTGTCATTATGCAGTTTCCTGTAACAGGGGCATGAGGAGTGGCTATCTGAGGAGAGTGGCAGCATTCATCTGCATCACTGCCTGAGCATTGTAGATGAGAAGTGGCTCAGTGCAGAACGGTCAAAGCTTTTTCAGAGCGGTCCAGCAGACTCCTAATGCTACCACATTAGCAAGCTTTTTTAGCCCTCATCACCTTTCAGGATGTTTCACACATTCACCAGCTTTTCTTCTTCTGTTCATAAATAAAACAGAAAACTCTGTAGTGAAAATTTCTGTAGTGATTTTGTTTTGATTCTGATGTTAGCACCAATATACAGCTTTCTGAAATTCCCATCCCGAAGAATTTCAGAACAGACCCAGTCAAGAGAAAATGCAAAGCCATGAGCCGTAAGTTTCAGGTGTATATAGTATACCACGGAAAGTTCCCTATGAGTGCGTCAGGCTGTCCTTCAAAACTCCAGAGCAGACTTCCTCTCCCAGGCCATGCCCCCCACACCCCCACTGAACGCCCCCGCCACAGGAAGTAGGCGTCGGCCAAAGAATCAGGTGTTGTGTGACGCAGCAGGGAGGAGGAACAGTGCTGATGTCACGCCCGCCAATCACATGTTGCGGGGATTGTTAGGGGCTGATAGGGATGAAGTCCTCGTCTGGCAGTGCGCTGGGAACATGTCAGAGGTCACAGGTCAACCCTTAACTCTGTGTGTGTGTGTGTGTCTGTCTGTCTGTCTGTCTGTCTGTCTGTCTGTCTGTCTGTCTGTTTGTCTGTGCCTATGTGTGTGTGTGTGAGAGAGAGAGCGAGGGAGAGATACTGTGTGTGTGTGTGTGTGTGTGTGTGTGTGTGTGTGTGTGTGTGTGTGTGTGAGACAGAGAGAGAGTATCTGTGTGACAGTGTATTAGTGTATGCGTGAGAGAGACAGCATTTTCATGTGTGTCTGAGCGCTTCTCTGCCTGTGTGTGTGTGTGTGTGTGTGTGTGTGTGTGTGTGAGTGTGTGTGTGCGTGCGAGAGAATATGTGTCAGGATCAGCAGAGTCTGGGTAATCAAGCTGGAGCAGAGAGGTCATGCCCTGTAACACTCCGGCAGGAAAAGGACAAGAATTGGGCGCGTGTCACCCAGTGTGTAAAAACCCAGTCTGGACACGAGACACGAGAGAGAGGAACATCTGTCTCAGGAAAGGCAGCGGCTTCAGTCTCAGCGACCCCACTGCAATCCCACTCTGACCGAAGGAACACAGGTCCCAGCAGATGCCTCCATGCGCCTGTTTGGCCCCGCACAACAGACAAGACTGCAAACACCATACACGTAAGCACACATTTTTCCTCTTAAATTATCTGGAGAGTTCTGCAGAAATGTGCCACAGTACACAACAGTCCATTAAGCACCAGCTGGGAAACAGGCACAGCTCTTCTGATGACATTTAACATGGTTCACGGGCACATGGTGAGGGTAGAGACGAGGGAACCCTGCAAACAATCCCGCCCTGCCCTGGGGGGTAAAAGCCAGTTTCAGTTCTGCCACTGTGTGCTCCCTGTGGTTTTCAGCTGATGACACGGCTGGGATCGAACCCGGGCCACAGAGCTCAGCCTACACTCAGGGTGAGCGCCTCACTGACTGAGCCACTGACCTCATTCTGGAAAACAATGTCTGTCAAACTAATAAATCAATAAAAGACACCTAAACAGGGGCGCACTGACAGCAAAAAAGAAGGGGTAATGTGGGTAATGAAGATGCACTGTCATAAAGATCCCAAATCAGACCTGAACTGAAACAAGTAATGCTGGATGTATGAAAAGGAAGCTGAGAGCAGGGTCTAACAGTGCTGAGAGCTCTGTCTCAGTTCCAAATGTCGATTGATTATTCATGTCAGATGGAGGCAGCTAGTCCTTCCCTCTGTCGTTAATGGACACAGGCCTGTGCTGTATATTACAGAGGGAAGGTGTCAGCAAACAGCCCAGCTGAATGACACTACAGCACACTGTTGTGTTTATGTTACCGTGGCGATAATAAAGTCATATCTAGCTGCAAGCGAAACTCAGTGTATATCCAATCCATATTTCAACCATAATGTGCAGAAGCAGAAACAAAATGACAAAAGGAGGAAGAAAGAAGCATCCAAAGCTATGCAATCATATCGATTGCTCCATATTACCAAAGGAAACACACAACCCCCAATTTCTTTTTTTATTTTTTCTTCAATATTAATTTCCTTGACTGACGTTCAGTGTACATTAATATTGATTTTGCTGTGATTTATGATTTATGTAAAAATGAAGCAGCCTGAGTTCCCTTTTCCCTGGTGAGGTCTTGGCCTGGTGTTTCATTCACACGCAACCGGAAAAAAACAGAAACACTCTACTCATACCGGCTACCCTGAGAGACAGACATTTCCCTAGAGAGGAAGAGGGAAGACATTTAGTTGCTTAGCAAATGCTCTTATTCAGAATGACTTGAATAGGTTAGTTTTTTTTTTTTTACATGTAATCCATTTATACAGCTGGATATTTACTGAGGCAATTCTGAGTTTAGTACCTTGCCCAAGGGTACAACAGCAGTGTCCAGGCAAGGAACCACACTAGCAACTTTTAGGCTGAAAAACTGGAAGAGTTCAGAAGTGGAGCATTTTTCACCATATGACAGTCTTCAGGAGATGGTCAAGGACGAGTGCCTTTACCTCTCAGCTTTAATCTGTCAAACCATACATCCATTCAGCTCCCTGATCTCCCTCTCAGCAGTGCTTAATTATCACGCTTCCTCTCGTGCATCACTTTCTGGCGCATACTGTGTGTGTGTGTGTGTGTGCGCGTGTGTGTGTGTGTGCATGTGTGTATGTACATGTGTATATAGGTGATTCCTTTACATTTCTCCAGTCTTCAACACGAGTTTACTACTGTCCTCTCTATGCTTGTTTTCAGCTTCTGTCCACCTTATTCAGAGCCACAGATTTATTTCCCATCATCCACCTGGCTGGCATTCTCTGAATCGGCCCCAAGACCACAGCCTGGCCGCATAAGATTCCACAGACTGCGGCACTCACTGGCTGCAGTCGCGGTCACCGTGCCCACGGACTGCACCCTCTCACCTTGGCCTGAGCCGGGCATTTGAGCCGCTGAGACCTCTCTCACGCTCCGTCTCTCACGCTCCCTCCCTCCTGACTCATCTTTCCACGGATTTACACTGGCATCATGGGGAGAGGAACCTTTCCAAAGAGGAGGCTAATGTCACCTACTGCTCCAGGGGCAGGGCAGAGAGTAAGGGAGGAGGAGGAAGGGAGGGAGGGAAGGAGAGAGAGAGAGAGAACAGGACTGAAACAGCAAAAGAGGGAAAGAGAAAGAGGAAGAGAAAAAGGGACAGAGAGAAACAAAGGGAGAGGGAAAAAAGTGTGGGACCAAAAGAGGTGAAGGGGAGGGCACAGAGATTAGTTTACAGTCCTTGTCTTCAGGTTGGAGAGCGAGTGTGTGTGCTTGTGTGTGTGATTCAGAAAATTAGTACGCCCAGATGCTGGAGTAATGATAGATTATAAGTGTTTCCGCCAGCAGGGTATGTGTATTATTTACAATATTTATGAGACATGATGGATGAACGTGTGTGTTTTTATGTGATCTTTTAATGCCAGAAACTCCCTGGGCTGTTGTACAAGCTTGCTGTTGTACAGGATGGACGGCTTCCAGCTTTGTTTTTCAGAGACGTTTATCTCTCTGTGAGGGGATAAATTCCAGTAAGCAGGACACTAAGCTCCGAGCCACAAACCTCAGCTTCTCAACCAATCAATATCTACATTATTTTAGGGCACTGAGGGTACATTGCAAGTGAAAGGCCAAACAAACATGCATCTGTACAGTATGCAGTCATTACAGGGCGCACACGTGCCTCAAATATAAAGATCTGTAAGAAACCCACAAGCACATATTCATGTGCACTAATACACATACACACATTCACACACTGACACGCAACCTTTTCCACACACACACACACACACACACACACACACACACACACACACACACTTTGACATACAACCTTTTCCACACACACACACAGACACACACACCAAAAGAAAAAAAAAAGCAAAAACCAATGTGCATTGTCTGCCTACCACCGCTCGGGTTATGTAACGGTAGACAACGGTCATGCCTTTCGCCTTCGGCTCCGTTTCCACGGAGGCCGTTGTTAGCGTCACGAGTAAAACCCCCTGCCCTTTGTTGCCAACACTCCTGCAGACCCACCTTAACCTGACAGGAGCGCAACAAACCGTAACAAACAGCAGACTCTCTCCACAACGGTTAAGCAGCTCTGCAAACTGCACAGACTGGAGTAAACTAACATTATATCCTTACAGTGCTAATCTTTCCCGCAATGCAACATTCTTTCAAAAATCCCTCAGTAGAGCGACAAGGAATGGTTACAGTGTAGGTTTTTTTAAATAAGATAAAAAAATGAGTTGGACTAATACTTTTAGGAATTTCATTAACCAGCAAATGAGTATTGTTTGTACAGTACAATTGCATCATATTCAGACATACAGATGAGTAACCACAGGAGGCTTTGAAACCTAGCAAAAGCCTTCACCCCTGATCTCTCACTGGGATGCACTCTCAGAGTATTTACGTTAGCTAATCCAAAATTTGATTACATTGTGACGTACTACTAAAGCTTTGATGAAAGCTTCTTTTTTCCTCTTTTTTTTGCAGATTCATGGATTTTGCTAATCCATGGCAAGACCCTTAACCGAAATGCTGCCTGCTTGTAGCTTACAGCTCATCCTTGCCCCACACATAGTATGTGTCCACTCGGGCTTGCAATATAAATACATTTTGTATTTTTCCTAATAGGGTGAAAAGGACACAGGACAGGAAGTCAGCAATCTTCCAAAAAACATCACAAAAACATCCGGCCACACCACAGTCTATCAGGCAGGGACAGCCAGAGGGTGACTTGATTCTTCCAAAAATTAGGAGCCCATACTGATTGCTCAGCTCCAGCCATTTTTAATCAGATCAGCTTGTTCTTGAATACATCGGCAGTTAACCCCTTCTGCCAAATTAGCATCACGTTAATATTTCCCCTAAACCAGTACAGGACTGTAACCTGAATGGACTTAATGTGGCCTAGAGAGACATTGTTACAAATGCCATTTCTGACTTACTTTGTCTTTTCATTACATTACATTATTGTTATTTAGCAGATTGTCTTACCCATTACATTACATTACCCAGAGCAACTTACATAGGTTACAATATTTGCATTTCATCCATTTATACAGCTGGGTATTTACTGAGGCAATTGTGGGTTAAGTGCCTTGCCCAAAGGTACAACAGAAGTGGCCCAGTGGGTAATCGAACCAGAATCCTTTCAGTTATGAGCCCTGCTTCTTACAACTACACTATGCTGCCCTTTTCAGGAACTTTCTTGTCCCTCCACAAAAATACATATATGTAACTAAGCAACAGTCGTACCACATAAATAAAAGACTATTTTTATCCATCAGCTTAACTAAAGCCCTTCCCCACCATAGCATGATAATGCAAAGAGAGCGATGCAGAAATATATTTTTGATATTGTATCACATTGTTCTATGTGTCATTGCTGTGGTCTACAAAGACTGCTAATATTAAATCAATGTAGAGGATCCTTTTTAATATTCTAAAAATCAAAGTTGGAAGAGCGCACGAGATTTGTCGAACATGAAAGAGAGCTTTTTGCTGCGTCTTCAATTGGTCACTCACCTCTAACATCAATTTAGCTCGGGAACCCTTTCTGTAGTGCAAATAGCTCATGTTTTTTAATCGTACTTTCTTGTACAGTCTACATCAGACGGCATACTTGAGGCCTTCGCAGTGACAGACAGGATGGTCTCCAGCCTTTGATGAGAAGGCCCGGCCCTCAGTGTTAAATCAGTCAGAGAGCTGACAGAGAATTTAATGATGAGCTGCATTTTCACTGCAAAGGCGTCGCAAAATTCATAAATTTCGATCAAACTCAAATGTTTGCTTTTAACCCCCCTGCTTTTAACTCTCAGATCGGAGTTTAGATTTCAACTGCTGTGACATGCACAGTTCTGCAATGACTCATAACACATCAGCTTCTTTGAGAGAGGTTGTCCCCTACCTATATATCATTATGCTGGTGTACCTTTTGCTTGATTTACAGATGTCATGATCTCTTTTCTTTGGAACCCTGAAACAAATGTTAGACTACAAAAGCAATGTCTAAATATGATTTCAGAAATGTGGGACTACTTTCCAAAAACACGGTGACTTACAGAGAGAGGCTGTGCTACTGCATCGTGGTTAATCTCAATCTAGGTGAGTTGACCCATTACAGTACACTCCTTTGCCATCAGCAAGCAGGGATCTTTATAAGCACTAGACCTGTGCAGGAACCATTGTATTTAACACATCGATCTAAAACGGAGAGCAGCGACTGTCACATGCAGTGGACAGTAAGAAAAGAACAAGAGAGGTGTAAGGTTTATTTTTTTAGGGGGGTACTTTTGTATACAGCAGAGCTCTCATATAACTTCAAGAGAATTCTGGGCGTGTGTGTGTGTGTAATTGTCCGTGTGTGTGCGCAGTGTGTGTGTGGTTGTGTGTGTGTTTGTGTAAGCGTGCCTGTGTGTGTGTGTGTCAGTGTGTGTGTGTGAGAGAGAGAGAGAGAGTGTGTGTGTGTGTGTGTGTGTGTGTGTGTGTGTGTGTGTGTGTGTGTGTGTTTTGGGGAGGGTGGGGTACACTTGTGGGGGCAGCTGTCACGGCTGATGGGCACACTCCCCTGAACATCTGGCTTCAGGGAGGTAAGCAGATTAATGCAAAGATCTGGATTTCTGCGTTTCGGCTTTGCCCCCACTGCCCCCCAGCGCCTGCACAACTTCACAAAGAACCCAGGGAAAAGGGGAGGAAGCCGAGCGACTTACAGGGGGCAGCCGGGCCAGACGCGGGGCTGGCAGTCTGTAATCGCCCGGCGGGAGATCAGCCTTTCGGGGAAAATCACGCGGAGAAAAACATGATGGAGATCTGAGCCCCGTGACGCCGACAGGAATCATCCAAAGCTATCAGAAACCACCAGGGCAGGTGGGTAGCATCGTGGTAAGGAGCAGGACTCATAACCGAAAGGTTGCTGGTTCGAAAGGTTGCTGGTTCGATTCCCCGCTGGGACACTTCTGTTCTTCTGTAGGGAAGATACTCAACCCAGAATTGCCTCACTAAATATCACAGTGTGGGGGCGGGGGGACTCAAGGGTGCTGGTGGGTAGGAATATGTAGGTGAGGTTTCAGATGGTGGAGACTGATGCTCTCCCCCCCACCCCACAGCAAAAAACTTTCAAACTGCATTCCTTCCTTTCGATTGTTATGGTTTTCATTGCGGGCGAACGTTCCAACACTATACCACCAGCGGTATAAACGCTGCAATGCTGTCTCCAAGGCAACAGAGAATCGTGCGCAACTCGGTGAAATCGGTCGCGTGACGATCTCCTCCTCCGCCATCGCTCTCTCAGGTGTCTGACTCGGGGGAGTTAGGGGCAAGGAATTATGGGTATCTCTAGGTGATAAACTCAGGTGCCTTAAGGGGCACCTTTTGGCTGTCTTCTGGAGAAACATCAGTGGATTATCTTTCAGTTATCTTTAAAACCCTTGTGAAAGTGTTTAGTTGGACGTGCCAAGTGCATGCCAAATCAATGGTGCTTAATAAGCTGATATATAAACGCTTGGAACATCCAGCCGATGCACTTTCTGAGTTATATTCTTATAGTACCACCACAGGGGCCTTTTAACGCACAATCGACTATGAGGTCAGACCAACACCCCACTGAGCAACATCACAGTGTTCCAACATTACATCACACTGTCAATAGCTAATGACCTTTTCCAATTCTAGCCCTGGGGTTTATTGACTTACCCTACATGAGAGCACTTTGGAAGCTTCACTGAGCCTGCCTCACAAAAACCGCAAATACACCAACAACACATCTGAGCTTTCCTACAGTACACATGACAGAAATGTCTACCGAGTCATTCAATAAACTAGTTCTCATGAATAAACACATTACAACTCTTTTTAAAAACAGGAAACAAATGCTCATTTGCATTTTCATTTATGATCCCAACAAACACGCTCAGCGCTAACCTGCGGTAGTTTTGACACATTTTATCAAAATGTAAATTAGGAGATTAAGGTCATGTAACTTTATGTCACCTATGTATACAAACACAAACAAAAAAGCAATCAAACCTGCTCAAAAAACCCCGCCAAAGTGACATAACAGGATTGTCTGCACTGGGGCATTGATTGCTTTGCCTGTTTTCCTAATGCCCTTTGGGCTGCAGACGGCGTCGGGAACTCTGTAAAAAAAGAATGGCTGACAGACTCTGCAGGACAGTGTGAGAGCAGCTGCGCCCCGTCTCACGCCAGGTAGTTAAACCCGGAACGGAGTGCCCGGGCACGGCGACACCGTTTTCTGGCACAGAACCCTCTGAATGAACGCGGCGTGCATTCGAACTGTGGTGTAGTTGTTACAGAGTTGGGCTTGCAGCTCAAAGGCTTCTGGGTCAATTCCTAAACCAGGAATTTCTGCTTGCTGTTGTACCCTTGAGGCAGGTACTTTAAAGTATTGTAATTACTGCAGAATTACTGAGAATATCTCATAAATAATAAATATGCTTCTGCATATATCCACCTGCTTAAAAGGATGATGTAAGTTTGGATAAGAGTGTCTGTTAAGTGAATAATGCAACACATGCACCGGCAGGTCACCCTGGGACCTCCCCCTATACGTAGCACACCTCCACACAGTGACTTTGCTAGGCTCTCAGAAAGCAAATTAAACACTTTTTCACACTGTTGAAATACGTGATATAAACACATTTCACAGCCTTTCCTTAATTTGCCTTTTGATTATGTAGCGCCACTGTGACTGATTGAATGCTCAATAACACTGAAGAGAGAGCTGTCCTACAAAAGTCTGCAAAAAAAAGACAAAAAAGTTCAGCCATGCCTGATTTAGAAGCGATTCAGCCAGCCACATGCACGTATTACCAGTGCAACAGATGGCAAAGGGAATTAAATGTCATTTCCACAAAAGCCTGAAGGCATTCACCTAAGGACAAGTTTCGCAAAGGCCACCATTGTTAGAATGCAGGACCAGGGAATGTAGGAGCAGCAGAAGCACAGTAGCGCAGGTAGCCAAGCAAACAGGTATCATCAGCAACATTCCGCTTATCCTCTTCTGCTTCCTGTGGAACAAGGGGCACTCTGCCACCTCCGTCTCCTTGAACTTTGGTCAAGAGCGGCTTGTTTCTTAAGCGATGGCATTACCTCTCGGTCTCAGAACGGATGGGAGGAGGATCACATAGCCTGGGGCATTACCTGCGGAGATTAATGTGTGGGCAGCCAATGCATCCGATGGTGCGTTTATGGGTTTGCGTTTATGCGTCTAAAGAGGGACTTGAGATCGGCCTCAGAGCAATCTGCTGTTTTTGTATGACATTATGCATTGGCAGGTAGCAGGTCTGACGTCTTATTAATTTATGCAAGTGGACATGTGCTCGAGGATAGCCAGTAGCATTCTGCTCTCCTCTTTTCAGCCTGACAGAGTTTATAATTAGACAAATCAGACAGCGACAATGGAGATGGAATCATGGCCGAAAAATATTACCTTCTGTCCCCCCGGGGAGGGAAGAAAGCGCTCAGTGTCTTGATCGATACTGGAGGGGGGTATTTATAACATGGTGACATGGATGGTATTGGATTTTTCAGTGTCATCTTTTTTTGCAGAGGAAAGACTTATTTGGTGTTAAACCGCTACATTCCCCTAGAGAGGATGGGTGCTTTTGAATCGGAGATAATCAGCCGCAGATATACTCCATCAATTTAGTCCACATCCACTCGCAAACAACAGCTCAAACATGGAGTGATTCACTGTGCCAAAGTCCTGCAAGGGAACATAGCTCTCAGCAGGGGGTTTTAGACATATGGAGGGGTTAGTGTGGGGTCCCAGAAACAAACAGAAGCTTCCATGGCTGGAAAATGTTTGAAGAAGTACAAGCACATGTATCATTTCCTTTAGAGTCCGACCGACACATCGTCTCACCCACAGTATTGGCTTTTAAGATCACAATCTGTCCTTGTAGGACTGATAAGGCTGGGTAATTACTCCTTTCCTAGAGTTTCAAAGTGCCTGAAATAAAAAAAAAAAATTGATTTATGACATACTGTTATGAATATGGTAACTATCATAAGAAATTATGCAGTAAGACTGATGTCAAAGCAGTTTGGTCAGGCTGCGTAGCAAACTACAACAATATTTACTATCCGTTTGTATGACTAGGAACTTCACCTCCGCGACATTGTTAGCTAACGAGTATCCTGTGTGGCTCCAATCAAAAGAACCTTAACACAAATATGTTAACTAACAGCATTTTCTGCAGCGTGCTGAACACCCACACAGCCCGCCACGGTGTTTTGTGTAAACCCGACTAATGGACTGTTCACATGTGCTGTTCATCTACCAATCTTTAAAGGCACTTCTCATTTACATTCATTTATTGGGCAGATGCTGTTATCCAGAGCTACTTACAAAGCGAAATTAACAGCTGCCTATAACAAGCCTATAAGAACAACAGCACAACAGGACATAGAAAATGTCAGACCACCACAGAACTTGTGTCAAAACATCAAACGGTGTTTCAGTACTCTGTGCCAGTAATCAGTCCAGGCTAAGCACCGCTGTAACAGGACAATAATAAGACGCACACTTTGCCGCCCATGAAGCCGAACACGTCTCTGATCGTTATTTCCACAAAACCGCAGAGGTTAAACAGCGAATGCGATCTCTGTGACGACACTAACAGCGTCGTGTCCCTGCTGTCAGTCCCCAGGCAGCTGAGGCCAACAGCAGCGCAGTCTCTCTCTGTGATTATACTGCGTGCGTGGGCCAAAATTCAGACAGGCCCCGTAGTACTCTATTTTTAACCACTATTGAGAAAACTCAGCGGCGTCTTCAGCGATGCATGCCGCGCACGTACACACGCTGCCTCTGATTTTAATTTGAAATGATGAAACCGCAGCGTTAAAAATGCATATATGGGTGGATTATCTGTGTCAGCTGTAGCCCCGTCATAGGCTCCACATTCATATATACCCTTAATAAACAAGAAGATATGACTTAGCAGAAGAAACGCAGGTGTGCAATCACTGTTGTGCACCCAGATAAAGGAAAATCAAGTATCGTGTAACTGCCGTCACCCATCCAAAAAAAGCTACATCTTGTCTTTTATTAACCATTTCCCTGTTAAAATGATTATATTTTATCCAACCCTTGCAATCAGTATTGTATTGAATTGAATATTTTTTTGGAAGCGGTAAAGGCACTTCCTGTAGGTTTTCAGAGGTAGATGCACTTCCTGTAGTCTTGTAGAGGGGATTTTTCGCTGTATATTTGCAGTTGGTTACTATAGTTACGTGAATCCAGTTGCAAGATCTGTTAAAAGCAAAGACCCCTTAATTAGGGGACGGAAGGACTGTGCAGTCCTCATTACTCTGTGTAAGACCTGCTGCATGTTGAGCACAGAGGTTAGAGGTGATTTGTGGTGGAATGACATTACATTACATTTTTAGATTTACATTTATTCATTTGGCAGATGCTTTTATCCAAAGCGACGTACAAGTTAGGTACGATACAATGCAAGTGAAAGACCATACAGAGTCAACAATACCAGAAGCACTGCAAACTAGCAGGTAAAGCTAACGAGTGCGGTAAACCATTAAATTACATTTTTTAATTTTATTTTATAGTTTAGCAGGAGGCAGTTTGAGACAAACCTGTATTAATTCCAACTGAATCCAGTCTGATTGACCAACTGCTTGATTGACTCATTGATTGATTCATTCATTCAAGCACTTGGTGCTCCAGCCACTGCTGTACAGTAGAGAAGGGAGATGCCCCGCCCCCTGCCCACTTAACCTGTATGATAATGAGAGGTGCTGACTATGATGTCACAAAGGGAGGCTGTGCTACAGAGTGCCTGCAAAGACCCCAGGGCTCTCTCTACCTGTAACCAGGTGTGTCATAAGTGTAAAGTTTTCACTGCAGGGTGCTAAGCGCACGGCCACACACACACACACACACACACACACACACCCCTCTCATCAATATCAGCGTCTCTTCATCAGACACATCGGTTCGGGATCTTTGCTTATCGCTATGGTAACACCTCGTCCAACACCTCACCCAAACAGATGAATCCATACCTGCCGTAGGTTAAACCCAGGGGGCGTAGAAGAATTATGTTAGGCTTAAATATCACTTCAGGCTTCACAGCTGATCTGATATATGTCAGGAGAATTATGATTTTGCTCATGTATCTTTGCTCCAATGGCTGAAGGATAATTGGTAGTCTCTCTACTGATGTATGATATGAAGCACGTTGATTGAAGAGGGAAAAAACCTTCATATTTTCAGAGAACCGTATCTTGTTCTCCACATCACAAACCTCTCCTCTCTTTTTACATCCTGACCAAACCAAGACGGATCGTCTGCCTTGTAATGAACCATCTCCACGGCAGCTACACTGAGAATTTAGGCAGAAAGAAGGGAAAGTTAATCAATTTGCAACACTGCTAGCAAGGGACAGATTTGTGCCTATTGCTAGCACCACATTATTCCCTCTGTACAACTTGATATACAGGCTGGCGTATATAGGCAGAAATTCACTGAGTGAAAGTTGTGCAGGACAACTTCAGGATTAATAGGATTGCATCATTTAAGAGTACACACAGATATTAATAAATGGAGAGAGTTATGTTCTGTTTATTTAATGATACAACTCCCAATGTCCTGGAGCCCAAGCAAACCCCATCTGTATTCCACAGCAGAGAAGGGGTGTATTTCACACCTGCACTCAGGACGGCTTCTACACATGCTGACAGCTGAGTGGCGTCAGTTGAAAAGAAGCGCCAATAAAACTGAAGGATGAAGAGATCTGAGCTCCCCGCCCCTTTGATCTCCTGCTCTCAGAAGTCCAGATGCACTCAGAGACAGTTGCAGAGGTCTTAAGTGAGCTTCATGTTGTCAGGAGTCAATAGCACCAAGTGTACGCTTGGCACAATCTTAGAATAACTACTCATTAAACATTAACCCAGGTCCAAATTTAGGTCAGATTACTGACATGATTTCTGAAGGTTAGACGACACAATAATTACAGCCACACACACTTAAAGCCTAGCCACAACTCCCTGTGATACCCTTTCACGTTAATACTTTCACTCTGCCTGCCTCATTTCCTTGTCCCACCCAGACACTATCATTATGATATTTATCATGTGCGCAGCAGTGTCTGCAACAATCCCATTTACAGAAATTAACTGGAATATTGTGCTTTTGAAATGGAAGACAGTGGCACTTCCATTTTCCCTCTAAATACAACCCATAATGCCTCGCAATTGGAAGAGAAAAGCTTGTACTTAAAACCCTTTAAGTATAATGATAAACAAAGCCGTAAGGAGCTTAAGGTGTTGTTTCATTCTGCATGGCATGTCTCCCGGGATGCTGACGTGGTGCTATACCCAACATCTGCACACATCACGGCTCACATACAGAGAGCAATGATGCTTACACACACACACACACACACACACACACACACACACACACACACACACACACACACACACACACACACACACACACACACACACACACACACACACTACTGCAGGGATCGTGAATTACGGGCCTGTCTGGTTTTATTCTCTGATGCCTTTCGGTGTTCCCCGGTAAAACACCTTCCACACTGCGGCCATGCTATGCCAACGGCTTGTATCTATGGATATGTATGCATGGCAACAGTTGCCTGGGGCGACAGCGGCTAAGAATAACTGTGTGGAGCATAGGGCACAGAAACCCATTCATAAGAGTCTTTGTGGAACGGACTTTTCAGTGACGAGACTGGTTTTAGATCGCTCTCTTTTCCTGTTTACATGTTGTTCCATATTCATAATGATAGTGTAGTGTTTAACGTATTGGACAACCGATAGTGATATACTGCAATTAGCTTTATCATAATTTATAATCCCATTAGCTTTAACGCAGGCAGAAATAATTAGAAGATTAACAAAAATGCAAATGAACAATGTAAATTATATTTCTGCGCAGCATTAAGCCTTCAGTTTTTTTTCCCAGCAATATATCATATTTTAGTTATGTTGTGCTCTGAATACAGATATACAGGAGTTTCTGAGCTTACACACACACACACACACACACACATATAGGCACACACAGTGAGAAATAATACTCTCTCAAATCCATGAGGAATTGCTCTTACGAAGATCTGGGAAAATCTTGTAAAATGCAGAAGAGCAAGCACAACATATTTCCCTAAGAGCTCCTTAAAATAACCTGGTCAATAAGTCTGGATTTATATTTGTTGACCATTTCAAAGGAGTAACATGCCAAATGTTAAGCACGATGTGGGATGTGCAGGAAAGGATTGTTCAGAAATACATACAGGAGGTATTTTGACTGCTTTGGCATTTGCTGTCAAAGGCAGCAACACTGACAGTAACACCTCTATCCCTAATTTGCAAGTCATTAAAGTGATGCATCAAAGGACGTCACCATGGTGTTTCCGTTAAAATTCAACACCTGGACATGTCTTGTCTTAAGCAGGTGGAGAGTGGAGAGTAATTGATTATCTGCCGCAGATAATTATGATTTGCGTCTTATTGATGGTACTTTTTAAAGAGGATCAGCCATTTGAAGCAACACTACATGGAGCAGATTATGTACAGACAGCAATGGTTATGTTGCTGTGCATTAACTGAGCTCAGGTTAATGGCTACCATCGCTGCTACAGTACAGCTCTTTAACCGTGGGAGTCAGCTCCTAAAAGAGTCGATTCAGATTCTGACTTGAATTGAGAATCGATTCCAAGCATGAGGAGTCGATTTTGTTTAATCATTAACACATATCTACAGCAAAGCAATACTTTCCAGTTAACTTTTACGTATCTGGAATCGAACAGCCGGACTGAGCAATCCAGAATTTACTGAGTACTCTCTTTATCATACTCAGCATCATTGGAGAAAACACCAAGATCAATGGGTGAGGATAAGAGCCCTAATTTCAGGGGTCAAACGTACACTTTCCGAAATCTACAGCTGCCTTGGCTCGAAATCGGGGGCCAAACGCACGTGGTCAGAACCTCCTTTGACTCTGTGGCTTCCCCCACACCTTCAGGCAGAGTGTAGCAGCCAATTCCTCAGAGCGTGCTGAAAGCCGTGCCAAAGTGCCCGCACGGATGAGCGATGCTTTTTGGAAGGGGTCCACGGCCACACATCGCCTTAATGGAAGAGAATTTGCACACAGCTGTAAATCTGGAGGGGGCAGTAGGCAGAGTAATTCTCCTGAAAGCCCCCGTCCCCCCCCGTCCCCCCGTCCCCCGTCCCCATGTGTCAAAACCGCGGGCGGGGAGAGGACGCCGCCACCGCGCGGTAAAAACGCCATGCAGCAGTCAGTCTCACCTGTCCTCCAGGGACGATTGCAGGTGAAATCACAGCACACAGCCGTACCTGCACAAAAGGTGAAAAGGTGTGGGCTCTGAATTAGAGCGCGGGGCCTGAGGGCTATTTTAGACTCTCCTGGATGTGTCCCAAAGCTGTTTAAGGACAGGCTGATGGACTCATCAAAAGAAAATTAAAATGCATTTTTGCAATGCTGTAGTTTGCACATATGCTTGTCCCTGCTTTATCTTTTATGAGAAGCTAATATATTGTAGGATGTATAAAATCTTACATTCTTGTGATATAATTTCAGTGTCTGCAGTCACAACACATTACGTATCAGATATAATTGTACTTATTGTCACTTTCACAGATGTAATGCTATGCATACATTGTGGGAATGTATCATTTAATTCTGTGTCATAAAACATTTCAAGTACAATATACGCATACAATGAACACAGTTCATTTAAATTCAATACTGTATATATTGTGAAATATGTATTTCCTTTGACAGTCCTGACAACTGGAAGCTCCTTCCTCTTTCCTGAATAAATAAGCCTTCCTTAACTGACCAACCACAGGTCTGTCCATTTGATTTCACACCTATATGCTTGGGTGATTAGATTAGAATTCAGTGAGGATATCCTCAGAACAGGTGGTATCCTTACCTGTACAGTACGAGCAAGGTTTACAGAACAGTACCTGCCCAGTGACCGCAGATGAAATTCAGCCTCATAGCTAATGCTGGGGCAGCCACCGGGCTGCCCACTGACCCTGTTAAACAAACAAACCACTGAACATCTGACTCCACATCAGAACACTTTCATTTGCTTTAAATGGAACTTCCATCTGGAATACATGGCTGATAGAATCACCTGCCCTGCGCTGCCATACTTCATCACTTTGAGAGGGCTATGTTTCAGGTGAAGCCATTTTACCCGTACATGGCAGGCTCTGTTTGTGGGTGTCAATCTTACCGCGGGAAACACCACTTTTTCTCCAACCTGCAAGCGTCACCTGAGAGAATGTAAGCTCCACGCGTCCCAGCAGCAGGAGAAAAAAAAAAACAATAAACTCTTTAAATTTCACGGATTCCCTCCCGGCATGCCCAGGAGAGATTAATCCCAAATCCCTTTATTTTGCTCTGGCTTAATCTTGGCGTGATTGTGCAGCATTATATGGAGTCTCTTCTGTGGTACTGGAGAGGAGCCACAGGGTCTGAAACCAATGCGACGATGGGGCCACGCCCACCCCCCTTTCGTACCCCCACCCCACCTGATGGGCCTAAGCTAAGCATCCGCTCTGCAAGACTGTAGTTTATGGAATGATGCTCCTTTCTTTGCTGTTAGATAAACAAAATATTTGACAGTAAAATGTATTATTTCCCCAAATTTCACACTACTTATATTTCTCCCAATAAAAACAACACCAACCAACATTTACTTTCAAATGTCAGAAAAGAAAGTGCACAAGGATCAACGTTACTGCTGTGGGCACACCAATAGAAAAGTTTTAAGGGGGCCAGGATTGGAAACGAATGAAGGCTAAAACAATTTACTTGCTTTGCAACAGACAAACTGAGCCTCTATGCCCTTATATGGTATAAGACATTGCACTACATCACCATGGCAACTGCTGAGGTCATACTCTTTGAGTTTCTTTGATCTGGTGATTGACCCCCCGCTCTTTAAAAGCAAACAGAATTGTCACGTTCGCCCAAAAATGGCCACATTAACGGACTACCCAGCTTCACGCTCTGAGAGTTAATTTCACTGTATTACAAAAAAGGTAAACCTTTCTCCTGAGGAAGGCACTTGCTGATTAAGTGTTGATTAAAATGTGACCCTAAATGAAACAGAGCACTGTTCTTGGCTCATCCACAGGTGAATCATGGGAACACAGACACATGGTGCTGTGTTTCACATATGCTGTCCGGCATTTGACATTCTGAAGAATATTTCAGTTCCCAGACACACCTTCAATGTTTTACTGACTAACAAACCTACATTGTACATCTCTGTTTCTATATCTCTCCTGTACTTTATCAGGAAACCCTTTGGAAACATCTTCAAGCATCTCTCTCTCTCTCACGCACACACACACACACACACACACACACACACACACACACACACACACACACACACACACACACACACACACACACACACACAGGCATATACACATAATATCTGATCATAATTAATTCAAATCAACAATGCCTTATGCCATTAAATGAACTATGTATATTATTTTGATACATTTACTTATGGAATGAATTGTGGAATGCCATTGGATTTTTTGGGTTTTACTTTCAAAACTAATCTGGGGATCACAAGGGAGAAGCAAAACTTGCTCGTCATTTAAAGAAACATAAAAAAAAAAACTATTAGCAGATAGGCTTTTATGGTAAAAAAAAATTCCACAAAGTCAGAGATAATCCCCAATGGAACATACGATTATAGCTTTTAGGAAGAAACCCAAAGAGGCTGGATCTTAATTCCTTTAAAAGGGAGTCTTTTCATGCAGCGTGTTCCCTGTATTCTAAAGCCAACTGTATTTCAGGGTACAAACGCCAATCAAAACTGATTCAGTTCGCTGTTCTGCCCCTTTTTTGGCTACTTTTTGTACAGAGCAGAGGCTGCTGGGATACATGAGGAGCAGTAAAGCTTCAAACACCACACTATGGAGCCACAAAGTGCTGTCAATCACTGATTTGTGTGAACCAATCGAAGGGACCTTTGCACTAAAAGGCAAAATGATATGATTGGCTCACATCTCTGCACCACTGATAGCACATGATGACTGCCACCCCCATTTTGGGGTTCATGAAGCCTCATGCTCCCCACCCCTACAAAAACCTGCAGCCTGAGCAGCCTGATCTACGCCCACCTGCCACAGCAAGCACGCATCACAGCTCCTGCTCTCTGATTTACATAAACCATCTGACCAACCGAGACCCGCAGGAGTAATTTCTGAGGCACTCCTGTCTACAACACATAAATGTTCAAGGATACAGGATGAATGAAATTCAGAATTAATTAATTACGTTTACGCAGCATCTTTCATCAAAGATGAAAGATCATCATCTTTCTCAAAGCCCTCTCCGTTGAAGGAGGGGTGACACATCCCACCGCTGCCACCACTAGGCAGCACCCGTCTGGCTGATGTACGGCAGCCATTTTGCCCCGAGACGCCTCACCGCTCACCGGCTGCGACGGGGAGGGAGGGGATTATTTACGATTAGCCGGTGAGACTGGGAGCGCCAGGGCTCCTCTTCATCGCTTCAAACACGACAGCCTGTTAACGGGAAATCACAGGCCAGAGCCCCCCCCGCCGTGCGGCTGGACTCGCCCGTACGGAAACGCACGCTCGCCAATGCAAGACGACCCCGGGTTTCCCTTTTACAGCCTCAGACTGAAAACTGAATATGCAAAGAGGGCAGAGCGTTCACCCCCGGGCCGAACCGGCCAATCACGACCAGCGTAATAGCGCAGTGCATAAACCATCTGTGCGCGGTTTTATGGTGCATAATTTAAACCCCTCTCCTTCAGGGTCTCTTATTGCTGTCATAATTTCTGTCACGGTTCGAGCATGATAGGTCTGGAGTAGCCTACATGCACCATGGCTCAGAAAATACAGTTAGGGATCTGAGGCTTGGGCTATACATTACATGTGCAGCATGTAATTATGTGCAGCATAGCCTGCATTCCTCCTAAATCTATCCACTATCTGTACTCCTCCTGTACATAGGGACCCTGATTACAGAAGGTATGACACTACTGTCATTCATCTAACACTGTTTTTTTTTCCTGGGAGTCGGTTTTCTGAGAAATAAAGCACATCGTTTACATTACATTTACATTAATGCATTTGGCAGAGGCTTTTATCCAAAGTGACTTACAAGTGAGGTAGAGTACAACGCAAAAAACCATACAGAGTCAACAGTATTAGAAGCGCTGCATGGTCAGGTTTCAATGGTTGGCCAGACAAGGCGTCACAATCTCCCAGGTGGAGAAACACCTGGAGAGTAACTGCACCTGGAGTGACCAAACCTGGAGTGACCACATGCCCATTATTCATCCATTATTTATCAGAGGTGTTAATTCAGAGTAAACCACATGGGCCATCAAAGACTGCAGGGCAGCCAAGTTGGATAACCAATACGCAGCAAAGTGTCTGTATTTACAGGAATGAGTGAGCAGTACAGGAGGACCACAGGAGATTCCAAGATATATTATTGCATCCAAACCATCAAACCAGCAGCATGTTGTTTTAGGGCCTTATCCTACTGGTCGATAAGCAAGACAACTCCAGGACTAGACCTGGATGCCGATGTGAGGGAGATTCCCCACTTAAAGACAGAGCGATGGTGTGAGACAGTTACAGCAAACAGACCTACAGGGCTTGAGGGGAAAGAGCCTCACCCAGTCTGCCCACAATTGCCTCGACTGGGCTAAACACTGCAAATACAAAGGTGTCCAATACACGCTTTAAATACTTCCGACATATACGTCCACTGTAGCTGCCAGCTGCCCCAGACCCTTATCAAGACCAGCACATTGTAAAAGGTTATGGTGAGAACACTCACTGCAATTTGTGCTGTCTGCAACGTCACAGCCAGACTGAAGCTAAGCAACATCACTATACACACGGGACGGAGGGAGAAACGCAACATGCGGGACAAACATATTCTGCCAGGCCGGGCGTCTGGGAGTCCTGCCAGGGGCACGGACACGTCAAGACGCTACGCCGCGGCTCGGAGTACAAACGGAGGAGGCAGAACACAGTGTCTCAGCACCGCGAGAGCCGCACGCGCTTCTGCCCGACATCATCTGCAGGTTTGAACAGTTTTGAACGCAACTCCTCGCGCGTTTGCCAATTTTACAAACCGTGCCTCCATGATAAAATTTCAAAACAGCATCCATGCATATTAAAAAAAAAAGAACGTGTTACTGACACTCGGCCAAACGCTTGTCTTGCTGTCACGGATTTAGATTTATTTGTTTAAACAGATGCCAAAATGCTGAAATTTCCCTGTTTACTTCTGAACGCTCTCCAGTATATCCTAGCCAGCTGACATGCAGCGCACCCCAAAAAAGGGGAGATTTCAGTTACCCTGAGTTTCATCACCCTGGCCGTGTGCCTTGGGGTGTCCTGCTTTCTGTCTAACTAAATATGTCTCAAAACAAAAGTGACTAATAAGCAGTACTAATAAGTTATGCTGATATGCTGGGAGGATCGTGCGCATACAGAAAGGAGTTTCAGACTGAAAATGTAGTATGCGATTAAACTCTTGGATTACAAAGCCTATTTCTCTAAATTCACTTTGTTGCTGACAACGCTGGCGTGCCCAAATAATCCCAGGAGTAATTTATGATAATACCATATGCCTATGCTCAGAGACTGGTAAATAAAGCAAAGATTAAAACACGTCTGAGACTAAGGTTTATTGTAATTACTGCCCTTACGCAGACTTTCTTTTTACCTTCCTTCCTTCCTTTTTCAGCGGGAACATATATGTCATCTGCTCATGTATTCATGTCTTAAAAGATTATGCACAGATGAAGTCACAAACAAAATCGACAGAATGTGCCAGAGAGGGACAAGCCCCCCACACACACACACACACACACACACACACACACACACACACACACCCCACAGCATAAAGAGCAAGCTGTCATTATGTACCTAACACACACCCCAAGACAGAAGAATAGGTGAAGCTTAAGGCAGTACTAAAAATATCCACCTTTCTTGGTGGACAGCTCACAAGGAAATGATTTTCAGGATTCAGAGTATAAAACAAACTGAATACAGCAAGCTGTGACAGTGGTATCCACGCTGAAATGTTTTCTGAGGGTAACAATCAGCAGAGGTCTCAGAGGTAAAACTGTGCCCCTCCCAAAACAAGAAGAAGATCGAGTCCATTTGTTGAACAGATATGAACCAGATCTATGGCACAGTCTGGCTAATGTTGATCTTTTTTGTGGCACAGTGTTGAGGTACAAAGTGTTGCCCAAGCCTTCTGCTTTCAGATTTGTGGAGAACACAGCAGCAAAAGCACAAAAAATGCACACAAATGCATGTGACAGCACCCCATAAACTGGAACTCGCCCCCTGGCACTATGACAAGTGACCAAACACTTCCCGAATACAGCCAGGACAACAGTAACGTGAGGGTGAGGTCGGAAGATGCCTCAGGGAACAGAGGCTAGAAGGTGTGCCAACGCACCATCTGGTCAGGAGCGTCTTTGTTTTTTTTTTCATCCCCCGTGCCCAGAATGTGCATTTCAGTGGGTCAGTTTGGCAGCGCTGTTGCCAGAGACATGCCCAGCAGGGAACCCAAGGTTAGGCCTCTTCATGAACCTTGCATGCGCATGCCAAGGCCAGTTTTGGCTGGTGACTTCGGCTGGGCAGAGAGCATTGTGGGTAATAATGACCTGCACCCAGGTTCAGCCAATGAACTGTTTATAAATGGATGTAGAGGTGAGGTTAACGCCTCAGTGTGCCTGGATTAATATCCCTCTCATTTTACAAAACATTAAACAGATCATGCTTTACCTTGAGATACATGGCATACAGCAATTACCCTTCTAATGTGAGTAAATTGGGGGAAAATTAGAGGAGGATAATTGGGCCATTACCATATAGGTCTGGTTCTTCAACACAGCTGAACAGTGTATTTAGTGTGACAAAATTCTAAAACAGTTTGCCACTTTATAACAACACAAACAGCATTGTTGCTATCACTACTAATGCAACTGCTGGCAACACATCACACTAATACTTCTTTAAATTATTCTGCGTCTGCTCCTGTTACAACCACAGCTCCTACGCCTGTAACGCCTTCTGCTGCCGCTGTTACGCTGTTACTACGGCTACCGTTACTGTTGCTACGGTGATTAATGATTGACGGCTATGGCTGAAATGCTGGGAAATAAGTGAGTGGCATGAAGACGGCAGTGCGCTCACTCCTTGGAGAGATGGCAGCCGGCTAATTGAATTACACGGGTGAGCAGGCAAACGCGGCTGCCCTTCGGCTACCAGCCGGTGCTCCGGAGAGGGGTGAACAAACGCACGGCACGGCTGCTCCATTTCCACACCATCTACTAATAACATTCAATTAACTTCGGAAAAGATGCTGAAGAAATGGGATTTTGCTCCCCAATACGCTGACGAAAAAGGACAGGGTGGTTTTATCCTGATAGTTAATGGTGCTTTGTGTGTCCAACTGAGCAGTTTCCCTGGGGTTCATTTTTCAAATTCTCACTGACTTTTCTGTGGAAACTTTATTTCAGTTAATTCATTTCAACTTAAAATTAGATATCCATGTTCAATTGTAGCTGTACAGTAAACTACTGCTATTTTCGGAGGAGAGGCCTGCATAATATTTTACGAGACGTAAAAAGATTGAGATCTTGAACCGAAGATCCCAGCCCCCCGTTTGGCAGCAATGCAAACAGATGCATCCATGCAGCAAGGAGGCCTGTTTCCCTCGGAGATTAAAACCCTGGCCCTTTGCTCCGGCAGTCCAGCACAACAGGTGGAAATCGATCCCGCTAAAAGACATCGGGCCGGCCCTGAACAAAAGGGGCAGGAATCGATCCAGGGGGAAATCAATCCGTGAACAGTGTGCGTGGACCCGCTCCGGGCTCAGGGCCAAGCGGATCAGCGCCGAAGGGTTTGGGCCAGCACCGCTGCCAGACCTGCATAATGCTCTGCCCCTTTCTGGCTCGCAAGGATCCATCCTGGATAGCGTTTAATGAGTAAACCCCTCCCTGATTGTAATGATTCATTTAACATAAGTAGTAAAAAAATTAAGTCTGTCTGTGTAATCACATGCGTGTGAAAATGGAAACTGGAACACTACCCTATCAGTGGTAAGGAGGATGAACCGATTCAACCCAGATTCTGTCTCTGCAAGCCATGTGCAGAAGTTCGTCATCAGCAATCTTAGACTGGTTCATAATCTGGATCTCACGGTTCGACAGTCTTTTCTCCGCCAGCTTGTTACCCACAAACTTTTGCATCAAGGCCGTCTTTTCTCCACACCAAATTAGTTTTCAGCATTCGCTACAATGGCGGGTCCACTGATATTTCTCACCGTGCGAGGCCGGAGACGTCACAGAAGGGTAGTGCACGCATTCCCTGTACCACGGTGCTGCAGACTCATGGTTTTAGCCACAGGGTTGAGAGCGCGGCCAGCCGGAGGAGCAGGGGGCCGACTGACACCCGCGTTTCAGCGCCGGGTCCCGCCGTCGCACTTCGACACATCCGAGAAACCGCAGCGCCAGGTGCACTGCAGTTCACCGCTGCGGGCTACACCTGATGTCGTCTCCGAGGGGTAAATATTCCCCCGGGCCGTCAAGGGCTCTGTCCGAAGAGTGAGGACCTGCTGCCACACCCCCAAGTCCCTTTCCTCACACACAGCCAGCATCAGGTTGAAGGTTCGAGTCTGTTAACACACGTCAGGTCGCCTGCATCTTCCAAAATGAAATGAACTGACTATTATTTGAGGCTGCTTATTTGCTCTTATTCAAAACACCTGAGTGAGAAGGAGACAGTCTCATAGGCTGTGTATGTATGGAATCAAAAACAAGCAAAATGCTTCAGTTCTGCCAGCACTTTGGACACTTCGCACTAATGACAGGAGACTCTCAGCAAACCTCATTATGGGTGGAGCTACCATGTGCCACATACTGTCAATCACTGAACCATTCAACAGACTTTGTTGTTTGGTTGGTTCAAAGCAAATCGCTGAAACACGTGATAGCTGCACCAATTTTCAGGCACCTTCATTCTCTGATCACTGCATCACATCTAGCCTTCAACGCCACATGGCAACGTCACAAGACATGACGGTCTCAAAGCTAGGTGCTCTGCAGTAACACCCCGTTACAGGCGTTTGGAATTTGCATGCATTCAGAAGGAGCTCAGAACCATTGTTGT
Source organism: Megalops atlanticus (assembly GCA_019176425.1). Lineage (NCBI taxonomy): Eukaryota > Metazoa > Chordata > Actinopteri > Elopiformes > Megalopidae > Megalops > Megalops atlanticus. Next base: position 3,560,624 of record CM032898.1, read on the forward strand.
AGCAGCGGAGCCAACACTGGAGAAATGTTGCTTATCTGGAAATTGCATTTTCAGTTCAGGAAACAGTGACAGAGCCAAACCTGACCTCTCACTCCCATATGACATGAGGCCGCACTGGCTTTTAGAGCCTGAACTACAAGCCCCCCGGCAGCCTGCTCAGAATTAATCACTGAGGTAATATGGCAGCAGGAAAAAAAAAACAATAATAATAATGAATAATTTACAACAGAGCACTGAGGCAGAAAAAGTCTTGAACTGATTCAATTAATCAGGGCAAGTGGACTTGAACGGCTGTATGATTTATATCATTCAGATATTATTTATGGCTTTTTAAATTCTCTCCCACCGCCAACCCCCCATCCCCCTAGAAAACTAATCTTCCTAAAACACAATTGCACCTGGGCTCCATCTGACTCACAACTGTCAAACTGTCCACTGATTCCCAGTCTATTACAGAGATACACAGAGTCTCAGGGCACTGGAGAGATACACAGAGTCTCAGGACACCAGAGAGAGAGACACTGGCACACTGCCTTCTCCAAATTTACGACAAAGAAGCTGATTCTGTGAATATATGGCTTGTACTTTTTCAACGTTCATGCTGTATAAAATTCTGTAAATCCTGTAAAACAAGATCTTAATAGAGCTACATTACAGTGACTATTTAACTATATATTAACCTGTATGAGCAATCTAAGCACTAAAATAGTCCAGAGGATTTTGTGGTATCGTACAGTATATGGTGAAGCAGATACAGAGCCTGCAGAGCCAGATACAGAGATCAGTGATGCTGTGGTGCTGTCTGACAACTTTACACTTTAACCTGCCCATGTGCTTGTGTCTGATCTCTTTCTGGCCTTATTCCACCCATTCTGTCTGAAAGCCTGCCGGCGCATATACCCATTCACAGCTATACTCATCTCTCTCCCTCCTTCTCCAGCATTGTCTTACATTGTCAACTTTTCAAGAGGAATTTATCTAAGTACAAGTGTCTGTCAACGAGTGGCTGGCCCATGAGGTCTGATTACGCAACCAATTGTGACTGAAATCCTCTGGTCATCTGCCTCGTGTTTCCTCTCTCCCCTTAGGCCATTATGAGCTGGCAGTGAGTAGCCACACAAAGTGATGTCAATGCTGGCACACTCAGCATGGAGATGTCCAGACATATGCCTGTCCTCAAAGAACTCTCCCACTCAATCACACATCTGTGATGTCATTAAGCAAGTGACATCAGACCTTCCATTTGTGATGTCATCAGTTATACCAGGCGAATATATTCCTTCTGCAATTGGAGAGAGAGGTAAGCAAAGCAATCACACTTCAGGGAATGTTAAGCATTGTCAATTAATCAAGTTCTACTTGTATACATTAAGTATAAATCAACGCTTTACAGAGAGACATTTATGGATGTTTTGCAGAGATAAGAATGACAGACTTTTTCCAGATTACCCCTCCGAGTCATCTAAACTATTTTGGACTCGTCTGTTGGGAGTCCTCTGATGTGGTCTGAACTTTGACCGGCTTAGAGAAACAGAAATATGGATATGCATTCATATCTGTAACTCCTGATAAGGAAATGTTCCATGTTCTCCGCTTTATGTTCCTTCTCAAGTGCACATGATTACGTAGACAGAGATCTGATTTAAAAGGGATCATGTGGCAGCAGTTTGCTAGCTATAGGCTTCTACGACGGACATGTTTCAGTGGAAACAGGGCCTAAAATAGCCAGCTATGTTTATAACGGATTACAGCAGACACACCTCTCCTTGCTAATTTCCCTAAGAAGTCTTAACCCTAGCAACAGAGGAAGCTCTATGAGTCGAGCCCTGCTGCACACTCACTAAGGTAAGCAGAGAGGGTGGGGGGTGGGGTGGGGTGGGGTCGTGCACATCAAAAACACATTCAGGGTAATTATCGGTTTAAGGAGCACATTCCTAAGGCCTCCCTCATCTGCGGCACACTGGTCACCTCGGTCCTCTGTCTCTGGTTGTCCCCGGGGAAGGCTTAGGTCTCTCCTGAGGTTCAGGGATCAAAAACGTGACCTTCAAATCCATAGGGTTTTAGGATAACCCCTGCACCGCGGCTAGGCTCTTAATTAGACTTCAGTCATTGTGCTATATGCGGAAAAGCATTGATGTACAGTCATTTACCACACACTATTTTACACCTTGAAAGCCCTGTAACTGTAACTCTCAACTTTCATCCTCTAAATCTCTTCACCTGCTTTATTGTATAAGTGCCATAAAACATAAGTGCAAGCACTTACACCTACCGTTTATGGCTATACTTTTACTACAGAGTCAGTACCTGGAGAGGTACACTGCAGAATTGAGGATTATTGTTAAAGGAGATGTACATGAACTAGGGGTTGAATGAATCTAATCTACGTTTTTACTGTCACTGAAGCCTTTTAAAAATCACATTTAAGACCATTTTTGCTTTTGGTACTTACACAACCTTCTGTTATGTATGGCTATGGTTGTGGCTAACCCAAAATCGGTTGCCCTTCCAATCAGAAAACACTTGGCAGCAGGCTCTGGGGTTTTAGGACAATTTTGGATTTCAGTTTTATTCTATTTTATTGAAATTCTCTTTCCTCTCAGTCCTTTTTTCTCAGGAAATGTATAAGCTGAAAATCCTGGAAATCAATGCTTATTTTGTCAACAACAAGATGACTTGATAAGGATGATTTTTTTTTTCATTCTGTCAAACAGAAAAAAAATCTATCTGCTACCGCAGTATTTAACATGACAAAGAAAGTCCTCTTGAATCTCGAAAAATCATTGTCTTTGTTTTTTTATTACATTCAACTAGCTGCTTAAATGGAAATATGAAAATGTGAGCGGAATCAGTGTGACAGATAAGCTGCGGGGTTATGAAAAATGAGTAGCGGCCTCATGTTGAAATATCATTTGGAGACGGACTTCTGATTCCAAACTGATATTGCAAAGACAGCAAGGAACAGATTATGGCTTTTCCAGAGAACACCGTGGCTTTTCGGGCTCTAAACAGCCTTTACCTCACTCCTATCTGTGACTGTCTCACAGTGCAGGGTGCTGATGGATTAGTGGTACACCTGTAATGCTGAACAAAACGTGTTTTTCTTTTCCTTTCACTGAAACCGTGTCAGTTTCTGCTGTTTGTGCACTGCTGTTACACTCTGTGATTGTGGATGGAACAACGACATGCTTCCATCCACAAACCCCCACTGGCCCTTGTGGTCAGCAGAATCTTTGGCCGCCACACTTCCTGTAACTTCCCTGTGGCATTCCAGTAACTTTACTTTGCCGCTCCAGTCATTTCCTGTAACCTCCCTGTATTGTTCATTTAATGTCCTGTAACCTCTCTATCCTGTTGCTGTAACTTCGAGTCATTCCTCTGCACTGTTGGTCTAACTTTTCTCTGTTGTTACTGTAACTTCACTGTGCTGCTGCAGTCATATCCTGTGACGTCTCTGCACTTTTCACTTAAGGTCCTGTAACTTCTCTGTCCTCTTTGTGTAACTTCAAGTTACTCCTCTGCACTGTTGCTCTAACCTTTCCCTGCTCTTCCTGTAAGGGGCCTGTAACTTTGAGCTCCAGGAAGGAGGTCAGTGGATTAGGTGTCTCTCTGCCACCCTCAGTACCAGTCGCTAATTCCGTGGGATTCAGCCGCTGGTGGCTTTGAGTTTGAACCGCCTGAAGTCAGAGCACAGAAGGTGATGCATTGCGGAGGCAGACGGGCTCAGCGGTAATCTGAAACAGGGAGACACGCTAATTTTGCGCAGTGAGCGCGTTCAGTGACGTGTGACTGTGCAGCGTTCAAACGGACAGATGAGCGGCGGAGCCTTGGCTACAGCCTATTTGTGGCAGCAGACTTGGTAAATCCGACAAAGGAGATTAGGTCTCTCTCACCCTGGTGTGTCACATCCAGGGTTCCGTCCTGTTTGTCACATCCAGGATCCCGTTCTGTGTGTCACATCCAGGATCCCGTCCTGTGTGTCACATCCAGGATCCCGTCCTGTGTGTCACATCCAGGATTCCGTCCTGTTTGTCACATCCAGGATCCCGTCTTGTTTGTCACATCCTGGATTCCGTCCTGTTTGTCACATCCTGGATTCTGTCCTGTTTGTCACATCCAGGTCCTGGTACTATGTTATCTACAACTCTTCTGCAAATCTTATGTTTGGAAATGTAGCTGTGCCCAAGATGCTCCCCATGCCAATGGATTAGATTGGCTGCATATACATACATGGTCAGTGGTTTACACATGCCATCCATTTAGACACTTCTGTCTGGGTGTCTGTTCCCCATAAAACCACCTGAGTGCTTTCAGCAGTCCTACATGCAGTGATTGGGTAGGGAGCAGTTGAGGGTATGACTGCCCTCTGCTCTGAGGTGCTTGTGTAAAACACCAGGCTGAGGGTATTTTCCTGTGCTTTTCCCCCTTTAAATTATATGATGGCTTTGCCGTGATTCAGGGGTAATCTTTAGCTTTCAATGCATTTCCATGATGTGGTTAGATCCGTTACACAGATGTGACGCCATCGAACAGGTTCCCTGACCAATGTGGAAACAAAGAGCTTTAGAGAGCTCTAATCTCACTCCCTCCCTCCCTCCCTCCCTCCCTGTCTCTCTCTTCTTCACTCTCCCTCCCTCTCTCTCCCTGTTTCTCTCTTGTTCTGTCTCCCTCCCTCGCTCCCTTCCTGTCTCTCTCCCTCCCTCTCCCTGTTTCTGTTCTTCACTCTCTCTCCCTCCCTCTCTCTCCCTGTCTCTCTCTTCTTCACTCTCTCTCTCTTCTTCACCCTCTCTCCCTCCCTCTCTCTCCCTGTTTCTCTCTTCTTCACTCTCCCTCCCTCTCTCTGTCTCTCTCTCTCTTCTTTGCTCTCTCTCCCTCTCTCTCTACTTCCTGTGAGTGAGCATTCTCATGTGATCCGCAGCATACACTCCTGATAACAACATAAGACATGTCATGGAATTATGAGGACTGTGACTGTTTGCTTATCTGAGTCTTCGTCGCCAGGAGTAAATGCATGCGTAAGAGACGGTACCTTCAGACTCTGTGGGTCCAGCCACGCACACAGACCCATTCACTGGCTGCTGATATGACATAATGCAGGACATTTATTTAATGAGGATATCTCGAAACGGACATTTATCGTAATCCACCAACAGAAAAATACTTCCTAAAAGCATTTCCTGCAGAAACAATTGATCCTTCTGCGCTGGTCTGCCAGAATGAATTGGATTTGTACAGTGCATTTCAGAGATCTCAAAGTGCTTTACAGGGGCAGGCGGTTTCTCAGCTCTATGTCCTCTGCTGTACGGTCCCAAACTGGTGCTGCATAGTGGCCATTTTGCACCAGAACACCTCACATCAGCACAGACAGGGAAGCAAGGAGGTATTTAGCCCATTACGGTCAGGTATGATTAGATGGGAGAAGGGATACTGGAGAGGCCCCCTCAGTCTTTGTGGTAAATCTCAGGGGATTGGCGGCATTTAGCTAACTGATCTTAAATGGTAGAGTGTGAACAGCGAGGAAAAAAGACAACATACACGGACGAATGATTACAGACGGAGCCACCTGTATAGGGCACTTCCCCGCCCCGCCCTGGAGGAGACATATGGTCCTCAAACGTTCTGTTCCATTCCCTAATCTGATTAGCCCCACCCCAGAGCACGGACACAGGCCTCTGCAGGAGACTACTGCACCGCGGTCAGAAGCCCTGAACGCACACTCTGCCTGCTGCCCTGAAGCCTGGGAGTCGCACTATAGATGCAGAGTGAGGTGATGACACGTTGGGGGGGGGGGGGTGACATCATCGCTTAAGGATGATGTCACTCATTGGCTAATGGTGTGGTATGACCTTAGCTGGCTCCTTGGGTTCCCCCGAGCCCTTTAAAGCTAAATTCGTTTCTATTACATTACTCTACGGTAATCAGATGATTAGCAGACACCTGCACCCAGTGTGATTCACCTACCTCATGCTTTTATATAACAGCCATTGACATAGTCATTTATCTACTGAGGCGATTCTGGTAAAATGCCTTATTCAAGGGAACGATGGTACCGCACCGCCTATGATCTGAATCTCAAAGTTTACAGTCACATTTCCAGCTCCTCCACCAGTATTTCCCCTAATTATGAGCACTCAGTGTGAGCCCTTTGCGTGAGGATGTCATATGAAAACAAACAGAGATAAAAGGTTATGTTTTTTGTATTTATTTATTTTTTTTTTATGAAACGACTCTGTTAATGTGCACTCAGCCAGAATGGTTTCAGATAAACGAGATGGATTTCACAAGACAATCAAATGTCCTGTCTGTGATCGTTCGCCGGAACACCTGACACTCTGCGCAGAACAATAAAAGCCGCGGACATCTCGGCCCAGTTACAGTAAGAGGCGGTTAGCGGCAGAGCGGTCATAAAGGCACCTTAATGGAAGTGGTGCCATTGTGCTAAATTGCGAACGTGACTGACCACAACGGACCGCAACCTGAACCGTGGGGCACCCCTGCTAATGCGTACCCAGCCTGCCAGACGTGACTCAGTAACTCAGACCGTGACCTCATTTCCTGCGCTCTGTCCCCCAAGAGGAAACGGCGAGAGAGAGAGCCAGGCACTTTGCATGAAACAGGAAGCCTGTCGCTGGGGATGTAGCTGATGTAGCTAATGTTCCCCCGGAACTGGGGTCCGCTGGGAGCGAATGGGGCCTGTCAGTCTGTCACGACTTTTCGTACAACTGACCAAATCAGGAGGCACCCCACTCTTCCTGGGACCCCACATCCTGAGCCAGGGTCACTGTCAGCCACTGACACCTGTGATTCAGTCACGCTGCACAGAGAGGGAGACACGCTAGAGCCATGGGATGCGGCAGACAGTGAGAACGCAGAGGGGCACCACTGTGCTCCCAAACCACCCTCCCGGAATCGATGCTGTCATCCTCACCCCCCCGCTCCGGGGTTAACCCCCCTCCCGGGGCCCTTCTCTGTCCGCTTCCCGTTCTGAGGACTCGGCGCGGTCAGAGGCCTCCATTAAACGTTCCAGACTGCGGCCGGAGAACGCCTCACTGGGGGAATTCAGGCGGTTCATTACCGTATCGCGCCTGCCCCCCTCCCTCCCAACTCTGCTCCACAAAACAACAAATAAACATAAAAGCCTTTTTTTTCTAATGGGACGTGGCGTTTCTTGGAACTGGGCGTGGCGGGACCATTAGGTTTTGCGTAGGCTGTGAAAGCCATTGTCCTGCTTTCACACGGGGCCATTCTTCTGTCCATTAGACTTCTTTATTTCCACACATAATTCCGCTCATTACTCCTCTACTCCCCGAGAAAGGGCCTCGCTCATAATTCTCCTTCTAATGGCGTGTCATAAGACTCATTCACCTCTGCCTGTCAGGACAGATTTCAGCTTGCCTCCAGGGCATGACAGCATTCCATCCATGACCAATCTGCAACACCGCAGGTACCGTACAGCACAGGATGTATTTTGTACACAACAGGACGTGTTTTGAGAAGCACTGGATATGAGTTCATATTAAGGCATATTTTATCTATTTATCTATTGATTTTATATATTTGACATGTCACTGACGTGGTGTAAACCAATCTGGGAGACTGATTATTGGTCAAAATATGAATCTACAACAAAAAAAAAAATTCTGAGATCCACATATCCTTGATAGTAATCTTAGGACAAGGGAGTATTAGCATTTTAAATGTACCTGATTGATTGACTGAAACACCTGGGGATCAGGTTCTTAATGAATTCGGCTACATATCCAGATGGTGGCGAAGATCTTTTTTTTTTTCGTTGCTTTATAAAATCAGACTCATTTTATCTGATTTCAGCCTGCATGATCAGCTCTGGGCCTGAGCCGGTCAACCTGCAGTGCACACTTTCTATGAAATTTTTTGTAGTTTATTTTTAGTTTGCTTTGCAGTCTACTTTAATTTCATCAATTTCTGTGAACGGCAAAACCACCATGTTACATCAGTAACAGGAGAGTCAGTGTGCTGTAAATACCTGACCTGTATGAACCAATCAAAAGACTCTACTCTCCTTTCCAAGACTCTGTGATTGGTTTAGATGCGTGAGTTATTGATTGCATACAGTAGCTCCACCCATTTTGGGGTTGCAGAACTACATGTCTGATAAGGTTAAGGTTAAGCACAGTACTGCTGGATGGAATCTGGTCTTGTGTTTACTGTTTGGGTCCTACCACACCCCAGATATCCTCAAAATAAAATTAGTATAATTAGTATAATTAGACCAAATACCAAGGAGATGTAAACCACCTCACAGGGCACAGCTTAGCGACCTCTCCTATTTCCAAAAAACAGTCTCCATGGTTACTGAAGGAAAACAGCAGTGCATCCAATCACAAACAGTCCCGCATACCAAACTCAATTGCTGACCAATCACGGAAACAACACTAAAATCTTAGGGTTCCTCATTACTTCTTTGTGGGGGACACCACACCTTAAAATAATTGAAATGTTTTTCCTTGTTAACACTTTGTGCACAACAGAAGTACAGTAAATACAGCACAAACACAGCTATTGAACACGTACTTTGTAACCCCTGTCAAACTAAAGCTAAAATAACTTCAGAAACCAGGCTAAATGCAAAGGCAGTGACATGTCTGTTCTGTTGTGTGAGTGTAGAGAATGGCCTTCACAACGGGCCATTTCCCCACTGGCTACTGAGGAGCTGAAACTGCTTGGCTTTCACCCGTTCAACCAGCCTCTCTGTGGCACTGGTGGAGCCGTAAGAACGCACATTACCCATAATCTTACAGGTCCTTCCTTATCTGATTACAAACGCGGGGCAGAAAGAGGATTTAGGACGCGGGGCCTAAACGCTGGCCTGAACTGATTATGTCCCTTTGGAAAATATTATGCAACGGGCGCACTGGGTGTGGGTGGGATTGTGTGTTGGGGGGCAGGGACAGGGTGTTCAGGTCTGGGGATGTGGGAGGAGTCTGAAAACTGATTGGCAGATGGTCTGAGACGGATATGTAAGAGAGCAAAAGCAAGAAACAATAGCACACCAGTGAGTAGTACACATAATACACAATCCGAGTGCAACATCCAAGTGTAATGGGAGTCTACAGGTTGGTTGTCATATAATGCCTGCCATGACTTTGCATAATTTCTCTACAGGAGATTATTAATAATAGCAACATTCCCAGGACCAGCCGCCGATAAATGCACAGGCATCCAAAAAAAGGTTCCCTGCTCTATTTAGGATCCTGTCTCTCTGTGACATTGAAACATGTCCCATTCAGAGCGGCTGACAGAATCTCTGCTTGCAGTGATTCTCGTGAGTGCACAACATTAACACGCTGGAGAAAGAACTGAGAACTGACCTCTGGATTCGATGCTGTGTAAATTACACCTGATCTTAAATCTCTGCTGCCACAAAACAAAAGAACTAGTTTTCAGATTATAATATGGGTTAGCTGTCAAGACTCAGTCCGTCTACATTGCACTGACTGGAAGTTATAACAAGCGGTTTGTATGACATTACGTTACACACAATAAACAATAAATTTAGGTTTTTCATTACTGCACATAACTGAGTGATTAGATACATTGAACTTCTCATGACAGTTTTCAGATATTCTGAATATTGTCTTAACTGTTAAGGGCTGTTTAAAATGGTTAGGAAGAAGATTGAATGTAGCAGCAAGACAGACAGAGAGAGAAAGAGAGAGGGAGCGAGAAAGAGACAGAGAGAGAGAAAAGAGGAGAAAAAAAAACAAAGTAATCAGATTTGGGAGAAACTGAGCAGCATGAAAATGCTCTTAAACCTTTCCATCTGAAACAGCACCATTCCAGTCACATTTCTCATGTCAGAATCATTATCAGAAATGTCTGCTCTCTGTGAAATGCATTGTTATGCCTCTTTGTTTTATTTTTGATAAGTCTGTATTGTTTAATGACATTCCGACAGAAAATGAATCCTGTTTGCCTAACTTTCTGAATTACATCACTTTTGTGATGCACACCATCATTTTCACTGAAACATCAAATAATAGCTCATTTCTTGAGGGATGATTACGTGTTGCAACATGGTCTTTTGTATTTGAATTGAATCCCATTTTGCCTTTTATCTCTTGCTTTATACAGTCTTTGTTGGTGTTTAAGGCAGTAGATAATATTCAAATACACCAACCCTCATCACTTCCTGATGCTCAATTCAGTGACTAATCCTCCTTCCCTGGAAACTCCTGTTTGAATGTATAACAATCTGACAGACAGTAACATGTTTTTAAAATATAGTATCTTGGCTGTGCATCAGTCTTGGAAGTAATTTCTTAAGCAAATGCTTTCCATCTGTTGTCATGGAATATGATACTAGTGCTACTTGTGAATGCAGAGGAGCACCACATATCAGTAACATAACATGATGCAGTATCATCAATTTAACATCATGCTTCTGTATGCCCACACCCCCTACTAAGTGACAGTTCATTATCAAAGTAGGCACAACTGGAAAAATAGTTTAAGAGCCTCCAAAAGTGCACACTAAAAACTGCAGTTCTAAAAGTAATTCACAATCACATAGTCCTACCTTTGTAAAAAAAAAAAAATCAGATTCAGTAAAGTGGCACTATAAGGTGGCTGGATTCTGTGATAAAATCAAATCAGGCGAATAATAAAAACAACATCAGAAGAATAATCCTAAAAATAAACTCAAACTCTCATGATGTGCCATGTGTCTTTGCTGTTCCTGTTCCTGATTGGCAGGGTCAGACCTATCGTTTCACCCTTTCCAGCCTCTTAACCCTTACCGACTCACACACCCAGAGTCCACCCTGAAGGTCTGTGTGCTGCTTTCTGCGGGCTCAGCATAATCAGACACATTTCCGAGCTATAAAAGTTGTGCTGCTGCCTCCACTCTGCCTCCTGCGAAAGATCACCTTGGAAGGGAGGCTTTGTTTTACCTGCCCTTCAGGGTTCTGCCGTAAGTGGAGGTTATGTATTTATAGAGACTCGCCATGTGCCAGAATTCAACCGCTCCGTGCGAACGGCTGCCCTCTGCGGATGCTGAGCGTGGAGGGGGAAGAGGCGACGCAGAGCCCGGTGCCGGGGCTTCACACAGAGAGCTGAGCGATCGCGGTCCTGGGGAACCACTGTGCATGCTGGGTTTCCATCCAGCCCAGCTCGACTGGGTTCGGCTAACATGCAGCGTGCATTAGCACCACAGCAACCGGCCCCACATACAGCACTGGGAATGACAATGCCCTGTTACAACACTGAGAGTCAGTGCTGCCCTGTTACAAAACAGAGAATGAATGCTGCTCTACTGCATCATTGAAAATGAATTCTTCTCTATTGCATCAAGAATGAATTCTGCTCTATTGCATCATTGAGAATGAATTCTACTCTATTGCATCATTGAGAATGAATTCTTCTCTATTGCATCATTGAGAATGAATTCTGCTCTATTGCATTATTGAGAATGAATTCTGCTCTATTGCATCATTGAGAATGAATTCTACTCTATTGCATCATTGAGAATGAATTCTGCTCTATTGCATTATTGAGAATGAATACTGCTCTATTGCATCATTGAGAATGAATTCTGCTCTATTGCATCATTGAGAATGAATGCTGCTCTATTGCATCATTTAGAATGAATGCTGCTCTATTGCATCATTGAGAGTAAGTGCTGTCCTATCATACATTGTGAATAAGTTCTGCACTGCTGTGTCCTGTTGCACTGCTTTTATATTACAACACTGAAGGGAGACTTTTCCTGAGTTCTGATTGGCTCATCTGTGGCAAATCTCTCCTGCTCTCAGCCATAGACTACACAGTTTAGTGCACATGCTCACTCTCAGAGACACAGCCCACACATGCAGGTAACAGCAAACGATCTAATAAGACTTTCCCTTGACCTGTAAAATCGAGCACCTGCATGTTAAATGTAGCATTAAAATGTATCCTGAACTCACCACCATCTTCAAACATAGCTGAAATACATCAGCATTGAAAATCACAGGGGCTTTGTAAACATCCATTATTCAAAATTATGAGCAAGCATTAAAAATAGATCAACCGTGTGTCCGCATTAACAAATTAGGTCTGAGCGTTTGTGAATAGCAATACAACCTGGCCTGTGATTACAAAGCTTTTGTCTAGACATCATTGTATGAATTATGTTTTTTTTTTCAGCAAAACAATGCACTTGGGTCCATATTATATCACTTCTCTTGCTTTTTTGGTGGCCCAATTATTTTCGGTTCACTGAAGGATTTATCATGATCAGCAAAATGTATCATCCTTTCCAAAAGGATGATAAATCCATTCATTTTAATGCATAAAACTTAATCTTTCATGGTGCCCGCTACAAATACTTTATCAGGCTCTCTGGTCAATCACATTTTGATTTAGAGAGCATGAAATTAGGTTAACTGAAATAATACTGTTTGCTCTTACTTTACCTTCCAGTGACGTATTGTGCCTGTTTAATTATATATGCATAAAGTATGTAACTGTCAAAGTAAAAAAAAAAACAAGTACAGCACTGTACACAAGTGAAATCACTTTGCAAAACAAATATGTACTTACATAATACTGGTAAGTTCCTACCACAACTGTGAAAATGTACAACCAAAAGAATAATGATTATTTTCTGAAAATTAGCCCAAGGGTGATCAGAGTATGTTCACGCATAGGTCCCAACATATATATGGGATAATCTTTACAGATAATCTTTACCCGCTCCTCCAAACACACATACAGGCATCAGCCAGGTGTCGTGGCAAGGAGCAAGGCTCCTAAAAGCCCCAAAAGTTTTCTGGATTGGTTCCCTGCTCTGGCACCGCTGTTGTACCCTTGGGCAAGGTACTTACCCAGAAATGCCTCAGTTAATACCCAGCTGCAGCCGTGGATAACATGTAAGAACTGTGTAACCTGTGTAAGTCACTCAGAATAACAGCGTCTGTTAAATTACTAAATGTAGATATTTCCTTTATGGATTGAACTGCAGACATTTCCCACACGTGAACCACCATTCTGACATGCAGTATCTGATGTTCTGCTGTGCTGTCTGTACATTGCAGGCAACTAGACTGCAGTGTCCTCTAATTGACAGCTGTCTTGCAGTAGGTCAGGGGAAAGTGACAGTGACTTCTAGGCACAAGACCAAATATTTGATTATTCAGATATTTGAATATGAGATCATGCGATCGGTTATCTGAATCTATATCTGAATGACTGTCATTAAAAAATAAATAATGAAACAATTCTCAGAGAATACGATACTCTAGCTCATCAATATTAATGAAGGGGAGTCTTACAGCCCTGCATAAAATAACAGATTTATTGATATTACTCATTTGCCTGCCTGAAATTATGAATGAATCCATATGTCTTTGGAAGGAGTCATTATTTACACTAAAGTTATGGAGTTTCATACTGTGCTTGAGGACAAACACGTGATTTGGTTTTTCGAACATTTGCACACACCATCTTCAGAGCCGTTGTTTATCAGAGGAGTCTCACTGCACTCTGGGCAGTGGAAGTGCATCACTGAGGAGCCTCCCTCAGCCCAAACCTACAGCCAGCATGAGTCAAGATATCAATGAACTCCAGGTTCTCACCTTGCACCAGCGGAAATCAGGAAATCTGTCCATCACCTCTAATCTGGCCATCAACTCTAAACTGTTAGCAATCTTTATAATGTCCCCCACTTGAAATTGTGTGTATATGTTGTTTAGACAGGTTTAGACTCAATTTAACTGTTATACTTTGGACAGCAGGTTCTCCTTCATTGTCTCTGGCTTCTTCTGTGCATGAAGGCCAAGGACCCCCACGTGGAATTACTGGGCTATAAAAATTTAACTTTGCTAAAATACGGTCAGACAGCCTTGACCTTACACAATCAACACAAAAAATACTATCAGCTTAAACTAATTTATCCTATGCTTGACTTCAGCAGGGAAGAAAGCAGAGCTGAGCTTTTTTGGCCGGAGCCTTTAGGGCGAAGAAGTGTGACCCCTTTCCGTAGCTCGAAATGGAGCAAGAGGCGCCAGAGGGGACGCGCGTTTCGGGGGGGTGGGGGCCGCCTTACCTTGGCAGCGACGGAGGAGCTGGGCTTCTCCAGCAGGTCCCACAGCTTGCGCCTCTTGTCAGGGCAGCAGTTGTTGTCGAAATCGTCGCCCTCCTTCTCCCGGAGCGTTTCGGCCTCGCGCCGCAGCTCCTCGTTCATCTGCTCCTTCTTCTGGTGGTAGCGCGCCTGGCAGCAGGACTCCAGGTAGATCTCGTCGATGCCCCAGTAGTCGAGCTCCTGGCCGAAGGAGAGGGCGCACATCTCCTCCATCATGTGCAGCTTGCCCGTGCGGTAGAAGTTGAGGATGGAGGTGAAGGCGCCCGGGTGCCGGTCGAAGAAGTACTCGTTGTCGTTGAGGCTGTAGTCGTCGCAGATCTCCATCAGGGTGTCGTGGGTGTTGCAGTCGCGAAGCTTCCCCAGGCGGGTCCGGGGCAGCCGGTCCAGGGTCCTCCACAGGACCTCGTGGATGATCCCCCCAACATTGATCCGCACCCTCCGGGACCGGGCCTTGACCCGGATGATCTCAATGGGCTCGGGCGGGAGGGCCCCCCCGGGCCGGGTGGTCGCCTTGGGCGCCCCCGACCCAACCTTATCGGCCATGGCGAGGCGGGGGTTGAGGCGCGACGCTCACGGCGAAGTGAAGCAATCGAACGAAAAGGTGTGAGAGATTTGGGAAACGCAGCGGTTACCTCCTTAGACGAGTCCCTCCATGGCGGACACTGCGAGGGAAAGAGGACAGGAACACCGATTTTAGTCTGCGGCCACATCAAATCCGCACTCCTGAAAACAGTAACGGTAAAACATATTAAAACATACATGCAACTTCAGTGGTGATGGTGATGCTGTGATTTCATAAGAGCAAGCGGATGCACTTTTTAGCATCACAGAGAACATGATACCCAGATCAATGGCCTGTGCAAGTTCAGTCCACGAATGGGGAAGCCTGCTTCCCCTGAGGGTGAGAATTTTTCCTTCATTATTTTCCTTCATTAAATATAATATTTGAAAACAGAGGCGTTTTGTCATAACGCTGGAATTTTTTAACATGATCAACCACGTCATAAACGTGAATAAGTATTCCATTCTTTTTCAGTTGCCCAATACCACAACGCTGCACGTGATTTTATGAACTCTACAGATGGCACAATTGATACGTGAAATGTTGATTAAGTAATTGATGGGTTGCATACACTGCCATATAGTGCTATAAATACTAAAATGCAACATAAACATCTGACGTGTAGCAAGCTGTGGTACGTCAGCTGCGGCATTGTTTTCAAATTAAAAACTTTTTTTCCGACCGCCAATAAACAAAGTTTAAATTACTTTATATTAGAGCGGTAAGTGGTGACGTTCTTCTCATGGAAGGAGTGACAACGTCTCTGACGAGGTCGGTGGTAAATAAAATAGCCTCCTTATCCCACCGATATCTTTGTAACTGCTGTTTGTTGTCAAATGTATGCAAAACGTATTTGCTCTGCCGAAAATGCACGCACGCCGCCTCGATGTAGCCACCTGTCGGCAACTCCTAACGGTTCAGGACAGCTCGCCAGGACTCCTACATACCTGCCGAGGTAGGAGTACTTTTAAGTTTAAAGAATCTTGATGAATAGCTTTTACTCTTGGGAGTAAGAGTAGGACCAAACTGACGTCACTTTCAGGATTGTTGAGCACTTAAGACCTATTTCCTGCACTGAGATATTTGATGAATACGGGCCCTCTCTTGTAAAATATTCTGTTTTTTTATCTGGGTGTATGAATCAAAATACCTGGTATTATAATTGAACTATCTTAATTTATTTCAACGCAGTCACATTCTGGCACAGTGGTATAATTCACATTTACGATTGTGAGTTGAGTTTGACAGAATACTTAAGGTGAAGATGGTCCCTCTTTCCTCTCCAAGTACAAAAGGCCTTAAACGAGATTGTGTCTCTCAGAGTCTTAGCTATAAATCCCAGCTGGGGTATTTAGCTGGTTTATATTTACTGCACTTAAAAGACTTTGTAATAGCCGTGCTATTTTAAACTCTCGAACAGAACAGACGTTATGCCATCGATTGCGCTACGTTCAAGGAACCTAAAGTGGACAAATAAAACGTTTATTAGCTCCCGCCAGAGCACACACACCTGCAGTTCATACAGGTATTACACTGCCTGCCATGTTTAATATAAATCTGTACCTTCGTGTTTTATCTCCTCAAGGTGACGGTATTATTATATAAGCCAGTCAGAGCGCAGCCCGGGAGAGCAGTGCTGTCCTGAAAAAAGTTTACATGGTGCACAATACATGTGTTTTTCCTTTAAATACTGAATTTTAAGACACTAAACGAACACACACAACAATGAGGACAGGGAGACATCGAGCACTTTGGTGTTATTTTCAGAGTTTTACGCAAGCAATTCTACTATTTGTTCATCTTAGTGCGATAATATTGGCCTAGGTAGCTTTTAATGAATTACCACGTTTCTGTTCATATTCCAATTCGTTGTAATACGTTTTGTTAACTAGTATCACTCCCCAAGCATGTGTTATGCTATACCAGATCTTTGCTTACTTGACCTTCAGATACTACCTAAAACGCAAGTTTCTTCAAGTTTAACATGACCACACATTTCAGTTATTATAACATTAATGTTGTCCATTAACGCAGAAAATGAGTGTTCATTTCATTTACTTAAATATATTCCATTTATTAAGTTTTAAGACATGAGTTGCGACACATTAGGGCAAAAACCTGGCTTCTTCAATAGTGATACGAGCAAACATTCATTAAACGTCTTAAAACGTATCTCGTATGATTTTATGAGATATGATGCCTACACCTTTCACCATCACCTTTGAATTCTTCGTCACGAGTTGCTACACATGTCTGTTTTATGCAACGTATATTTGAGCATTCACGCAGATCTTCGTGCACACGAACGTCTTACATCAAATCGCAATAACCGCTTGACACAAGCGTATTGGAACGTAAAGTCGCACCAAGTTCCACAGCTAGTCAAAGTAAAGCGCGTGGGTTATTAGCAACTACATCTCCGCTGAAACTACGTAAAATCACCTTACAGCTCTAAAACACGCACATCTTAGATACCTTGCCTCAACCGTGTCTTGCTTACAAAAGCACCTATTCCAGTGAGAGGGGAAAGGAAAGCATTGCGATTACCTTCTCCGGGCTGCTACGGCTCCAAGCTCTGAGGGGAAGGTGTATGGTCAGTGTCCATATCCCACATTGTTCTTGTAATAAAAAAAAATCCCTCAGAAAAGGAAACGGGCGTCTTCAGACACACAGCTAGACGGGATCGCCGTTCTTGCTGTAGGAAAAGCCGCTGGGGTTGAGTTCGCTCTCCATGGGTTGTTGATATGGTCAAACGGGACGTGCGCGGATGTATCGAGCGCGTAAAAATAGCAGAGCGACGGGGGAGAGCGCACCATGGAGCGGAGCGAGCTGCAGAGCGACGCGCACGGCATCGACTGAATGGAGGTTTGAGGATTCGCGAGCCGCATCACAGCCTAGAGGTGAAACCTAATTGGATTGCACCGTACATCACCAAGGACAGCGGCAGATCAGCCTCAACGAGCAGATCTCTCCCGTGTACGGGAATCACCAAGAGAGGATCGAGTTCCCTCGTTCCCTTGAAGTTCCGCTTGAGCGAGAACGTCGTGGTTTTTTTTGTTAATTTGCCCGTTACATCGCTTGTTTGAGGCAAACAACTTCAGCCTGTGTGTGACGGGAAAAAAAATGCCGATCCTGAATGGGTGCGCTCAAGTCTTTTTTGTGAAAGTGCAACTTATATAAATGCATATTTAGGACAAACTGTCTGTGACGCCCATTTTAAAAGCAGAACCATACGAGGTCAGGTTTTTAGAACATTCAACAGTTGCGTAGCGTGATGTAGGTTTCCTAAGCGGCGCAGATGTTCTGGTTGTAATACGGAGAGCAGGGCACCGTGAATAAATAAATTATGCCAGATATATTAATTGTAAGTATCTCCCTCCTCCTTCTCCTCTTCTTCATCACTTCTTCCCGTATTCCTCTAATCGCCGAACATTATGACACTGTTCTGTGATATTCATGCGGTGGGGAATTGGTCATGCCCGAGGGAAAGTGCCTTTAAGACTTGATTTTTAAAATAGGTCGTCTGTAATCTTCTTTTTGTGTGATAGATTTATGTTCAGATGGTCATCTTCGTAGAACACACACAGCCTGATTCAATATCGCTCATGTCATTAAAAAGAGAAAACTTAGACGATCATATTTAAAGACACGTCAATACCCATTAAAGTATATTATGAGGTTACTGCTTAAGTGATATAAACAAAGCGTTGCACCCCCAGAGATCACTTTTATTGCCTTAGAGCAACGCCTGGAAAAGGTTGTAGTAGACACCTCTTGGTTAATATTGTTATTCACTGTGGCAAATTATTCAGGTTGTGGCAAATATTCACCAACATTAGGAGCTGGAAAACGTCTTGGTGTTGATAAGCTGCCTAATTCGATGCGTTCACAGCAAAGTGTCCTTCCATTCATAATTAGTCTTTTTTAGGTGTACTCGAATTGCATGCTTCTGTGCTTTAATTGCGCCCCTGTGACTGCGACTTGCGCCTTGCCAATTTGCAGTTAAGTGTCCGGCACTAAAACAAATCAACTACATCCTGTCTGTGTCGTTGCAGTCCACGCCTTGTGTTTGCTTGTCACACCAAATGCACATGTGGAGGACAGAGGGGTGTTCAGTTAACATTGTGTAAAACGTGCGTGTAATAGGCACCTCTCTGGTGAGCCCAGTATTAACTATTTCTGCTCTGCCCTTAGTGCAAGTTCAATATAATGAAGTGTGTGTGTGTGCCTGTGTATGTGTGTATGTGTGTGTGTGTGTGTGTGTGGGGGTGGGATAAAGGATTTAATCTCTGATCATCCGTCTGCTGGGTGGGGGAGGGTCGCGGGGGTTGCACAGGAAACGTTCAGTTAAATTATCCATAATAAGCATCTATCGACACTCGACACCACCTTTCTAAAAATACCATCAGTGCTAGGAATTAGGCCCAGGAAACGGCGAGGAAAAGAACAGAAGGAAACGGCAGCTGCTGAATTCGCCTCCACCCGCAATTTCGCGAACGGCTTCTTGCGGGTGAGGCACGCAGCCGTTAGCCGTTGTCGGCGCGTTACATCCGCGCGTCCTTTCCTTTGAGTCTGCTTTGAGAGAGATGCACAAATAACGGGAAAAAAACTGTCAATGCTGGAATACAGACGCTGGAAATCACACCGCTCCTCCCAGTGCTCTTTACCCGCGTGATAAATTCAACGGGGAATCCGCAACAACGTGCTGGTCAAAGCTTTGATTTATGGGGCTTCCGAGCGCAAGGCTGAACTAATACATTAGTTGGACAGGCCACGGGTTGTCAGTTGTGGTCCAGCCAGAGGAGGAAAGGAGTCAATGAAAAGAAAGAGAGGGAGCAGGACACCATCTACTGTTTATTTATTTATTTATTCATTCCTTCTGTCAATTTCTGTCTTTATTTTCTCATGTAAAGTCGAGGTTTTCTCAAATAATCAGATCAAACACCCGTGTGTTTCTTTAGATAGCCTGACCATAGCTAACTTTGCATGGTTAGTGAAACCATCAACAAATGATGGCATGATTCTGGAGGATGAACAGAACGCAAAATGAACAAATCAATGGCATTTTCCATTTTAATCCCAGGTACACAAGTCAGGCGGTTGCTAAGACATCAGGGCTTGTTGCAGATTTCCTTTGCAGTTGTGTTCAATACAACACAACACAACACATATAGTATACACGTCAAGCACAATCAAGGCAAAGAGTGAAACCTTTACCTTCCTACAGTCACAGTGCCTTTTTCATTGAATTGCATTGCATTGCAACAGCTGATTGATAAACATTTACCATGGCCAAACAAGTACTTTCCCTTGGGATAATTTTGGCACGAGACCACGTTAAACATGCCCTGATGTGGTTTCAGAGACACGAGTGGAGACGTTGTGTCCCGTTCCAGGGCTTTGAGCCTTTAATGATTCTTCTGGCAGGGAACAGAAGCTAAATGGCTCCCAGTGTCCATTTGGAGGTCGAGGATAATCAATCTCTCCTCTTTGGGGTTACAGAAGGAGACCAAAAGCTTGTGTTATGGCCCCAGCTCAAGGCCAGCAGCTCTTGGTTGTGCTGGTGTATGATTAGGTTCTGTCCTGCATTTGACCCTGGCCAAAACCACGTAAGACTAGCACTGTGTGACGAGTTCATCTGTGTTGAACACTGTCTGTGTTCAACGTCGCGCTAGAGTGCACATTCACATAGTCACACACACATGCACACACACGGGCGCGTACACACACACACAGATATATACATACATACACACACAAACACGCACAAAAGCATGCACTTATACGTACACACACTCACATACGTGCATGCACACACACAAGCATGCATATATATGTACGCATACGTACACACACATACAGATACACATGCGCACAAACACAGACGCACACACACACACACACACACACACACACACACACACACAGTGTCCAGGATTTTACGCACATTTAGGAATCTCCACTCATCTTAGGAGAAGCTTCAGATAAATTCCTTTTGACTGCCAGGGTATTTTCATGCAAGTTCTGTAGCTCAAGCTTTGTTTGCAGGAGGGACCGATGGATCGATGCAGAAACATCTGAAATTCCCTCCGCGGGAAGGTCCAAACTGCTCTGCAGTGAAGTGCAGTTTCTCAGGCTGATAAGACCCTCGTTGATGTGCAAGTACAATCATGCTGAAATTGGGAATTAAATTAGGCTACACTATTACACCGAGCCTGTTTATTTGAATGGAAAAATCCACCAGCGATACCAGCTGGCCTTGCTCAGATAAGAAAATGTTGTTTTACAGATACAGAAGGCGCCTGTGGCCTTTTTTAAACAGTGACAGTCGGGGGAGGCAGAACACAGGGTTTTAAAGAGGGTTTTTAATTAAGCTCAAAAGAGAGAAATTGTGCAGGGAAAATCAAAGCCACCTAATTAAATCACAAACTCTTCCCGCAATCTCCGCCTTCTCAGCCAAAGACGCGGGAGCCGCAAAATCAATTGGTCGCAAGTGTGTTGAAAGCGACACAGGGAAACACCGCCATCACTCCCCCACCCCCCACCCCCTTCAGCTGAAGGCATTGCACATTCAACAAAAAAAAGTGTCGTTATGTAAAGCTACAAGTCACAACAAATTTTGTTATCGTGTAGTCAACAGCAATTCATGTCATTCGACACACACTCCTACATAAATGTCCCACACGTGTGTCAATGCGTTACACTGGCACACACTGTTTAACATGGCCTCTCTGTCTGAACACAATACTACTAATAAAAAGCACTTACCATTCTTCTAAGAGAATCAAAGGTAGCGAATATGTTTGGGTGGAATAATGACGAATAATGTTGTTTCCACACCTACGTGGGATCTGTACTCGGTTTAAAAAGCAAACAATCAGACAAATAAAAAAAAGTCGCATTAGGAATGGGTGAATGGTGTCTGCCAGATAGCCTGTGGGGTCACCACACAATCTCCTCCATCCTTCCTGGTTGCCCAGCTTGGTTTAATTTTTGGTCGCATCACCTTCTGTCTTTATATTCTTATGGGGAACAAATCCGTTCAGTCTTCCTCAACTCACAGAGAGAGAGAGAGAGAGAGAGAGAGAGAGAGAGAGAGAGAGAGACCTGTTCTCATCTGTCACTCCAGCTCTGTAATTCTGACATGGACATGAAGTACGACTATCAGGACCATCACAGGGGTATTGTTAGGGGTTTACTCTGGCTTTGGTGGTGCACAGGTTAGAGAGCCGGACTTCTCACCTAAATGTTGCAAGCTGGAAAACCGTGGCTGGCACTACACCCTTAAGCTATGTTGGGTTTTACCAGAATCAATTCAGTGAGTACTCAGCTGTCATGTGAAAAAATGAATCCGATACAACTCAGCCTGCACAAGAGGATGTGCAAAGCAGATAAACACAAAGAAAAAATGTTCTCCATGGTGTCTCTATGGTGTTCTCTTGTGTATGGCAATCAACCTTATCTGATCCCTCAGAAAATTCTTTCATTGCATTTAAGGGAGCAGATAGCTGATGATTTTTTCAGATACTGTTCTATGTGTATCCATGATGTGATAAATGATATGATTTTGGACAGCTGAGATAAACCTTTAACTCTCATTTTGGATGCAGGCAGTTATGGGTAAAAATAAATCTCTAAATGAACAGTAGGATTAAAAGGGCAAGAAATTATGAAGTTTTGCCTTATTTACACAGAACTGAATGCAACCATTTGAGCTGGTTCCTCACAGTGACAATGGATTACAATTGACAATTGCATTACATCTACAGCATCTGCAAAAGTAGTCTTTTCCCTTTCACCTTCTTGCAGATTTGCTGAAGAGTACAAGATATTCTTTTTAGTCCAGTCAGAAAATAGTGTTAATACTTTATTTTATCTTCTGCAATATTCTTGTGTGTGTGTGTGTGTGTGTGTGTGAGTGTATGTATGTGTGTGTGTGTGCGCACGTGTGTGTGTGTGTGTGCGCGCATGTGTGTGTGAGTGTGTGTTTGTGTGTGCACGCGCACGTGTGCATGTGTGTGTGTGTAGCAAAACACTTTTATATTCCTGGCAGTAGTAAGGCATGTCTGACAGACAGCAGGCTTCAGCTGTGAGCTCAGTAAGGTGTGAGCGACCTCTCCATGGTGGGGAGACTGTGAGCGCTAAACCCCGCCACGCTCACAGACACGATAACGGGAACGCGATCTGATCAAAGCAGGCCCCCCCGGCCCTGTCTCCGCCACCGTCTGAAAATAAAGGCGTTTGGTAATTATATCTGTCGTGAGCAGGATGCTCACATAAACAGCAGTGCAATCAAAGACCCATCTAATGGAACCACACACTTGCAAACGGCTTTTGCACCAGGCGTCTCTGAGTGTGGGTACTGAGGAATGCTGTGGCACTGAAGCTTGCAGTAAATTAATAATTAATCATTTTAAGTGCAATAATGTTCCTCTTATGCCAAACGCTTGACTGTGTAATGGTACAGTTACACCTACAGGACCAATGAAGCTAGCATTAAAGAAACTGTTTTCTGATAAATCCATGTGTTAAACATAATTTCTAATAGTATATTTGATGATAGAAAGATGTCATAGTGTTCAGCAGTTGCATGACCTTTGACCCTCAGGGCTGGCCCTGTCCACTATGACTACAACCAAACAGCACTGGCCGCTGAGAGGGCAAGGCTACACCCCTCACAGAAGGAGGCCTGTATTTTTCGCTCCACTCATATAAAGTAAGGATTTGTTATTATTAGAAGTAGTGTTAGTAGTACTAATAGTAGTACTTGTAGTAGTAGTTGTAGCAATAGTAGTTGTAGTAGTAGTAGTATTATATTATATTATATTACTTCTGTTGTGGTTCTTGTTATTGTTCTTCTCATTTTGCAGGTATCTTTATCCACAATGGAGAAGGAAATTACCAGCACAAAATCAAAATCATAATAATCACATTCATTTGAGTACATTGGAAACCTAGCATGTCTGTTAAAATGCTTGAGAGCTGAATAGACCCTTTTCCCTGTCTGCTTCTGACCTGAATCATTGATTTGCTGAGCACAGACAAACTCCGATTAATAATAAAGAGGTTTTGAACCAAGGAGCTCCTCGCTGTTAGGAGAAGTTATATTCTCTAATCCTCAGTTTATTTGCCTCTGTTAGAGCCATTCACAGGCTTGTCAGACTTACACACTCAGTTAAGATCCAGAGACAGTTTATATGAGCTCATTACTTATTGTTCCTTTGCTTTTACCCTAACAAATGACTGAAGACAGTGAAGAACTCAAAGAACTTGTTTACCAAGCTAAAGAATATATATTTATGTATCTCAGTTAATAGGTGTGTACATGATATATTTAAACTTACTCATTTGACAGATCATGCTATTATCTAGCGTGGCTAACAGAACAAGATGGAATAGTGCATGCATTGATCTGTGCATATGCATAAAGCAGTGCTTTCAATAGCCACGGTGAGGCTGTACACTGGAGAGTGTCACCAAAAGTTCAAAACACCACTGGCAACCACAGAGGAAGAGTTTCATGATCAATGGTGTTTTCCGCTCATCAGAATGCAGTGTGGCGGCCGCGCTGCCCTCACCTGTGTTCAGGTGACGTGTGTTTTTATGCCCCCCCCTTCTCCCGGCTCCTCAGTGATGTCACCGGCGGAGCCGTGCGGGGCCAGTGGACAGATGGCAGCCCCCTTCAGGAGCTCAGGGGCGTTGTTTTAAGACAGGGAGTTAATTGATTCCTGGGGAGAAGCCAGTCGTTTCGCCCAGGAGTCAGACCCCTGTCAGAGGGGCAATGTTAACGTACTCCAAAGCACCTCGCTCAGTGTAATGCACTCCAAAACACAGCTCTCTGTGTAACATGCTCCAAAGCACAGCTCTGTGTAACGCACTCCAAAACACAGCTCTCTGTGTAACACGCTCCAAAGCACAGCTCTCTGTGTAACGCACTCCAAAACACAGCTCTCTGTGTAATGCACTCCAAAGCACAGCTCTCTGTGTAACGCACTCCAAAACACAGCTCTCTGTGGAATTCATTCCAATGCACAGCTCTCTGTGTAACGCACTCCAAAACACAGCTCTCTGTGTAACACACACCAAAGCACAGATCTCTGTGTAACTCACTGCAAAGCACAGCTCTCTGTGGAATTCACTCCAAAGCACAGTGCTCTATCAATATGTCATGGAGCTCACTTTGAAGTTGCTTCAACATGCTCTCCCTCACCAGAAATCTGGAAAAAGAGGCAGCGGACATGGATATTATTTTATACATGCATGCACTGTACATTGTACTAAAAGCATAAATTAATGGTTCTCTGAGCAGAGAGGCCCTGTAGCTTTTACCCCACCTGCTGTTCATGGTAAGGAAATGAGAGTTTTAACCTCACAGAGCACAAGCCTTAATAACCTCTCCAGGGTTTCAGTCCCAGACATAGGCGCTCATCTCTAACCTGGCACAAAGAAGTTACTTTGAGCACGGCTCATCATAGCCTTTTGGATAAAAATTACATGGGGTCAAAGGTCAAACATCAGTAAATTGTGTCGGAGCTTTTTTCCTGCAGACTCAGGAGCTGCACTGTCCACAGTACCCTTGCATTCATAGTCACTCAGTGTGAAAATAGATCCTTTCCTTCCTTTCCACTAACACATTGCTGTGTGCCCCTTGGCCAGCGGAGAGCGCAATACTTCCACGCCCACAGTGTAAATATTTGAGCACTTACCATAAGCCAGCAGTCAAAATATTAAATTAGAGTCATACATTTTAAAGAAATGATAGTTATGTTTACTTTCATGCGGTAAGCTACAGCAATGAACACAGTAAAAACACCCTCTACCTAGCAACAAAATTATGGCCCAAAACGTTTCATCTTTGGATGTTTTAATCTCTCTCACTGCAGTGTTTTTCAACAGATGACTTTATGGTCCCAGAGATGATTGTTGGCATGGAACTATGACTAATGAAAAATGATATCATAATTTTTATGGGGTAGTAGTATAAAAATTATCCAGTCAAATAATACCCTTGAATATTGGATGTATAGCCAGAGTATTTTTAATTACAACATGTGGAGTCTGTTTCTACAAAAAATATCCAAAAACAGATCAATAGAAAAAAGCAGCATTGTTGTGATTACTGTATTATTATTTATATTGGAATTGTAATGATAGCTGTAGCTTTAATTAAAATGTTGACATTCATAGGAACCTTAATAACAATCATTAATATCATTGTATCCACATCTAAGGATACTTACAATATGGGAAATTATATATGTTAGTCTTGCGGTACACATCCCACACAGTTACACAGCAAATGCCACCACTAAATGAGACCAACTGTAATATTTTACAGATAGATGCGGCTCCTTTTCATTCCCAGACACCGATCCAAAAAAGCCCATGTACAGATTGATAAGATGATTCACTCCTGCCATGTATGAGTCTTTATTTCTTCTGCCACCACCAGGGGGAGCAAAGGTTATATGTCACCCCTGTATGTTTGCCAGTTATTTGTTGGTTGTTGGTCTGTGTGCTTGTTTGTCTGTCTGAGAAAAGTGTAATTCTAGAAGTTACCAAAGGAATGCAGTGAAACATGGTGAAATGATGGCCTACAGGACAAGAAAGACATTATAAATTATTAATCAATAAAAAATAATATATAACAATTATTTCAGCCAACACTATGACAACTGTTAAAGTACCGCATGGGGTAGCAAGTGCCATAGCATCTACTTTTTGAGTCTCTGCAGCATTTCATTTCATAATGTGTTATAGTTATGGGCCCAGCATTGCATGACTGGAGAGATTCTGTCACAGCAGACCAAGTTCTGGATACACCGGCATGGTGTGACGGAGAGAGCAACGCTGGCATATAATTGGTCAAACTTGAACTTGAACTTGAATGACCTCGGCCACCAACAATTAAAAAAGAAAAAAAAAAAAAAAAAAAAAAAAAAAAAAAAAACATTTGGGTTATTCATGGTACGTTTAGCTGAAATGTTGAATCGATTCTGTTCAGCAAGCTGGTGTCACAGGGAAAACTCAAAGCACACTAATATGCAGTTTAAAAAAAAAACTCAATAGTGTCAGTAATCTGCTTGCATTATTTCCAGCTTTGTGAAATACTCAGCTTCTTCACTCTTGACGTCAATATTTTTCTAATGGCATATTTGTCTAAATCCCCACCCAACATCACTGCACCCTCAGCACAGATATCTACCCATGATACCTCAGCCCTAATCTGGTCACTTCACAGGCACAACTTCAGGAGAAAACACACAGAAAGATGAGAGTGACTAGAAGCACACATGGTCCTACACAGTGTTACACAAGACTAAAGACATGGTGCACGGAATGGAGAATTTCTGAATATGACACAGCTGTCGTACTGGTACGGACAGTACATCATGTTGAAGGAAGTTTTTTCAAGCTTAAATGTCTGTTTGGATAATAGAAGTTTTAAACCAATGAAAGTATAAAATGTAAAAGTGTAAAATGTTTACCGGTTTAAGGCACACTGGAGGCTCACAAGGAAGCTGCTTCAGCACATAGCAACACCAGGTTCCTTCCTCAGGTGGATGGTAATTATAACATATTGTCATTAATAAATAATAAATGGGCCTTCCTCCCTTATAGCCATAATGTTCTGTTCTCTGAGGATCAGACTATTCTTAGAGCGTTTGGTGTGCGCGTGTTTCATTGGCAAAGCTGTGGTTACTGCACCCTTCTCAGCTTCATCTGTTTGACAAAAAAAAGCTCTCCGCTAAATACATTTCTGTGTCAGTACAGCATATACGTGTCAAGTACAGGCTTCTACGTGGACTTCAGAAAAGCTTTTTAAAGACAGCAAGACCCACATTGAGTGAAATCTGTGTGCATTGCTGTTATTATTACTATTATCTCACATTATAATGTTTTGCCCATAGTCAAGAAATCTCAAAATTGATTATGATGGAACTACACCATAATTGGCCAGCAAACATGCAATAAGCATAATGTATATGAATAAATACTTTATTCCCTTCAGCAAGCCTGGCTGAATGAAATGAATTCTTTAAAAGCTTGCTCTGACATGTCACCATTGACCTTGATGTTGGCATGCAGGTTTCTTATACATGGTTGAAAGGTTGGAGCTAACTTTTAAAAAAAATGTACTGTGGTCAATGCTCCAGTGCAGCTAGGCAGTATACAGATATAATGAATCATACAGTATACAGATTAATGAAATAACATAATCTCTCTCTCTCTCTCTCTCTCTCTCTCTCTCTCTTTATTTCTCTCTTTCATTCTCTCCTCTGAGATCAGACTGAGAGGTAGATGAAAAAACATCCTCTCATGGTTTGGCAAGTTCATAATGTAAATTTGAAAGTGTATTTATATGGGACAAAATTCAATTGCAAGAGACCCATGTTGTCAGAGCGAAAATCCATTTACCAAAATAAATATTGACATAAACTGGACAAAAACCAGGACCATGACCAGGGAATACAACAGGAAGACATTTTTAATGTGCAATCAGAGGGCAATTCCATAGCCCCACAAAAAAACCATTCTGGTCCAGATTACTTTATTGTCCCATAATTCACTTTGTCCCATTTTACACTCCTTGAACACACTGTGTTTGGCTGTGGAAATGTTTTCACACTATAGCCCATTGTTTCTTAATGCTCATCATATCAGGAAAAAAAGATCAACAGTTTTCAGCCCAATCATACTTTTACTTTTATATCTAGCTGGAGCTCCAAGGTAATTGCAGTACTTGAGAGCGAACCCCAGTGAAGGTATTCAGTCACCAATATCAGCTATACCTCATGTCACCAGCCTGTGTGAGGCAGGTTATGTGTATTTGGTATCATTGGTATCATACCTTCCAACTAAAATCTTTTTCATGGTTTTAATTTTGCATGTGACAATCAAGACATTTTTAAACTATTGCTTTATAGATGATTTATAGATAAGGTATTAAAGAATAAAAATATAATAATTTGACACAGTCCTGGCAACCGACTTCCATCCCACAGAGACCATACAGTTGTCCCTCCGTACAGATTAATAACATTGTTCTGTACTATTCTTCAAACAATTGAATATGAAAGTTATATGTATTTATGGTTTTTCAAATGAATATGAATTATATGAATTTGATTGTTCATGTGAAATTAAGCAGTTTTATCAGTTTGAAGTTTGAAGCCAGTACACAGCCTCCATTATTCATGGTATGACAATCATTTCCAAAAGTTGCTCACCGGACAGTTAACTGATCTATCACCTTGTGAACATTTAATCTAATGCTGTGTGAGAGAAAAGCTAATCTGATTAGCATGCTGTGATATCTGAGGATATTACTGTATTCAAACCCATGAACGCACTCCACGGCGTACCAAAACGCAGTATTTCAGCATTCAGACCCATTTTAATGTGTGTTTTCCACCAGCTCTGTATGAGGTACACCACTGAGAGGACAAACATTGTGAGGTTGATGTAACACTGTGCTTCCAGAGACAGTGTGTGCTCTGAAGTTATAAACAGCCGGTGAAAGAGCAGATAAGCCTAAAGAACAGCGGAAGGTAGAAAATAAAAAATTAAATGCGCCGATGTTTAATTATCCAAAGATCAATAACCTCGAGAGGTTTGCACACCGAAGAGGAAAATCTCTAATGAGGTTAACCCATTACAGCCTGACAGCAGCTAAAGTCACCAGTTGTACAGAAAGGTCTTGGCAAGTTGTCCTTACATAAATACACACTTTTCAGCAGTAAGGGCTTTTGGCAGTTAAATGAAAATATGTATTTTTAACTGTTTAAAGTATGAATGGCAAACAGCATCAGCTGGTTTGCAAAAAACTTTCACAAATTCACATTTTCCCTAGCAGAACCTGATGCTGCCTTATTCCAGCAAGATCCATGAATGGCACAAACCACTAACAAAAATTCTGATAATACCTTTAAATTAAGTTTTTTATAAATATCTTGTTACAGTTTGGAATACCATTACATTGGATACTGTTCTGATAAGAATTAGAATCACACATAAGAAGCTTATCACTGTCAATCTAATGAGGCGCGTGGAATGGATAGCATATCTCACAGCCATTAACAATCACATAATTACACAGATTTAATGACTATGGTTTGGGATTAAGAGAGAGTTAGATGTCCTGCATTGATTTTGACTCGACTTGTGCTTAACTAGGGCAAATCGCAAGGCTTGGTTTTTTTTTTTTTTTTACATTTTCTCCATTTATATGGCTTTATATTTTGCAGAGGCAATTTAGGCTGAGCACCTTGCTCAAGGTTCCAGCGGCAGTGCCCCCTCAAGGAACTGAACATATAACCGCCTGGTTGTAAATGGCCCTCAGTTGCATTGCTGAGAGTTGCTGAAGGAGGCATCAGTGGAAAGAGCAGGTGAAGGGACACATTGGAGCTTTAGCTTTAAAATCCATCTCTAGTCATTGTGCATCATCATTTCATAGTGCACTGATATTATGACACACATATACACGCTCATTCTCTCTAATAAATCACAATATGAGAAGAAGACCTACAGAGAGCTACATAGAATCTTCATTTCTCTAGACCACAAATTTGATTAATGTATTTTAAATAAATAACTAAATAAATGGGGTCACACTAATGAAAGACCTCAGCCATACTTGGAAATCCCTCGTAATGCTGAGTAATCCTCGGTTAATGATATATCTCATCTGATAATCCTACTTGATAAACAGTATATCTACTTTTAATATGAGTCTTCTGCCCTGCTGGGATGCTCTGTAATCCCCAAGCCTGAACCGCAAGTATGGGCGCACATCTTAAAGGGATCTTGTGGGTACGCATTTCTTAAGAGACACGACGAAACAGAAAAACTTCATCAGAGCAGACCAGGAAATGGATTGGAATCTGTGGCATATCAATTTTCTCTCTGCTACGAGTGGTAAATTAATACTACAATCAACCAATTTATTCGGTTAGATCTCATGAAATTTTCAGCTCTGCACTGCTTGTATTTAAAATCTCCTATTAGACTACAGATGTGCTACTACCCCTTAAAGCTGAAGAGGTACGGTCAGGAAACCATGTTACTTTTAGCTTTGCTTTTTATTCATGCAAACCTTACAATAAACCAGAGGAGCTTTGAGAAACTGTCACCTTGAGCATATTTTGCTTGTGGAAAAATTATTCCTTTAGTGACATGATGTTCCCATATACTGTATTTTCTATTGTCATATCATCTGTTAGTGAAGTGCATGAGACCTGTGCTTATGGGGAAAATGTGTTCTTCATTTCTCTTCTTGTCCTGGGTGCTATCATTGTGGATGTTGTCCTTGTTCTTTTATGAGGGCTTTCTCATCTTGAAAACTCAAAGGCGATCAAAGTTAGCCCAGATATAGAAGCCAACACAAAGGCTTAGCAGTATGAGGAGGGTAAAATAAATATATCATACAGGGGTGATTCATCAAACACTATCACACGTGGCTGCCTCAACAGAATCTAATTAGATGCTTAGAGAGTCGGGTGACATTAAGTAAATTACAGTGACACTGCTGGTACCCACAGACACTTGGGAGATCAGGGGCCCTGGACTTGATAGAGATACTAGCACAGAGATTCAGGACATGACAGGAGGCTAACAACACAGAGATTCAGCACTGACAGAAGACTAACAGCACAGAGATTCAGCACTGACAGAGCTAACAGTCCAGAGATTCAGCACTGACAGGCTCTTGAATGGAGGGGTTGTGCCATTGATTGGGGAGTGGTTTTGCTGCCCTTGAGTTGCTAAGTTGCTGCCCTGTGGTGCTGTATCTGAATTCTGGGTGGCTGGCTGAGTGGTCTTTGATCATTTTTAATCTTTGTCTCTAAATTACTTCACTGACTCTCCATAAGCATGTTCCTGTTTTGATGACAGTAGATGTATTACATTCTTCTGTGACATCAGGTGGTTTTGGTAAGGACTAGGGGAACAGAACGAAAGTTAAAATTTTTGAGAATACAGAACATTTACTAAATGATTCAATGATAAGGACATCAACATTTGGTCATTAATAGAGTGCTCATATTTCTGCATTGTTTAAAGGACATTACACACACGCGTAATGGCCAAAATGTAAGGTAAGCATTACGTCTTGAAAGACACAGTCTGGCTGATGATATCTCTTTTCCGTAAACAACACTCATGCTCTGATTGCATTTGCTGAAAATGAGATTTATCCAAAGAAATGAAATATGCCCTGAAAACCCAATTACATGACTGGAGCGTTGCATCATTTCATAGTTAAAGGCTCTCAAAGTGCCCATCAGATCATCTTAGCGATCGTGCATTATGCCAATGACATGGCAGTTTTTGTGAGTGCCATTCAAAAGGAAGGACCTAATTAGCCGGAGTTTTTTGTGATGAGCAGACGGACGTACATTAGGAGAAGTCATTGTCCTTTACGCGTGACACCCCCTCTCTGTGAGGTAGCTGTAATTGGATACTTCAGAGCGCCTCACTATATAAACTCTCTCATAATCCAAGAGAGCATGCCCACACCGACGTTACTGCCACTCAACCCTCACCAAGGTAAGACGTTTACCCGCATTTAACGTTGCATTTAAATGTGTGTGAATTTTTATTAGACATGCTGTAATGCAGTGTTTCACATGCAAATTGTTTATTTTATTTTGCTCATATAGCACATTTAAAAAAGTATTTAGAAGGTTTATGTTTCCCTATTTAGTCTTGATGAGAAAGAGGGATGTGGTTTTAGCTGTTATTTAAAAATAAAGGGCTCTTGTTAAATTGGTATTAATCAGCACAGATCAGCTGAAGCTGGACTCATATAAACTCTACAGAAACAGGCTTGATTTGAACTCTGCTGTGGTCATTGCTGCTCCTGGTTCATTCATTTTCAGATAGGTTCTCTGAGTGTTTTATAATGTGCATACTGTACTCATTTCAAATAAGGTGAGAGAGAGTTTATGTGCTACCAGTTTAGGTCATGAGATTATTGTATGCATGTACATTATAGTACAATATTATGTAGACAGCTTTTGATAACTCTGAACACTTCTGATTGCATAAATCCATAACACAGGAAACTTTTTTAAGTGTCAGTTTACTTCTGCTGCTCAATAATCGATCATGTTCGACTGGCTGTTGCATTCCAGATGTGTCAGTCAGGTACGGGATACATTTGGAGTCAGATTACCTGCCTTCTCTAGGTACACTAGCTTTATGTTATCTGAGATTCCCTTCCCTCTCACTGTCCCAACACAGCATCCCATATCTGTCACCATTAGACTCCCTCCAAAGGCACTCATTTTCTGTGGACCGAATCTGTTGGGAGAAGAAACAACCTTTTCTTTTTTAAAAACAAATGCCTTTTGAAGAGAAAACTGGCACTCTGCGAACCTACAGAAATCTGACAGATGAAAGATGAAGAAAGTAATAAAATGGTGAAAAATGAGAAACATGTCCTCGGCAAAGACGCCTACCCCGTGTCCTCTGCTGAACCATCTCACATCGCTTACCCTTACTGTGTTTGTCTAAGCAGCTTAGCAACACAACTGGACAAACACAGTACAGGGGTAGCTGATAAGGAGAGGAGGTCTCTGACTCCACATGGACTTGTATCTCAGGTGTGAAAAAAATCTAAATATTTTGAGAGGGTTTTGATGCAGACCGCTTGCAAGAGGAGACGCTCATTGCTATTTGTTACAGAAGGCTGCTGTTTCTCGGTCCGTTTTTTTGAACCGGATTAAATATTCATGGTGAAGGTCGATAGCTAATGCGCCGGAAATGTTAAGGTGTGGAAGGCAGGTAGGGACAGGAGTTTCCCGTTTAACAGCCTGGCCTGATTTGCCGTCTCAGGCCGACTTCCTGTCATTCCGGGTAACCTCTGCGCATCCCTCAGCAGAGAGGGGGGCACGGTGAATGAGTCGGTCTCATGCTATGGGTCTCTTTAATGCTTTTTCTCAACAGGGGGGTACTTAACCTTGGAAGTCTCATTTCACTGCACTATTCCTGTGTAAGAGATGCATGTCATCAGTGCTCCTTGCAAATATCCTCCTTCCACTACAGAGTACACATACAATCAGGCACACACACACACAAACACACACACACACACACACACACACACACACACGCACACACTCCTTTAGTCTTTTGGCAAGTTCACAGCTCGGGTCAGGAGCTATACTATCAGGTGCAGTTTCTTCAGAGGGCATGGCATTAAGGGTGTATGTAGGTGTGATGTAGTGCACTTCATTCAGTCTCTCTCTCTCTCTCTCTCTCTCTCTCTCTTTCTCTCTCTCTCTCTCGCTGATCAGCAGATTTTGTACAATCATAGAATCCAAGTCCTCCATGAAGTGCCAGATGAACCAGCAGACTGGGGTCTATGAATGTGTGATCCCTGAAGATGAGTCAACCCAAGCCTCTCCAAACGTGTTTGAGGTAAAACCCAACCAGCCAGTTTCTGACCCCAAACTCAAACCTGTATGCAATACCCTGAATATGCACAAACACAGTACACTTGTTAGTACGGTAAAAAGTTTCACTTCAGAAGCGATTCACACTCTGTGCATTGTTTAGGAAGAGTCTAAAGAGTGGCCAAACACTTTTGTGGTCATTAGCACACGTCTATTATGAGAGCACTTTGCTTTAAATCCACATACACGCAAACAAACCACAGAGGAATGTGAGAGGATGCTGGATGTGTTGTCGTGGTGACGTGGTACCCTGACCTCGCTCTGTTCTTGGCCTGCATCAGTGGGGTCTCCTTGGTAACGTGGCTGGCCTGGAGAGCCTGGCGAGGACACACCCAGAGCACCTGAGCACCTGCGACCCCAGCGGCGCCTCACCCCTGCACTATGCTGCTGCCGGGGGGAGCCAGAGAGCCATCGGGGTCATCGCCAAGGCAACCGCCCCAGAGGGTAAGACGCCTTGCGCTCCGATGGCATGGACACTCACGTGGACATTCAATGCCAGAAGATTAGGGGGGTGACGCTGCGTTCTGATTTTTTGTGCAATGCAACATTTCAGAACATATTTTTCAAATTAATAAAATAATTTGAAGGTTCAGTAGCATTGTGCTCTTGTTTTAAGAGCTTGCAGGTAACCACCAAAATGAAAGAAACACTTGAGCAAAAGCAAGAAACAAAGTATATTGAATGCAAGTGCTTCCACACAGGTGTGATTCCTGAGATAATTAACCAATTAGCATCCCATCATGCTTAGGGTCATATAAAAAATGCTGGGCAGGCCCAGTTGCCCGTTGTTTTGGCTACAATGTCGAGAGGAAGAGATCTCAGTGACTTTGAGAGAGGGGTGAGTGTTGGGACATGTTTGCCATGAGCTTCAGTGATGAGGACTGCTCAACATGCTGATGTTTCATGAGGAACAGTGGCTAAGGTGCTGATGGCCTGGAAGTCTGAGGGAAAGACATCATCAGCTAGGGGCAGCTGTGCTCAAAAGCACATACTCCTAGACTGTCATGTCCATGCATTGGTTAAAGATGCAAGGCAAAACAGACAAGTAGCTCTGAAGTAGTTGACTTTAAATATCAGTCTAGGGCATGGGCAGGCAGTTTTCATCAATAACAGTTTGTCGAGAACGTCACAGAGAGGGATACTGAGGTAAGGTTGCTGTGCATAAACCCCACATTGCACCTAAAAATGTATGGTTTGCGAATAAAGTGGTGCAAAGAACATAGGCAGTGGTCTACTGAGCAGTGTAAAATATCATATGGTGAGTCATCCTTCATCCTTCATCCTGTTCTCAACAACCAGACAAGTAAATGTGTTGTGCTGTGTGAGTGCGGTTCTGGCATCTCCTCTTGGCCCGGTGCCCTATTAGGTATTTCCTTCATTTTGGCAGTTGCCTGCCAAGCATCTAGGCTCATGTGCAACAGAACAAGCTACCCTGAAGCTGAAATCCACTTTGAGTGTCTACAAAACCACAAACAATGCATAAAGATCTCTGCTTTGAAAACGGCACATTTCTGGAATGTTCCACGCACAGCATTTGCAGCATGAGGTGGTTTGTATGCGACCAGGCAGTGCTGGGCTTCCTGTGATCCATAACTTTATGGTTATTTAATAATGAGTGATGAACGTCTGTGTTTTATTTGTGCAGTAGAGTAATAGGAGAAGATGCATATTACACAAGCTGGAGACCAGCAGTATAGTGACTTACGGAAAATGGTACAGAAAGCAGGCTGTTGGCTTGGCTCATGCCCTGACTGATAGCAACGCTGATTGCTCAAGAAAATGTCCCTCTTTCAAACACTCCACAGGACTGTTCCAGACAAATTCGAAAGTTATTCCAAGGCTCCTAGAGTGCTATGTAGTTAGGGTTCTATGTAGACAGTAAGTATAGTACAGTGAGTCATCCTGATAAGGGAGTCTCCTAAGCTAATATTTAGCACCAATAAGTGAACTGATGATGCTGAGGGTCACTGTTGTTTGCATAGTGTAGCATAGTGGTTAAGAAGCGGGACTCATAACTGAAAGGTTGCCGGTTCAATTCCCAGCTGGGTCACTGCTGCTGTACCCTTGGGCAAGGTACAAAACCCACAATTGCCTCAGTAAATATCCAGCTGTATAAATGGATAGCCTGTAATTGATGTAAGTCTCACTGGATAAGAGCGTCTGCTAAATGGCCATAATGTAATGTAATAGTGTGATGTATTAGGGAGTGAATCCCTGTCCCTCTCCTCAGCTCTGAACGCCCAGGACGAGCAGGGCAACACCCCGCTGCACTGGGCCGTGGAGAAGAAGGAGGCGGACAGCTGCGCGGCCCTGCTGGACCTGGGGGCCGACCCCAACGTCCTGAACCACGCCTGCATGGCCCCCCTCCACCTGGCCGTCAGCCTGCAGCACAACGCCCTGGTGGAGGTGAGTCACCTGGCCTCACCTGGGACCCGCCCGCGACTCACCTGCATCCTGAGGTTCCGCAGAGGCCAGGCCATTTCACACCTGTTCAGAGGAGAGAGGCGTTTCATCTGTTTCATTTATTTGCGAGGGACAATGTAAAATGGAAAACATTGAGTCTGTGTCACCTTTTGCTTTTTCCTCAATATTAGCTAGTTTTCTCAGATGGTTCCTGGACAGCTAAAACCATAACCCAAAATATCATAAAAAACAAAAACCAGAGGAATGTCATCATCTGTGTTATACTGCAAAATTAAAAACCTCAACAAAACCAACTAGATCTATCTTACACATTTCTCACATATATGGTCATATTTGAATCTTTAATATAATTGTAATATAAAGGTAAAAAAAACATTAAGCCAAAAACGGGGTATGAATGACAAATGACTTTTGCCAAAGAAATGTCAATTTTTTAAAAGAAACACAGTGATGTGAGTGAGTTTTTTTCATCCAGACTGATAGTTCAGCATTACTTCTTTTATTTTTATTTTTGCACAGCTATTACTGTGTCACAGCAAAACGGACGCGAACCTGGAGGGTGACCTGGGAAACACACCTGTGATGCTGGCGTGCTCCATCGATAACCATGAGGCGCTTTGCATCCTGGTATGCTCAGTCCTCCAACAGTCATCGAAACACAGCCACCACAGAGTATTGCTGAAACCATCACCTACATGTTCTGTCTCATCTGACTGAGAGCAAACAATTTCTAGTGCTGGCTTGCACTGGGGTTGAACACAAACAGCAGAACACATGCAAACCAAATCCTGTAAATGAATATACCCACCAGTTTTAAGTTTTAAGCCTAAACACTGTTAGGTGACTGGGGGGACAGCCTTCAAGTCTAAGGCTACAGATAGGGAGGGTTCCCCATTCAGTAACAGGCGGGATATGTATCCAATAGTGCTAGTTATTTCAGGAATGGAGGTTGAATTCTCTCCACGGTAATTTCCAGAGGATGAAGCTAGAGGACAGGATGCAGGTGCACTAGCATATGTGTATGCTGTATATGGTAAAATGTAAAATACCATCATGAAATATTTACAATGACAGTTGCAAAAAAATGCACACATGAAAGTGGGAATAATTGATTTCCTTTAAAAATAAATGAAAGATATTTTGACATATTGAAATGCATGCTTCTTCCATCTTGGGTCTCATTTTGGAAAGTATATCAGCTTCAGCTGCTTTTTTGCCAGTGATGTGTGTGGTGTGAATCGCTGTGCGAGACCCGCCGTGTGACTCTCTCCCCAGCTGGACCACGGCGCCAGGATGTGTCAGCAGAACCGGCTCGGCCACTTCGCCATCCACGCCGCCGCCTTCGCCGGTGCCAAAAAATCCATGGAGGTGATCCTGAAAAAAGGTGAGTCGGCGAGCCGTCGCGCCCCGGGCCAGCGCAGGGGATCGCCGAACAAAGACGCGTCGC
Source organism: Megalops atlanticus (assembly GCA_019176425.1). Lineage (NCBI taxonomy): Eukaryota > Metazoa > Chordata > Actinopteri > Elopiformes > Megalopidae > Megalops > Megalops atlanticus. Next base: position 3,598,615 of record CM032898.1, read on the forward strand.
CAGCCCCCCCCAGCGCCGCGTTCCCTGTTCCTGTCCGACTACCTGACAAACCCCCGGCCTCTTTACCCTGAAGACCTTCAGGTCCCCTTGTAAACTGCCAGCACACGCTAAACAACTTCTTACAAGCAGCCAGAAAATTTAATAGATGCCTGGTACACAGAAGGAAAAATGGTATAGTGGTTCTGTTTAGGGAGAACCATCAGCATGGAAAAAAAATTCTGTTTCTGTTCCATACTTACAGGTAAAGTCCTTGATACCACTGCTGCTCCCATGAATTCTGTTGCAGAATCCTCAGGTTCTCACCATTTTGAAAATCCCCTAATACTGTACCCCATCTCATAGTATATACAGGTAGACCTGGTTTAACTTCACACAATACTCCCACTTCATCATCTCATCTGTAGTATAATCATGATAAGCTATTTGTGAACTTTATGTGAAAGATCGACTCAGTAGATCTTAATGATTGCTAACGATCAGATCTGTTGCGCTCTCTCTTTAAATTGCGTAAAGGAGAAGAGATCGGTCACCCCGTCGAGCAACACATGAACTGTCTGGATAAATCGTCCTGCACTCCCCTTCACCTGGCTGTCCGGGGAGGGAACATAGAGGTGATTAGACTTTGCATTGAGAACGGCGCAAAAATCGACCAACAGCAGGTAAATCAATCAATCGATTACTTAACGCATTTTGCATACTGTATTGGTTTTGCCACGCTCTGTAATTTACATTGATTGTAAAGACAAAACAGTTCAAGCAAACTTGGGACTCACATGGAACCAGCATTTTTATGTCTGTGTTGCTGGTGAGCACTATATATAGTAAATTCTTCATTTTCTATTGAACAGTGCGACAAATCCACGGCTCTGCACTTCGCCTGCACGCAAGGCGCCACGGAGGCCATCAAGCTCATGCTGTCGTCTTACAGCCGCCCGGAGGACGTCATCAATATCACGGACGGTGCGCAACAAACCCCGCTGCACCGGTGAGTACGCGCGCATTTCGCGTGCTTGCGCGTTTAATATGACAGCGTGTCAAGCGACGGCGATGAATGTCTTAAACGGACACAGTAGGACAACCGTAATGTAAAAACACGACCGATACATGCTGTCACAAAAGAGGAATGAAGAGAAAAAATGTATTGGCCAAAGCCGATATTTTAATACTACTGCCGTATTCTAGGAGATATACTTAGTGGAAGTCAACAAATCAATGGGCTGAAATACAGGATAATTATCCTTTTTGTGCGATAAAATTATTGTTTACCAGAACAACATAACCCAGATAAATGTAACTACTTATGGCTCGACACATAAGCCCAGCTAGTTCCTTTTATTATACTATGTAAGCTAAATATTGAAGCACAGATAGCAATACTGAATATGCATTTACATAATAAATTGTTTTCAAAACCATCAGTGTATTGTTCCTTATCAGAGTAATTACTGTGTGCAGTAGCCTATAATGATAACGTAATATTAATATTTTAATATAACGTTCAGATCTTTTAAATTAATTTATTTCATATATAATTAAACATATGACAGGTATGATTGCCACCATTGGAACAAATATGAGCTAATAAAATATTATCAATGATTAATGACCTTCCATCTGCAAATGAAAGACATCTTATCAAAACATACTGATGAATTTTCCATCTAGTAAGTATGGTAGTGAGCAGGCTTAGTAATTCCCATTTGACCTCACAGGTAACCCTGTGATGACCTTTGCCCTCTCATACAAAATTCCCGCCCTTGACCCTGGTCATGAGAGTCAGTTCCCACTCAATATAATGGATGTTCAGTTCACAGATAATCCCTATTTATCTTTTGCAGCACTGGTCTACATCATTGATTTTAAATTGTTTTGAGGCATGGTTTCTGTCATTTCTAGCTAATAATTGTATCTTATACCCAGCTAGTATAGTTTTAACTCCCACAGTATGTTTTCCAGAGGAAATGGATAAATATTTATGAATGTGTATGTGGTGTGATTGTGCATGCATGGTAATTATGTAGAAAAGTAACATTAATCTTCATATCCTGATTCTGTGTATGTTAATATGTATGTATATTGTCTACTTGCAGGGCAACAATATTTGATCATGTTGAATTGGCAGAGTACCTCATTTTAAAGGTAGGCATTTATCATGTCGTACTGTAGGTTATGTCATCTATTAATAAATGAGGAATGTCATGTTTCTTGCCTGTTTGTATTACTCAAGAACTTGCCTATAAATCAATGACCAGCACAACCCATGTTATAATAGCCCTGGAAATTATTTGATCAAACAGCTCAGAAAACTGGACCAAATGGTAGCAGACAGCAGAAATGAATGGGAACAAGGATATCTCTCAGTGAATTCAACACTGTGCAAAGGATTATTAATTAATGTTGTCACATTATTTTATTATACAAACACAAGTATAACAGTAAAAGGTTTTCTGGCAGCATGGTGTAGTGGTTAAGCAAACGCATAAAGCTGCGAGTTTGAGTCTCGGGTGGGGCTCTGCTACTGTGCCCTACAGCAGATTGCCAAACCTGAATTACTTCACTTATGTAGCTGTAGCAGTGGACGATTTTAAAAATAATAATAAATTAATAAATGAACAAAAGAAATGTGAGGTGTCCTGCGCAAGTCTGTCTGCAGAATTGAACAATGTTACATTAATAATATTGCATTACATTATAATACATAATACATAATAAAGTTTCAATGTTCCAATAGCGGACGGCAGCGTAGCATAGAGGTAACGAGGGCTTGTAACCGAAAGGTTGCTGGTTCGATTCCCCACCGGAGCACTGCTGCTGTACCATTGGGCCCACAACTGCCTCAGTAAATATCCAGCTGTATAAATGGATAACATGTAAAAACTGTAACCTATGTAAGTCACTCTGGATAAGAGCGTCTGCTAAATAACAATAATGTAATGTAATGTAATGTAATAATGTGGCCAGTGAGGAACAGAGAAGTCTAAGTGCAGCTGCTGCAGTCAGTCGTGGGGCCTGTGTGTGGAGAGGCTTTGACTCGGCGCTGACTCGGCACTGACTCGGTGTTGGTCTGGCAGGGTGCGGACATCGACTGCGTGGACTGCAAGGGTCACTCCCCCCTCCTGCTGGCCACCAGCTGCGGAGCGTGGAAGACCGTGGGGATGCTGGTGTCACGCGGTGAGGGGCCGGGACACCCGCCGGGTCCCCCAAAAACACCATTTCAAGGGGCGATTGTGATCCGCGTTTCCACCCAAAGCGTGCATGTGACGGATAGCATGATTCTGAAAGGCAGACAGCTAGCAGGAAATATCGGGGTGCTCACATCCATGGCTATCTGCAGCTGTAGTAACCGGGGTGCTCCCTCTGAGATGTGTATAACTGGAAAGGCACAACAAACATGTTCAGCCATCTCAGCTGAGCTGGTTCTTCTCTCTAGATAGCTGGCAAGGTGAGCTAGCTCACTGCAAGATGCAAGCTTTACCAGTCCAGTTTTATAAATGTTTATATGCGTGCTCCTTTGTGCTTTACCAACCGAGTGATCAAATACCTGCACAGGTAGAATTTAATGTGTATTTAACAGACAGCATGATAGAAAATGCTTCTGAAAAAATGCATATTTAGCAGATCTGGTTTGTTTCCAGACAAGACATATATTGAATGGACAGCATGATCTATAGTAGCACTCTAGCAACACATGCAGTTGACAGACGGTAATATATCTCTATGAAATAAAACCCTTCAGACACTAAAGAAATATGCTGTCTTCTTGATTATGTTCGTTTGCCTGTTTGCTTGTTTCAGGAGCCAATCTGAAAATAAAAGACAAGTTTGGTTGCAACTTCCTGCATCTTGCTGTTCTCCAACCAAAAGGGCTGAAAAATCTCCCGGAGGAAGTACTGCAGGTTAATCACAGTCACACTCTGCACTGCAGTGGTCTTTCTGTCTGACTCACCCTGGAGTCAAATCTGTGATTATTAGAACAAATGGAGCTAGAAGTCAATCTATTTGGACCCTCCACTTCTGAGAATCAATGCTCAAGACAGCACTAATTTTTCATTATATGTTGAGCTGATACAAGTCAAATCAACTGTTTTAATTATACAGTGAAGTCTATGTTGATAGGGACTACGGACAGGAGTGACAAACAATCTTTTCCCATGTAGTAAACATAGTTTCCCATGTAGTAAACATTGTATTATTGTACAATGTATTTCATGACAGTAAAGCAAATTTAATTTGAAATTGAGATAGAGAGAGAGAAAGAATGTGACAGAGAGGGGGGAGGGACAGAGATAGAAAGAGAGAATGAGAGGCAGAGAGAATGAGACAGAGGGAGAGAGAGACAGATGGAGAGGTAGAATGAGAAAATGAGCAACAGAGAGAGGTAGAAAAAGCGATGAGAGAGTCAGTGAGATGGAGATAGAATGACAGACAACAAGAGTGTGACAGAGGGAGAGAGACAGATTGAATGAGAGAGTGAGAGAAACTGAGATAAAATGAAAGACAGAGAGAGGGAGAGAGAGTGGTAAAGAACGAGAGAGAGACTGCAAGAGAGATAGAGTGAGAATGTGAGAGGGAGATTGAATGAGAGTGTGAGAGAGACAGAGATGGAAGAAGAGAGTGAGAGAGAGACGGGATGTGCATGTGAGAGAGACAGAGATCGAACGAGGGCGCGAGAGGACGTGACGTGACGACGGCCCTGCCGTTCCAGAACGTGAAGGACCTCCTGAGCGATGAGGATGACGAAGGCTGCACCCCGCTTCACTACGCCTGCAGGCTGGGGATCCCCGAATCGGTCAAGAACATTCTGGGCCTCCAGGTGTCTCTGGCACACAAGTCCAAACAGAAGAAATCTGCTCTCCACTTCACAGCGGAGTGAGTGATACCCCCTAAAGTGTGACAGATCTAACCAGTGTGTGAAGTTCGTCTGTGGTGAGCTGTGCTGAAGGCTTTTGAAGCAGGATTTCAGTTTTCAGCTGAAAGCAGGGCCTTCACCTCACAGCACCAGATAATCTCTTCATATTTCAGGAAGACATCTTAACTGTCATAAAAACTGCTGACTAGATTATTAGATCATAATTAGATCATCTGATGTGTGATCATTTCTGCCATACATAAAATAAAAAAAACATACAAAAAACATTGATGATATCTGTTACTGAACTTCAAATAACCATTTAACAAGACAATGCTGCGGTCAGTCAGCAAACGTGTGACTCAGATGTTGACCCACCGTGACATCATTGTGTTCTGTTCGAATTTTGTAGATACGGGCGTATTAACACATGCCACAGGCTGCTGGAGACCATAACGGACGCCCGTCTCCTTAACGAGGGTGATGAGAGGGGCCTGACCCCCCTGCACCTGGCCTCCCGGGGGGGGCACACCAAGGTAGTGCAACTGCTGCTCAGGAAGGGGGCGCTGTTTCACAGGTAAAGCTCTAATCAACACCTAACCTTTGCCACCAGCCAATCAGGAACCAGGAAGCTGTTACATCACCATTACCAGCATAACATGTCATTTTAATTGTTATTTAATTATTGTTCTTATTGTGTAACAGACGGCCTTATCCAGAGTGATTTGCAAAGCTTGAATGTCATGTATTGTTAATTTATACAGCTGGGTATTTCCTAAGGCAATTCAGGTGAAGCACCTTGCTTTAAAGTCATTGTCCCAAATGTATTTTTCTAGTAAAGTGTCTAGTTTCCACTTGACTACACTACCAGCCTACCACTGTGCTGCCCATGGCACACATGTGTACCATTGTGGTAAGGAGCGGGGCTCGTAACCGAAAGGTTACTGGTTCGTTTCCGCATGGGGGCACTGCTGCTGTACCCTTGGGCAAGGTACTCAACCCAGAATTACCTCAGTAAAGCATCCAGCTGTATAAATGACTAACATAAAATTGTAACCCATGTAAGTGGCTCTGGATAAGGGCGTCCACTAAATGACGACAGTGTAATGTAATGTTTTCTCCTCTGTGTTTGTGCCGATGGCCATCAGTGACTATAAAGGCTGGACCTGTTTGCATCACGCCGCCTCTCAAGGGTTCACTCACACCATGAGCATCCTCCTGAGCTCCAACATCAACCTGCTGGACAAAACTGACGAGGACGGGGTACGAAGGAAGTTACGGTGCAGCTTCACTTCAAGCTGTTGTGTTTTCATGCAGTTGTTACGTGGCAAAAGTATCCGTTAAATTAAAATGAACTTGCATCCTGTGAAGCATGGTCCAGGTGTGTGAGGAACGCCTGTTTTTCACATCCCGGAACAGGGAGGCTGTGATAGGCAGTGCGGCTCGTGACTTCAGTCAAAGGAAAAACACATCAGTCACGACGACATCACATCAGCCCTAATGACATCACGTCAGCCGCAATCACATCACGTCAGCCGTGATGTCATCATTACAGTCATAATGAAATCGCACCACCCGTGAGCACAACACTTCAGCCATGACAGTACCTGTAAATCAGGCTGTTTATGGCTCTCTGAAGGGAATTGTCTTTCTGTCTGAACTGACATAAATCAAAAATACAGGCCTGAAGGAGAGTGAGGGGGTAGTTCTGTTCCCCTCAAGAGCAAATTTTATGTGATTATTGGAATAATAATAATAATAATAATAATAATAATAATAATAATAATAATAAAAGTAATATACATACAGTAATGATAATAATATAATTATAAAACTAATAATAAGGCACTACATTAAAACTTCTTGTGATTAGGCTAGCTCAAGCATGGTCTATAAGTCAGTTTTAACACTGAAGCTGGGTGATTTGTTCTCTGTTTGGGCTGGTATCCTTGCTTTTAGTCATTCCGTCTCATATTCTGTTAATCCTGTATCACTGCCACAATAAGCCGTGTGACAGCAGTAAAACCTGATTGGTCGGTTGATGAAAAGCTCTGTTTTGATTGGTGAAGAACACAGCACTGCACCTGGCTGCCAAGGAGGGCCACACCTCAGCAGTGAGGCTGTTGCTGGACAGGGGAGCGAAGATCACCCTCAACAAGAACGACGCCTCCTTCGTCCACGAAGCAGTGCACCATGGGAGAAAGGACACGGCCATCACCATCATCAAGAGTGAAAGGTTAGTCCAAGGAAGACAATAATAATGTAGAACATGCACTCTTCACTGGCACAGAGAGGGGTGTGTTTTTTATAATAAAGGGGAATAAAGATGTGATTGTAGCAGCTATACAACTGCGCCTTTAGTGTTTATGTAAGTAAATAAAACTCAGGGAAAGTGTCTGGTTGGACACACAGCCATGCAAAGGGCTCACTGACTAAGCATGAGTTTGCTTTTATCCAGCTAAGCACTTTCCCCAGGGGTCATTCTCAAATAATGATGACTGTAGGGGGAATGACATTGTTATGCAGCCCTTGGTGCCCTTTAACAGAGGCGATTTGGCTGTATTGATGTATAAGGATCTCTGTCTCAGGCTCTCACTGCTGCATGTCTTTACTCCCTCCTCACCAGTGTGTGATGGCTGTCATTGTGATTAGATTTCATTGGCTGACAGGCTGACTTGGTACTTTAAAGTTTCTGCTCTGAAAAAATTGAGATTAAGTGTGTGTGTGTGTGTGTGTGTGTGTGTGTTTTTGTCTGTGTGTGCCTGTGTATGCATGTGTGTGCGTGTGTGTGTGTGTGTATGTGTGTGTGTGTGTATGGGCGTGTGCGTGTACATGTGCATGTGTGTGTTTGTGTGCGTGTGTGCATATGTGTGTTTGTGTGTGTGTGTGTGTGTGTGTCTGTCTGTCTGTCTGCCTGTTTGTGTTTCAGGTGCACAGAGGCATTTAAAGTGAGTTCAGTGAAACGTTGCATCGTTCTGGACCTTATAGAGTTTCTTCCGGAGTCGTGCAAGGTTTGTGTCCACACACACGGATGATAAACACAATAAGACTGCCACTTGCCTGTCAGAGTGACATTTAAATCACATTTTAAACAAATGCTCCTTTTTCTGCCAACAGTGTCTTTTGGACACCTGTGTGAAGGAATCAGACGATGATGTCAACAGCTATGACTACTGTGTGAGTGCATTATGCTTTCAGGTTGTCTCTAAATGCGAAAACCTCAACCTTTCCTGACTTAAAAAAAACAAATGCCAGCTCTGCTCCTTGGCTTATGAAAAAGATTGTTTTCCTCTCTCTAAATCACAGGTTCACTACAATTTTCGCTGCTTGCAAGCTCCCATACAAGCCGGTGGCCACGATAAGCAAGACAAAGAACACCGGACGAAGCCCCTGGTGGCTCTCAATGTGAGAATTGCATTATGCCCTGCCAGAATAAACCAGCCAACAGCCTTCTGACGGAATCACACTGCACACTCTCATTAATGTAACCTCGAAAATACAATATATAACCCCCTCGCCCAAACACAAGCACACACACACTCCAAACATAACGTAAAAATATATTTTATATATATGTTATATGTGATGAGTGTCAGTGTGGTGTAGTGGTAATGAGCTGGGCTCATAACCAAAAGGTTGCCGGTTTGATTCCCTGCTGGATATCCTCCTGTATAAATGGATAACATACAAAAATTGTAACCTAATTGTAATCTAAGTCGTTCTGGATAACAGTGTCTGCTAAGTAACAGTAATGTAACAATATATGTGTTATCCCAGTATTCACTCTCTGTTTTCCCAGGCCATGGTTCAGTTCGACCGCATCGAGCTTCTGACCCACCCGTTGTGCAAGAAATACTTGCAAATGAAATGGTAGGTAATGGGTAAACACATGGCTGTTGCCAGAATCATTATTAGAATAATAATATCCATAATAGAAATAGTAGCTACTAATTATTATGAGTTTTATTATTTGATGATGATGATGATAAAAGCCATAATAAGCTACCATAATAATCTTAGTGTAATATTATCAACCAATATAATATTGAATATGAAATGAATATTGAATATAATATTGAATATGAAACATATATTACAATTTTATATGTGTGTGTGTGTGTGTGTGTATATACATATATATATATATATACACTCACTGGCCACTTTATTAGGTACACCTTGCTAGTACCGGGTTGGACCCCCTTTTGCCTTCAGAACTGCCTTAATCCTTCGTGGCATAGATTCAACAAGGTACTGGAAACATTCCTCAGAGAGTTTGGTCCATATTGACATGATAGCATCACGCAGTTGCTGCAGATTTGTCGGCTGCACATCCATGATGCGAATCTCCCGTTCCACCACATCCCAAAGGTGCTCTATTGGATTGAGATCTGGTGACTGTGGAGGCCATTTGAGTACAGTGAGTACTCATTGTCATGTTCAAGAAACCAGTCTGAGATGATTCGAGCTTTATGACATGGCGCGTTATCCTGCTGGAAGTAGCCATCAGAAGATGGGTACACTGTGGTCATAAAGGGATGGACATGGTCAGCAACAATACTCAGGTAGGCTGTGGCGTTGCAACGATGCTCAATTGGTACTAAGGGGCCCAAAGAGTGCCAAGAAAATATCCCCCACACCATTACACCACCACCACCATCCTGAACCGTTGATACAAGGCAGGATGGATCCATGCTTTCATGTTGTTGACGCCAAATTCTGACCCTACCATCCGAATGTCGCAGCAGAAATCGAGACTCATCAGACCAGGCAACGTTTTCCAATCTTCTATTGTCCAATTTCGGTGAGCCTGTGCGAATTGTAGCCTCAGTTTCCTGTTCTTAGCTGACAGGAGTGGCACCCGGTGTGGTCTTCTGCTGCTGTAGCCCATCTGCCTCAAGGTTCGACGTGTTGTGCGTTCAGAGATGCTCTTCTGCATACCTTGGTTGTAACAAGTGGTTATTTGAGTTACTGTTGCCTTTCTATCAGCTCGAACCAGTCTGGCCATTCTCCTCTGACCTCTGGCATCAACAAGGCATTTTCGCCCACAGAACTGCCGCTCACTGGATATTTTCTCTTTTTCGGACCATTCTCTGTAAACCCTAGAGATGGTTGTGCGTGAAAATCCCAGTAGATCAGCAGTTTCTGAAATACTCAGACCAGCCCGTCTGGCACCAACAACCATGCCACGTTCAAAGTCACTTAAATCACCTTTCTTCCCCATTCTGATGCTTGGTTTGAACTGCAGCAGATCGTCTTGACCATGTCTACATGCCTAAATGCATTGAGTTGCTGCCATGTGATTGGCTGATTAGGAATTTGCGTTAACGAGCAGTTGGACAGGTGTGCCTAATAAAGTGGCCGGTGAGTGTATATATATATATATAATAAAAGTTTTGGAGCCTGTTGTGGACAGCAGATTTGATTTGAACATTGCATCTTTAAATGTCCATAAATCATTACTTTTAATTTAACCAAGTGAACCAGCTGGAATGAGGCAGGAAGCACTAGCCTCACAGAGGTGCCGAAGGCGTCTGTGAGGGAGATGGATGTGTGCATTTGGCAGCTGGAGCGGCTGGACAGAACTGTGAGACAGTCTGTCTTCTGTCACAGAACTCTGGACAGCATCTGATCTGGAAATGAACCAATGCAAAATAGACTCTGCTGTTAGTCAGCGTAAATATAACTTATAGCACTTAGTACATACAATACAGTATTACAATAGTACATACAATACATTAAGCATAGATATTTAAGACATTGTTTTAATATACAGTGGTGTTTTCTCATGGTCGATTGACCCTCTGTTAATATTAGGATGAGGTGTAGCAATAAGTATTTGCTAAAAGCAGTATATTCAACTACTTTAGGGTGCAATTATTTCATTTTTCCATGTTGTAGAATTTCAAATAGTACCACACTTTACGTGATACTTTTGCTAATTGAAAAGATATGGAAAAGCAATATATATTTTTTTTTTCATGAGTGTTGAATGGTAGCTTTTTGTAGGGCTTGTGTAACAGTTATTGGCATTTTGTTTGAAGGTATACTCTAAATGTCTCTGCCAGAATAACGTAGGAGAAGTGTGTATGGAATTTGCATGGATGTTTTAACATCTTTTAATCTTGAAGTCTTCGAAATCTAAACTCTAACTGTTGTACATTGTTTGGATTTTGAGAAGTATTACTTTTACTACTAACGGTAATTTAATAGTCGCACTCATGCATGTAAACTCGCATAGATTACACCTTGTTGCTTGATACTTGTTATCCATTAGCAGTGTTGGATCTTCACTGAAGATTAGCTTCAGGCTAATCACCTTACACAGGACCCCAGTGCAATGCCAGTGACCCCGCCAGGGACTCACACCCACAACCTCCTGGTTTCAAATGCAGCTCCCTAACCACTGTGATTTGCTTTGTTCAGGAGCGCTTACGGTGTCAAAGCCCACATTCTGAACCTGGCTGTCTACTCCCTGGGCCTGTTACCCCTGTCCTTCCTCATAGTGAAAATGAGGCCGACAATCAGTGTGACCGGGAATGGAACATCGATCAACATGGTGTCTACCTCACTGGACCAGGTGCGGAGCCGCGAGCCTACTGGCTATTGGCTAATGAAGGAAAAGGAAGTGGCCTGGGTATTAAATGAAACACGCTGAGAGGTGTGTCTCTGCAGACACGTTCTCAGTGGCTTTTTTGGCGTGAAGGATGTGAACTCTGCATGGCCACTGTCTGTCCTCCTCCAAACTTCTCTTGACGATGGTGACACTTGCGTTCTTTGATAATTAGCTCGCACTTGCCTTAGCGGTCATTACTTTTACTAGAATCCGCATACAGTTTTAACAATTAATGATTCTACAATTCTATAATTAATTTTGTCTCCTAAGGCCTCTTACTGCGTCCCTCAGCTTACCAGGGGTTTCTGTCAGTTTAAAATAAAAAAAACACCTCCAGCAGCAGGCCACAAATTTGCCGATTTTTGTTCCTCACTTATAAACTCCTGTTCCTCTCTTAATTCTGTTCTCTTTTTCCAGCAAAGCTACTTTCTCACCAGTTGCATGTTCCTGGTCGTCGCCATGAACCTGTACGCCATCGGTAAGGAGATGGTGCAGATGGTGCAGCAGGTAATGCTGATGCCTTCTATCTCACCAGTAGGGGGCGGTGTTGAGCTATGATGAAGGGGAGAGGGTTTGTAGCCACAGCTGCCCTTGAGCAAGGCACTTAACCAGAATTACTTCAGTTAAACATTCAGCTGCTTAAATGCATTAAGAGCAAACTGCAATCAGCCGTAAATTGTCCCTTAAAAGCGTCTGCTGATTAAATAATGAAACTGAATGTTATCGCAGCCTATCATATAGTGATTTACGCCAGTTAGCACAGCGAGCTAAATCAGGCCCCCGGGCAGCGTTCTCATCAACTGCTGTCCTGTGTTTGCGGAAAAGGGTTCGAACTACTTCCGAGACGCCTCCAACGGGCTGGACTGGGCCACGGCTGTCATGTCCCTGCTGTTCGTGGTCCCTTTGCTGATGGACATCAGGAGCACTCTGCACTGGCAGGCCGGAGCCTGGGCTATCCTGGCCTCCTGGATGAACTTCCTCCTCTACCTCCAACGGCAGGTGTCCCGCCCTAGCCCCCCTCCCTCCTCCAGAGAGACGGCCCCCCGAGCCCCAAGGCACACGTCCTCCCCCTCACTGAAGCTCCCCCCTCTCTCTCCTCGTCCGCAGGTTCGAGCATTTCGGGATCTACGTGGTGATGGTGCGGGAGATCATGAGGACCCTGCTCAGCATCATCATCCTCTTCTTCTTCCTCATGCTGGCCTTCGCCCTGTCCTTCTACGCCCTGCTGATTGGCCAGGTGCTTGTGAGCGATTGTGTGCATTCACATGTTTTTGAGTACTGTGCTCACACTGATGTGGGGGGGTGGCAGTGTAGCGTACTGGTAGGGAGCAGGGCTTGTACTGGAGAGGTTGCTGGTTTGATTCCCCGCTGGGGCCCTGCTTCTGTACCCTTGGGTAAGGTACTTAACCTTAACAATTGCCTCAGTAAATATCCAGCTGTATAAATGGACAATGTATAAATTGTCACTCTGGATAAGAGTGTCTGCTAAATCACAATAATGTGATGTAATGATGTGTTTTTATTTTTCCTTCTTCATGTCTGTTTTTGACACTCAGAGCATTCTCTAAAAGAATATTGATAGTTTTCCATTTACTTTTCTCTTGTGAAATGAAAGAAAAGTTCATTGCTTATTTGGAAAATGACCCCCGGGGTGAGTGTTTAGCTGAATACACCAAGGTCCACACCAAATTGATGGGCCTTGTCAACACCAAGTTATAAACGTTGGTTGGTTCTGGCCAATCAAACACTCCCTCTTGGGCTCTGTTTCATGGCAACATGTCTGTCTGTCTTGTTGCTTTACAGAGGCATTTCGGGGGACTGGATCTGTCAGTAATGCAGACCTTCGTCATGATGGTGGGGGAGATAAATTACCAGGAGAACTTCCTGACCCCCTATCTGAAAGGCACTCTCCCGTTCCCCTTCGTCACCTACGTGGTCTTCATCTGGTTCGTCCTCCTCGTACCGATCCTCCTCATGAACCTACTGGTAGGTTTCCCTCGGAGAGAGACCCGCTCCATCTTTCAACCAGCGGGTTTCTCCTGATGCCCCTCACATTGCAGTTATGCTACTAATGTGTTGTTTAGCCTCTTTTAAACACTCAGAAATGTGGGCGGCAGTGTGATGTAGTGGTAAGGAGCAGGGCTCATAACTGAAAGGTTGCAGGTTCAGTTCCCTGCTGTGCACTGCTGCTATATCCTTTGGCAAGGTGTATAAGTGGGTAACATTTAAAAATGTAACTTATGTGAATTGTTCTGGATAAGAGCATCTGCTAAATGACAACAATGTGATGCAGAAATGAATGGAACTGTCACTGACTGTGGTATGTGTGTCTCTCATTCATCTGGGTCATTAGACCTTTGTCAGAGCATCTCAGCTTATTAAACAAGGTTTGCAAAGATGACCGTGTGAGGATCTTTCCTTGATCTGTCCTAGAATATTCCTGCCTGCGCCTATGCAGAGTTTGGTGGTGTATGTATCAATGTGTTCCTTCTGTAATATACGTTGTTATGCTTGCCACAGATCGGTTTAGCAGTCGGCGACATCGCGGAGGTCCAGAGGAACGCAGCCCTAAAGAGAATCGCCATGCAAGTGAGTACATCAGCATCACACAAAAAACCGGCGTAGGTCCTCCGACCCCTGAGCACGGGGACGGCCAAAGCGCCTGTCCTGTGTGCGGGATGGATCTGTGTGCCTGACCGCTGTGAGGTGTCGGTAACACAGTGTCGGCAATATTCAACAGATCGACCTCCACACAAATCTGGAGGAGCGTCTGCCGTACTGGATCATGAGACGGGTGGATCAGGACGAGATCACCGAATACCCCAACCGAGCCTGCAAAGCCAAGGTGAGCCAAGGTGAACACGCCCGGTGGGTGGAGACTCTGAAGAGGGAAGCAGGGAGGAGAAAAACAAAACTTTTTAACCTGCCAGCTGTGCTTTCCCTCATGGTTTTGTGTGATTAATAAATGTGTCATTTTAAATAAGTATCTTTCCTATGCACCTGGTTATTTTTTATGCAATAGTGTCTGCTTTAGCTGTATTACTTTCCTGAGTGTTACAGTCAACTTTTAAACCTGAACTCTCCACCAAGGGATAGTGCAAGGACCCATCCCTAATCTCTTTCTTATAGTGCAAATGATTTAATGCAACCCAGTCATGTTCCTTACACTTGTGACATGAGGTGCATTAAGGTACTGCGTACGATGCCCTCGTTAATCATGTAAAATAATCAGACAGAGGCTCAGGAGGATAAGAAGTCTAAAAATGTGTTTTAATTGTGCAAGCCTCTGGTGTTCTGGCAGTGAATGACTACAGCTGACAGGGGTACCAGTGTATTGCACTCCATTACACCACACATTTACTAAGCAGACAGCCTGATTCCAGGTCATTGTGACATCATCACGTGTTTGTTTCAGTTGTACAGCTTGATATTAGCGGAAACAGTTCAGTGTAATAATTGTCTGGCCATCTTCCATCGCAGACCCACCTCTTCAAACTGCATCTCGGTTCCACGTCAACCCCCACCCCCTAACGCCTTCTACCTCTAGTACTTGCTGTGTATTTTATGTGTAGTACTACGATGTATTTAGGATTCTATGTTCCAGTGACTGATGTATGGTAGGGTACTTGGCTTTCGTTGCCTAGTCAGAGTTCACAAGTTAACTTGTGGAAGGGCTTGAATAGTGTTATGCTCACACTCACTGCTCTGGGAGTGATGTTAGCCTGGACAGTGTTGCTCATTCAACTTGAATGGATACACATACGTTCCGTTGTGCTAGAAGTTGCTCTGGAGTGTCTGATAAATGATTGTAATGTAATATAATAATTTTGCTTGAGAGTCCAACAGCCATCTTTCATGCAGTACTCAAAGCTCTGACTTTATGATCCCAAATCTCTGCTTCAGACAAGCTGGATACCTCAGGACCTTATTAATTTTGGAACTGCATCTCTCTTTAATGCAGGATAGAAGCTTCTTGCACTGGGGAAAGAGGACGGCAGTGCACACTCGCCTGAGCACTGCTACCCACCAGTCAACACCACTGGAGCAGGAGCTGAACAAACAGAAGCACAGGTAGGAGCCAGATGGGGGTGTAGCATTCCACTGAACACAGTGAGATGCAGGTAGGAACCAGATGGTGTAATGTTCAGCTGAACACAGTGATATACAGGTAGAAACCAGATGGTGTATGTTCAGCTGAACATAGTGATATACAGGGATGGGTCACATGGGGTTAGAATTTTAAGCTGAACACACTAATATACAGGTACCCCAGGAACCTGAAGGCTCCTAGATGTGGTCTTCTTTAATCACTTCTGGCATGAGGGTGTTGCCTCTTCACTCAAATCATTAATCCATTCATTCATTCATTCATTCATTCACTAATTTATTCATTCCTTTTCATTCTCTCAGCTGTTCATGACAGTGCAGCATAAATTAGAGATGAATATTAATTATACATTAATAATAGAAACAGTAATAATTGAAACAACTTCTTTTGATCTCAGCACCCCCTCCTTCTGACCCGTTTGCTGGGTTTCCTCAGACAGAAAGAGCTCTTCCTTGTACTTCAGTGGTCCTTGTTAGTCTGTGTTTGAATGACCTATACTGTCCATCATTCAGACACCAACACAGTATTACAAAAACCGGCATCTACACTATTCACTTACGCAGTTGCTAGTTTGTGTATATAGTGGCGTTTCCGTTTTCCAGGTTAAAGACCACTGTAGTGTACAGACATGTGTGTTTTCAGATTTAAAAGTCTTCGCTCTAGTGTAAAGGTGTGTGTGTTTCCCAGGTTAAAGGGAATCTTTTGTAGTACACAGATGTGTGTGTGTGTGTGTGTGTGTGTGTTGTCCAGGTTAAACAGTCTTTGGTGTACTGTACACACATTACATTATTTAGCAGACACTCTTAGCCAGAGTGAGTTACATAGGTTACAGTTCTTTACAATGTTACCCATTTATACAGCTGGATATTTACAGCTGTATAAATGGGTAATGGGTACAGCTGGAGGCAATTGTAGGTAAGTACCTTGCCCAGGGGTACAGCAGCAGTGCCCCAGTGGGGAATTGAACTAGCAATCTTTTGGTTACTAGTCCTGCTCCTTAACCACTATGCTACGCTGCTGCCCTAAACCTGTGTCTGTTTTCCAGGTTAAAGGAAATGTCCAGCATGTTGGAGAAGCAGCACCAGCTGCTGAAGCTGATCATTCAGAAGATGGAGATATACTCTGAAGCTGACGACCCTGACGGCCCCCAGATCACCCCGGGTCCAAAGGTCCTCTCCCAGAAGAGCAAGTGGATCCCCTTACTCAAAGCCGTGAGGACCATGAAGTGACCCCACACCCTGCTGGTGCTCAGAGAGGCAGATGTTAGGCATCATGGTTTCTCAGCACTGGTCCGGGGGACTCAATTTATAATATGGCATTTGTTCCAGATTCTTTCTAAATGTTGTCCAATACTGCTGTCACTTAGGCTGTTGATTCAATACTGACCTGAATGTGACATCACCTGACTCTAATCTACTTTTGTGGAGAGAAATGCTTCTTTGGGGGTATGTTTTGTGCTAAAAGAAGGTGTTAGTAGTGTAGTTTTATTAACATCAGGCCATTAAACAAAGTCAGGGAGTCTGCCAATTAAGATGAATTCACTTAATCCAACAGTGACTTAAAGTGAGAAAAGTGTGTGACAGGAGTTACTTGGATCTTTCAAACATTCCAACACCACAACACGCCTTTCTCTCAAAGGCCTTAAGGGAATCAGTGTTAATCCCAAATCGTTATTCAATTAGAAGCTCAATCAAACCTAATTAAGAAATCCCCTGGATCCATTGCAGCACACAGCATACACACAGGACTACAGCTGGAGAGCACCGTTATACACAGAGCATGTCCCATAAACTGCAACTAGCATAGTACTGTGGTTATTTTTTATATTTTAACATAAAGCACCCTGAGCCAAGATGACAGCTTGTTAAGATCATGATGTGCTCCGCAATGGTAAAAGTGTGCCTGTAGTTTTCGTCTACATACTTCCGGGTAACCATTTCACGCCTGCAACAGGTAAGTTCATGTGCAAAGACTCACCTGTGCATTGCTGTTGTTAATGTATCGTTCCGTGCGCAAGAAGTTTCCTGGTTCACCTCAGGGTAATTACAAACTGAATCTCAGTTCTCATGTTTGATATGTTCTGTTGAGTTGCCTTATGTTAATATGATGTTCAAAATGTCAAATGATCATTTACGTGCTTTTGGTTTTTATTTTTTAATGTTTAGACACACTTAAATTGCATTTAGAAAGTCCTCGAAGTTTATGTCTGTTTTAGATTTGTGTGTGATGTCATGCACCTCTTTGACTTCCTCGCGAGCCACGATGTGAAACGGGTTGGGAAACGTCATAAGGGTCGGAAGGCTGGGCAGTGTTTCGATTTTTACCAGTAGATGGCAGTTTAGCTCAACTTTTTAGAGATCATTACTCCATCTGAAACTGTCCATGCTGTACTTTGTCATTTCTGGATTTTACATTAATTTTGAATGAAGTTTAATTCTATCCACATTACGAAATATAATTTTTATAAACTTCTATAACACAGATTATGGCCTGACTAACAAAAGCAGAAGAATCGCTTCAGCAATGTCGTGAGATGACTGAAACCTTATATTCCAGTGCATAATAAACAAAAATGAACACTAAAGTTTAAATGTGTTGAAAACAGTGACTGTAAACCAAAATGCCTTGTTGATGCACAGAAAGAAAGCATCAATCTCAGTCTGCCTAGCCACTGTTTTTACCCAGAGTTCCACCGTTGTAAAGGGCACACCTGCATCCCCCACACCTGAGTAGCATTAGCAGCTCGAGCTGCAGGGTTACCACTGAGAGCGGGGGAAATTCTGCGCGTGCAGGCCGAGGGAAAGACTGCGAAAGATGGTATGAATTTGGGACAAAGCAAGCAAAAATTCTGTACGTCATCCATGAGAAATTCTGTACACATTTGGCGTGTGTATTACTAATTGTCATTAGTCTGTTGTCATTGACAATTGTAATGTCATTGTCATTACTGATTTGTCATTTTTCCTCCGTGTAACTTGAATCCAGATTTTGTTTCGAATGCCATGTCTTTGTATTTGTTTATTATAATATGTGTGCTTCTGCACGCACCCACAGATACATCTTGATAGAAATGAATACTGTAGAAACTGATGATCCTATCCGTGGGAAGCCAGACTGCGTAATTGGTGTGCAGACGCACACGTTTTTCGTTTGCCCCTGGGGAACCCCACTCTCGCGCGCACTGCTCCTCATCTCCGCTTGAGAGAAGCGCCAGGCATCCTCAGCAGCTATTTACTGCACTGAGGGGACCGGCCGCAAAGAATACATTTGTTCACAGAATAAAGTCGTCGCGAGTCCTCCCCGGCGCGCTCGACTTCACAGAGTTTAACCCCACCGAAATATACTGCTTTATTTACCCTCCATCCGGAACGCAGACGCCGTGATGAATAGCTGCAGGGTGCTCGGGGACTCTCTCTTTAAGGGCCGGCGGGCGATTTATGGGGGCGCTCTCGCGGGCTGCGGATGATTAATACGGCCGGTCCGGCGCAAATCCAGAGCCGCAGAAATGTTTGGATAAGCGCGCAACATCAAAGCCGCCCGCTGCTCGTGTTAAGATAATACGGGATTCTGGGTCAGCGCAGATGAATCCTCGAAGAACGACGAATAGCTTTATTAATGACCGCCCGACCGTGCGCATTATCGCTTGCTGGATTTGTCCGCAGCTTTCTGCATCGCGTCTGCAAGAAATGGCGCTTTCTGCCAAGATTATGTGCTGTGAACTTTCAGGCTACGCGTTTTGAGAGCGATACAATAAAGTAACCATTTGTCATGAAAAAAATAAGATGGATAAAAGAACATATTTGTCTTTCTCATTGTCTCATTGTTATTGGTGTTTTTATTTTTAGTATTTGCTTGGTTCTACCAGTAGTCTTGTTATATCTTAAATTCGAACATTTGCACACTACAATATTTGAATCAATATATTTTAATGTAGTTTTTATTATACATAATATACATATTTTTTAAACTTGATTCCATTTAAACGCCGTTTTTATGCACTGAATGGCTTTTATTAATTCTACTTTTGATTTATCAAGAACGATTTCCATTATTATTGCGTTTTTGCAATAGTTGCACTTTTTGTTTTGCAAAATCACACACTGTATCTGGGGTGCCACATAAACACTAGGGCAGTGAAGAGAGAGTGTGTGATTACTTGCAGTGGCGTTTATACAATGACTAGCTCTGCATTTTCACAATGGAGCAGTGGAATATAGAAGCACTCCCTGACAGACTCTCCCCACAGTGCTTAAACCCTCATTCCATTATCCTACAGACAGCCAGACTTTTAACATGATTAACTGCTTACAAGACATTTTGACTGTGCCGTGTATGCATTCCAGCTCTGATGCTCTGCTTCTCTCTCTCCTACAAGCCTCTCTCTCATACGCGCATAAAGGAAATGCATTGCATGCTTATTTGCTTATTTTTTTATGCAAACTTGCAGGTTACTTGTGTGAACTTGTCAAAGATTTTTTTTGTTTCATCTCATATTTTTAGTAGCAAAAACGTAACTGTAACAATGTATAGCCAAAAAAGCTGGCTGTAATTAATCCCAAAAGCTCATAAAATGTATCATTAAATGTGTTATAATGTGTCATAAAATGTAACAAAGTACTGGTAGTTAATTCCACCTGAAACAGATAAAATGAGTTTTGCTTGGTTACGGTGCCGTACCTGCCCTGCTCACAGGGGTGTAACAGTTTCAGGGGCTTTGGGACCTCTCCTGCGCCTGCACTTCGGACCTACCTGGCCAGCAGACAGAGCGTACCTGTTTCTCAGGTCAGCCCCTGAAATTTCAGCGGTGGCCCCCGTGCCGGGGAGGCCGGACGGCGTGATAAGGCCGCCTCTGTGACGGGCAGCGGAAACTGGGTAATGACGGGAGATGGCGGGGAGACATTTGCCAAAACCCGCCGGCTTCGGCGGGGAATTATCCCCTCGCACTACAGGAAAGCCTTTGTCTCAAAGGTCTCCCGTTTACCTTTGTGTTCTTTATCGCAAGCTGCAATATAATGGCTCCATTGTATGTATATGTGGTGGGGGAGATGGTGGCCTATAGGGAGGAAACAAAGACAACTTCTACCTTTATTTGAACAGAGAGATTTTTCTTTGAGGGAGCAGGGCAATTTGACTCAAATATTATATAAGTACACCTTACTGGAATTGACATGAATCAGTTTGGTATCATCCAGTCTTCTGTTTTCGGCTCAGGGACTCCTGAATGTAAACCATTAAAGGTAACAGTGAGTCAACATCCAGCCCCTGTGCCGTGTTGGGGAACACAAATGGAAATGTAAGCCTGTTCTTCTGCATGTTTTTAGTAGGTTTCAGGAGGCTCTGGAGCAGACAGGTTTGAAGGTAGTGCAGGCATGTATTTACACTTTTGTGAACTTAACTCTTTTTGGCAAAGACTGGATGAGTGGCTCCCCCAACAGTGAGCTGCAGTAATGGTACTTTACCACTAGAGGGCAAAAAGCCAGCAAAGTAGCTGTGGTCTTTGTGCGTGTACAGGTGGGTTGGTCCATTGGTGCCAAATGGATTTTCTCCCAGAAAGGGTGGAATTGTCAAAAGAGGGGAGGAGGTCATCTGATGGCGGACGTGGAAGACATTGATTAGGAATGTGACTTAAAGGGATGATTTTCCTGTTTTTGTGTGTGTGTGTGGAAACTATGGTATATGGAGAACTCTCTGCCTTAACCTCTAACACTTTCTCTCTCATTAAAAAAAAAAATTATGTACCTTGAAAGTAGATTGTTTTCAGTATGTGAAATCCCACATCCAACAAGGAACACTGTAATCTCGTTAGTTCCACCACATGAAGTGCAACAGAGTTTTACTACAGGGCTTGTGGGCTAATTTTATTTTCATTAAAGTGCGGCGGGGAGTCTGGGTGGCTCCCTGCACAGTGCAGGGTGCATTTATAAAAATATTACTGAATAAGAGCAGCTGCCGGGAAACACCAAAACAAGGCAGCACCTGCTGAATAACGGCTGAAAAAACCCCTTTACCAGCAGAAAGGCATCTATATTGCTACAAGATGGCTTTGTGAATGGGGCAGCCCTTCTTGCCAGAGCTTCATTCCATTTCCATTAATCAACAAAATAAAACATACTGGCCACAATGAGGCGGAAGAACAAAAACAGACGAAAATATACAAAACTAAAGCCAAGACATGAAAACATGGCAAAATGGATTACACTCATAGCAGAGGGTAATGCATCTGGCAGGCAAACTGCTCTACATAAGAAAAATTGTAACAGCATTGCAGCAAACGGCGCAAGAATAAAGAGAGTGCGCACTAAAGATGAAGTAATGATGTAGAAAATTATAAAAGATGATTTCATTGTGCTTTCATGTATTCCATGTTTTTGCTCATGCAGGAAACCTGTAACGGTGTTACTTTCTCAACAGTGATCAGATTAATTCATTTGTTAATGAACTTTTAGCATGTGCTGTAGGAATTACCATCTCTCAGATGAGGCATTGAACTAATGTCCTTATGATGCCAGATCATAATATTAAATTTGCTCTAACACACACACCTGTTCCTTGTTGCTTTTCATTTGTAAGTGTCCAGGCTGCCCAAGGCATCTTGGGTGTTGCTGATCATTTTTCAACACAATGCAATGCAAGTGCTCCTTCAAAATGCTTAACAAACTTGGGCTGTTTTTGTTTGGCTGAAGTTTGGGCTACATACACAAGGAGATGCTCCCAGATATTACAGCATTCTCCGCTGCAACGCTGGGGTGAAGGAGAGGAGGTCTGGTATCAGATACCTTAGAGTGGGTTCCATCAGAAATTTAAACTCTCAGAGCAGTAGCACCATGTTTTGGCAGTTGCCCTCTTTCTTGACGGATGTTGCCTGTTTGGACCAATCACATCAGACATTGATGGTATTGTGACATCACGTTTGGAAGTGAGGATGCAGATACAAACACGCATGCAGCAGAAAGAAT
Source organism: Megalops atlanticus (assembly GCA_019176425.1). Taxonomy (NCBI): domain Eukaryota; kingdom Metazoa; phylum Chordata; class Actinopteri; order Elopiformes; family Megalopidae; genus Megalops; species Megalops atlanticus. The sequence continues at coordinate 3,621,144 of CM032898.1, forward strand.
TTCTTTGTGGCTGAACCATGGAGAGGCATGTCCTGCCGGCATCCGGAGGTAATCCACCAATGCACCCCCGTTTGGGTTCTCTAAAATGGAGTCGATGTGAAAAAGGGCTTTTGGAGTTTTAGTGCAATAACATCCCTGGCCTCAGGGGTAGCCCCGCGGACTTCTCCTTTTATCCCGACCCAACCCGAAATCATATTTCATTCTTTTTATTTCCTTTTTTTTTGCAGTACGCCGCACTTGACAGTGATGGATCGCTCGGTAAAATTAGCTGTTCCTTTTCGTAGGGCTTACTGTTTCCCTGGGCTGGAGGCCCAGCAGGCTGCCAGAACGGCGTATATCACAGAGATCAAAACCGTCTCGGAGACATCATCCCTCCCTCCGCTCTTCCTGGCAGATTAATAGGTCCTGCTCATAAAATTCTCACCCAAAGGCATCACCAGTTTGTTTATTTTCTTGTCAGAATAAGACAGGAGACATAAGACGTGGATATACAGTGTGTACATGTTATCCATGGATATTAGTTTTGTCCAGTTATGTGCATGATCCTCAGTGATCACAAGGTTAGCTCTCCAGAAATCCCAGCCTTTGAAGCCTATTGATCTAACGAGATTTTTTGTGGGGGTTGCTCCAATTTCAGTATTCTGGTAGAACATGATGTTGCTCAAATGTCACCTCCTTTTGTGGTTTTGTCCTTTCAGGTGATCACAGGTAAATGAATGCTTTACAGATCTGAATTGTTGTTGGAGGGTCATGTGTGTTATAATAAAAAACAGCCACAACAGGCCTAGGTCATGATATGTGATTATGTGTGCAATCAACCATGCAGTCAATATTGATGTTAGATATGACATAAGTCATATCTAACATCAATAATAAAGTACATAATAAAGTACACCCTTGACCCTTGACCCCATAAGGGTCAAGGGTCAAGGGTGTACTTTATTATCCCCAAGGGGGGCAAATTGTTATGCAGACAGCAGTATTGTTCACACAGCAATCATTCAAGCAATAAAAACAATTTTAAAAAAAACAACAGAAACAATAATAAACAACAAAAACAATAAAAATACGATAAAAACAATAAAAAAGATAAATAAAATACACACAACCCTACACAATAAATAGCCTTATAATAAATAGGAAGATAATAAATAAATAACGCCCGGTAGTATTTATATTTAAAAGAACAATGGCACTTGGGACAAAAGAATTTCTCATCCTATTGGTCTTGCATGAAGGCAGATTGTATCTGGGACCTGATGGGAGCAGCCTGAATTTTACCATTTTTATGTACTTCAAAGGTTTTGCATGCTGTATTGGTGTTGCAAAGAGTGTGTGTGTGTGTGTGTGTGTGTGTGTGTGTGTGAGAGAGAGAGAGAGAGAGAGATCCCTCTATAGGTCCTTTCAAGAGTTTAAATTCATGAAGGACTATTGAGAGAGAAGAGGAAGTTGCTTCAGTTATTTATAGTTAATGATGATGCAGCTGAATACACAGCCAATTTAAGATGTAAGAAAGTTATTGTAAGCAGAGACACAGGGTTATACAGACGCACATTCAATGTGACCACTGTACTCTCTGTCCTTTTACTGAACAAATGAACCAATTTCAAGAAAGAATTACTCTTTTGTAACAGACGTATTTTCCATTAATTTTATTAATGTATAGTTTAGACTAAGGTATATTCAGTCATTTAGACTGATTATGCTTTGGATGGCTAAGATGAGCTATGTTTTCACTGGCAGAATGTGAAATTACTGCTCAAGTGCTTGAATCTGCAGAGATTTGTTCTTCATGAGTGAGCTCATAAATGCATTTCTGTTACTCAAGTGTTTATGTGTTCTGGCTGACAGGCATCTGCTCAAAGCCCATGCAAAGTAGCATATGGGAATGAGGTTTAAACAATGGTCCACGGACAGGCAATATCTTCATTCAATGTTTGAAAATTTCTTTTGTTTAATTTAAACAAGAAAATGCAGATTATGTTTATACATTTATTTTATTTATATCTTTATTTCAGTATCCTTTTTGCATAACTCCTGACAAAGCAGAAATGCTGCCTTAAATTTGTTACCAAAAAGGTCAACTGTCTTTGTGCTTTGATTGAAAAGCCCCCTCTTAACATACGTCCTGTGTACTCTCTGATGCATAACCCATGTGCCCCAGAGAATGTACACAACATTCATCATGTTGTGTTTCGGCTAAAATGAATGTGCTTTGGGGGTTGCACTTTCATCCAGTTAGTTTTGCCCATACTTTCTCTGCCCACAGGTCAAAGGTCAGCTCTTGCTAAAGTTTTGGTTTATTTTCCTTCTGGCAGACCCAGTTTCCCTGATGCCTGTATGCAAATATCTGATTGGTTGTTGTACTGTTTAGCCATTGTTGTGGTATTGCGCCAAACATTGTGGATCAGAGTAACAGTTGTATTGGCCTTTTTTTAGCTTTAACAAATGCACTGGTATATTCCCTAATGTATAAGGAATCTGTGCATTCATTCATTGGGAGTGGAGGAGAAACGTAGATAAAGACAACCTATAACCTCATCATCATTTCTGACAGGAATTATGATTACTTAAAGTTGATGGACCTCTGGTTACACTTCATACTATGTGCTCTGAAAGGTAGAATGTTTTATGTTTGCTGGTCAGACCACAGAAATGCTGAAATTTCTGAATATACACAGGAAGCGCATATCTCTGTGGATTTACTACTAATCCCTTATTCTATTTCTGTTTATGTTTTTAATCATTTCTTATTTTTAATTCTTAAAGAGGTTTCTGACAATACATTTAAAGTACCATATTTGAAAAGTATTTATTGTTTAGTATTATTTTTTATATTCTGTTGTTATTGCTATTATTATTTAAAAGCATGGTTGTGCAGTTGCCATCTACCAAACTAGAATTTTTCTAGAAAGACCTCTCTTACATCTAAACTTTACACTTAAGCTTTTCTGGGTTGTCTGTGAACTTAATTTGCTGTCAGACACGGAAAGGTTCTGCCAGAATAGTTGACTCCAGAAATTGTTATCCAAATAACCAAGCAACTAAGCCAGACCCACACCCACCCCCCTCCAAAAAAACCCAACCCACGCCGGGACACTGACATGGCAGAGGTAGGCAGGCCTTTGAAGTCTGGAATGTTTTGACTGACTAAGAGCAGGCGGCAAAAATGAAAGGATCATAGTCAGTGACCCATGGGATTTTTAAACATTTTCATACATTAGGAAAAAAAACATAGCTCTGTCTGATTCCTGTTGACTTTGACATAAGCCTAAAACTAACTACTGAGGTATAACTCAAAAATTGACAAAGGATATTTTTGTCAACTGTCAATGACAAATGTTCCATTTTTATTTGAAGTTAAGTAATGCTGCTTCAATCACCATACAGTACAACAGCAACCAATGTTTGTATTTCTAACTTTTGCCAAATGACCAGAATCAGGTTTTGTAGTATGAAATATTCCATTGGAAAAATACATACAGTAATGAATTGTCTTAATTTGGTGGGTTAACATTTCATTTGTAGGGAATCATTCTTTAATCCAATTTCTGAATGCACATTCAAATACGTGGCTTTTGGGGGGGATTTGGGGATTTCTCCGTTTCAGGGGTCCAGCTTTGTGTTTGTCACAGGTTGTCTGCTAGCTGTGACGTTTTTCCCCTGAGGAACCCCTCTCACCCCCATAAAGTCAGCTCTGGCTGAGTCTCTCGGGGCAATAGCATTAGCCCGGTCGCTACCCAGCACTGGGTAGTAATTCAGAAAACGAGGCCAATTAGATCTGCAGGGTTACTTCCCGGTGCCGCTGGCAGGTGGTGGTTTCGCAGGGATAAGGCAGCACCGGTCAGAGGGGTCTCCTGTGAAATTTACTGCAAAGGAAACCCCTCAGTGCTGCCTAGGGGGTTCACCCCGTGCCACACGTTACCCTGGCAATTTCACATCATTGCAAAATGACAAGAGTCCTATTTGTCCAGTAATGCGAGGATGCAGGCGTACTTATTTACTCATGTTTTTTTGGCAGGCAAATTATTTTGTTTTATGATATTAACTATTATTTTAATGTTTTCTAGTCTCTGCATTTATTTATTTATAAATAAATTATTTTTTATAAGCTGTTCAGCTCTCACTGCCGATTGACCTTTGTACTTTGTACTTCAGTGCAGCCTGTTAATTATGAAATGCTCTGGGTCTCAGTGGTGCTCGGTGTATGATCTCTTCCTGTTAAACCCGAGAAAGTGGCTGTATTTCACAGAAAGCAAAAATGGAAAGGGTGATATTGTTTATTATTACTCCCTCTAAAATATTATTGCCATAAATTCCTGGGGTCAGAAAATCATTTTCCAGTTTTTGGCTAACTAACTCCCTCCCTCTCTGTCTCAGCTGATGTGTGGGGAGGGTTCTGGTCCAAATTGGCTGACATTCATCACACAGGTGGGTGTTACACATTAGAGCAGGTTGAGGTCTACAGCCGCCTTCCAGGACCAGACAGGATCACGGGTCCATTCTGGTGTTCCCGTTTGGATCGAAACCCTCTCCGCACACTGATTGAATTCTGATGCCTTCAAGCCCCCCAACCCCTGAAGGGCGCTGTGACTTTGGACAGGAAGTCGCAACGAGAAACACCTGCAGGTCACGGGGTCAGAGCGAGTTTAAAGATCATTCCATCTAGCTGCTTTCCCAAAAAACTGGGCGTGCCCTGAGTTATGGCTCCATAGACTTCCTCTCAGTTTGGGAGTCTGTGATTGTATAAATGTGTACTGTACTGAACAGTGGAGTACTATCCACACCTAATGTAGCACTTCTTTTATTGATAAATGGTAATCTTAGTAACCATATGTAGAATGTGTGCGAAACACTCATGATATAGAAGATAAGACAGTGCCCTAACTTTATGTAGAGATTGAGGACCAGATTGGTCAAATCTGATTTTAATAGGTTTATCAGGTTGATGATTTTAATGGCCAGGTTGACAACTTACACAGGTTTTTTTGGTTTTTGAATATGACTTCCAAACTATTTCATTATTGATTCAGAAAGAAGCTATATAAATGGTAAGTAATACATTCTCTAAGCATTAACTGAAGATTCTTCAGATTTATTGTCACATATGCCTGAGAGACCCTATTCCCCTTTCACTTAATTCACTTATGAATGTAATGAAATCACTGGAAATCTGATCATTTTTGAATTATTTATTGCATTGCCATTTTGTGCTTCAGCCCTTAATAAATTATGCATGGTCTGGTTAAACATTTTGGATTAATCACCATTTCTTCTGTGGAAGGTACAGTTCCTTACCCTAAGTGCACTGCCGTTATGAGCCATGGGTATTTGTAAGGCTCTCTTGGTTGCTCTGGATAGAAGCATGACAGCATGCCAAGTCATTAAATGTAAATATAAATGCCTTAGGCTGCAGATGTAAACCAGCACACAACAGCAGATGACAGAGGTATTTCTTAGAAGACAGGCATCCATATTTTAACCGTGGCGCTGATATAAGCTGTGCGCCTAGGTGGTTCCCATTTCCTTCATTGTCAGTCACCTCTGTTTGCTCTGGGTAAGGAACAGCGCTTCTGTAGCATAACAATTATCCCATGGCGCAGATATCCCCATGGCATTGTGTTGTCACATCCTGTGCAGTGCATACAACGGTTCTGTTGTGTTGCGTGTACAGGCTTGTGTTGTCATGGACACCCGCGCAGAAATCTGGGAGTCGATTTCTGATCCCAAAACCTGTTCAGGCCAGGTTTGGATCTTGGTTCCACGGGCAGTTCTGAAGATTTTCAGAATTTCAGCAGCGTTCTGATTCCAGAATACTGAGGGCTCTTACTGTTGTGTTCCACCTTTCCGCCCAACAGTTTCATTCACAAACCTGAACCGATTGAATGGACAGACCTTTAATTGCTTTGAATACCAAGCTCAATGCATTCATTCAGGTGAATAGACAAACTAATTGTTCCAACCAGTTTTACCAGTCTAGGTGCCAGAACTCAGACTGCTCCCGTACTCAGGATATAGGGCAACAGTGCTGTTGAGAACAATACTGTACCTCTGCCGCATATCTGAAGGCCTATTGTGTATTAAAATCATGAGAATATAACTCTTCTTTAGTAGTAATTACTTTTGTATTATAAACCTTCTGCAAGCACCTGTAGAAAACAATGCATATTACAATTTCATTGATCACGGAAAGTGCAATTACTGAAATCTTTACCTTGCAGCAAATTTCTCCCATGTATTTACAATCAAATCAAACAGGCTTTGATGAAATTGTCATTGTGTATTGCGAACGCATTTGCTATATCTATATTCAGAAAACGCACAACTGATTGGGGAGAAGATACAATGTGTACAAGGTGTAATAATTAAACATTTAAACTCTAAACATTTACACCGGCATAAGCAAGTAATCAAAGGAGAAGAGCTGCTGATGGCTGGTTGACAGACGAGTTGTTGCAATAACATTCTTGCAAGTGGCTCTTCGTGGTTTTCCCGAGCGTTAGAGGAATTCTTGTACGTGCTTAGACCTCAGCACTTCGGTTTAGCAGCACGTCGGCATGTGCCAAAGGTGACTGGTATTTCTGTGGGTGGTGTTGAATTGTGTATTAGTCATTGGAGGTCGGAAACAGTTCAATGCTTGATCTCTCTGCAGTTGTATCTAACATTCTGGCACGCTTCCTCGTAGCCAGCTTCATCAAACACCTGCGGTCAGTGTTGTTACAGAGGAAGCTCCACTTAACTGCACTCTAGTAGCTGGTAACCAATGGCTAATATACAGTAGCTAATACATAGAAACTTAACTCAGTATCTATCCAGCTGCATGAAGGGATAACATATAAAAACTGTTAGCTGTGTAAGTCACTGTAACTAAATGTGTGAGTCTGAGTGAGATTGAGAGTCAGGAACAGCAGACAAATAATCTCTGGAAATAGATTTTTTGGGTCCCTGTTTTAGTTTTTGTTCAGTGAAACCATCAGCAGGAGCTGATAAATATTTCTTTATTTTATCCTTCATTTGTGGGTGCTATCTCCCCCACCATGGATAAACGCTGTCTGCATAAACATCCAAAAGCCCTGATTTGCATTTTGCTGTTGTCCATGTCCTGTTAATGGCAAACTGTCACAGATTATGTAAGAATCCTTAATATTTATACTTTACGTGTGTATGCATATGTAAATACAAGAACATATATTAATATCTTAGGACTATTTGTCTTAATCCCATATTTACCACGTGATTTATAAGAAAGTGATGGACTTCTAGCATTGCATCTATACTGCATCTATATCAACACACTACAATCCAACGATCCAAGAACGCACTGTATCATAACAACATGGATTTCCAGTATTGGATTACATTAAACTGTCTTGGATGTGGCAAAATGTGCTGAGGTAGCAAAGATATGACACTATGCCAAAGGTGTGCTCATTTCCAAATGTTAACACCAGGTTCAGCTGTTTTATAAGGCAGGGCTGGCATTTTTCAGCTCATGACTTTGACATGACTGCACAGTTTTAGCATTGTTTACACATTGTTTGTTCACAAGGCTTGATGCTTCCTGAGGTCACTAAGGTTAAGTACCCACTGGGAACTGAACATACAACCTTCCAGTTATAAGGGTAGTTCCTCTCTACACCACACCACTGCCTTCCTACAAAGCAATGTTTCATTTTTCTGCAGCTGACAGTGATGATCAATTTGAATAATACTTGTTCAGATCCTTTTTAGCTACAGAAGCATGTTCCTGCAAGTTTCAGGGCATTTGATAACTAACCGCAGCATAAGGACACGATAAATGTCATTTTTTACTCTGTTCTGCAAGGACGATCAATTTTATGTTGGTTAAATGTTGTACATCCTAAAAACTAACACTGGAAAAATGTAAATCAGATTCAAAATATGTGTGAGAGTACACTGTTGATGCCTGGGCATGAGGCAAATGTTTGATAAAAAAAAAACAGGTTAATTGTACTATGTAACAGCTTCTGCAAGTGTTTCCATTAAAGTGTCATCTTAAAATGTAGCGTAACATACAACGCGCATGCATGACTGTCCTTTAATGTAGTTACATTTTGTGCAAATCAAATGTTTACCGAACAAAAATCAAAACAAGCCCTGTATACACACGTTCGCGCGCACATAGTCCCTCTGCTGCTACTGATCTCAACAGAGAGATTTTTTTTTCGAAGCAATAAAACTTGTTCGCAAAGACTATGCGGCTTACAGAATTCATTACCTTGCAAAAAAAGCGCGGTGACAGGTTGTTGACGGAGCTTTTCCACGCAGCTGCTGCTGAGGTAGATGAGCCTGTCCTGTCAGGATGCTTTATGATTTACATAATGAATTTAGGTGAAGAGTGCCCCGTGTCGATATCGCGGAAAATCCCTCCTCAGTTTGAAAACAGGAGGGCCGAAAAAAAAAAGAAAGAAGCTGCGGTTCACCCTAGAAAAACAATGAGTGAAAACTGAGAAAGGAAAAGTGAACATTGCGTGCCCCCTAGGATTGTGACATTTATAACCTCGAGTGCAAACAGGTAGGAAGGATGGGTTAAGGCTTTGTCATTTTACTGTCTAGAGAAGCACAGATACGATCTGGAAACTGTAATCGCCTATAAACCGGAGTGAGTGACACACGAAGGCCCTGCGCACGGAACTAAGTCCCCCGAGCCCCCTAAAACCGCTCTTAAGTCTTGCAGTGAAAAGACCACGGCGAAACTTTCTAACGTTCTCTCTCTCTCTCTCTCTCTCTCTCTCACACACACACACACACACACACACACACACACACACACACACACACACACACACACACACACACACACGATTTTTCTTTCTTCCTCCTCCTCCCACACTCAGTAGTCACAGCCCACAGCGGTAACCTCAGTCCGGCTCGGCGCCAGCCTCCGGAGACGCTGCGCGTGGGGACTTTGTAACGCTCGGAAAAAAAAAACACGCAAAGAGTAAAAGTGGATTGTGCGTCTGGTTGCTCTCCCGCAAGTCGGACTTTCCTTTTCGGCGTGGGTAATATTTTGAACTAAGAGGACCTGCTTGACAATTCAAAGACGGATAACTGTGCAACGGATATTGTGAGTATGACTTTGATTTTGAGAGTAGCTCTGTTTAGTTACCTAAACCATGCATTTCTATTTACCTTCGTCGCATTTAAAGTTCTTTTTCTTTTTATTTATTTAGTAAGTTATTTGGCTGGACGGTTTAATAAGACAAAGAGGGTTTATCGATAACTCCAAGATCGAATAATGAATAAAAAATCGACTAAAAAAAGTTTCCTCATCATAATATATTGAGTGATTTCAATTTTGCATGTGCCATGTAATTTCTATTATTTGAACAATATAAATGTAAATTTTCTGCAGCACTTGTGCATGGATCGAAGTGCAGTGCAGACGTTTATGAAGCTGATATGTTTTCACTGTCACCCAACAATCATGATATTATAACTGTCTTCGTCCCCCGCGACCATACTGTCTGGTCAGCTGTCCAACAGTCCTTTTTTTCACTAGAATATTCGAATTTGAAAATGTGCGCCATGTTTACGTAGGGGTGTGATTTTGCTGTTAAGGCGATGTAGTGGGAGTAGTTGGCGATCGTAACTCCTCACAGAACGGTTGTAAAATAGCCATCCTGAATTGCCAACTGCATAAACTGACCAGGAGAGCTCGAGCTTGGTCTGGATATGGGAGATATGTAAAGAATATGTGAGTGGCCTCAGTGTTTTTAATCAACATGTCAACCATCTTAAAACGACTCACTCTCGCTTTCCATGTGTGCAGGACTTGTAATTTAAGGTCAGATGAGGAATTGGATATGTTAATCTGTTAAATCTGTCGATTAATCTCAGAAGTAGCGTGTACCAAAACACACCAACGGGAATGTGTCGTGTATCTTTCACATAATTTGATGACGACACTCGAGTAGAAAATCCTTCATCGAAAGTTTATATAAGCAACGCTCGAACCGCACGGTTCCCAATAAAGACCTTTCAAACTGGCAGGATAGGCTATGCCAACTGTTGCCTTCTAGTGATATGAGCGACTGACAATTTACTGCGCAGATAGGGAGCCAATGCAAAACGCTCTTTGTTCGTTGTCTCATTTAATAACGGGCTATTTAAAAGGAAGGTACATGTATCTTCCTTGTAAAACGAAATGGTTTAAAAGATAAGTTTATCTACAGACTAAGGTTTTAAATTAAATTAAAATACCAATTTAAGCAATATGTATACACGTGTTTATCGTACCTGTTTTCTGATTTATTTCAGGATAAGCTATAAGCAAAAATACCTTTAACTTTGAATAGGCGGTTTTCCACGGTTGGACAATGCAAATATAAAGAGTATCGTTTTCTGGTCGTGTAGGCTAATTATGGGGAAGCTCCGTTGATGTACGTCCATTGTCTCACACCATAAACCCCTTTATTACTTCAAATGATAATGACACCCCAGTTTTAGAAAACACGCGCGCTCTTATTTGCTTTACTTCAGTCGCTCGCGGCTGCGTGGCTCGCGGGCGGTTGAGGCCCCGGTGCGCGCGCAGTGGAGGGCCTTTGGGGGATCTCGTGCGTTGACAGACGCACAGGTCGAATGATCGCAGATTGCAGTTTAGCATCCGAACAGAGAGAGGGGGGATCGCAAAACGGGATACCACACCTTATTAAGAGTGATTAACCAGGTGAGCTGTTTACCAAATAGAGGGATGTTGTTTTGCGAACACAGCGCTGTTTGTGTGGAATACGTTCTTGAAAGAGGAGGAAATGGGCTCTCGGTGTCTGTCATTTCCTTTGTAATCCCCTCCCAGGAGTTCTTTAATTATCTGCTCGTGGTAATTTTGTTTTGCTCCAGTGAGGCCGCTTTAGCAACGATGACGAATAACAATCTAATTCATAACGAATAGCTATGTTTTCACTTTTTGCTCCTATGTTCAATATTGTCAACGTTATTAAAGAATTTATAACTTAATATTTTTAAAAAATCAGTAATTAATATTTGTATTCAACCAAAAAACGGAACTTTAAGTATTTTAATACATGATTAGTAAAGTTTGCAGTGAAACATTTTTTCACGTGTAAACTCGCATATTTATCTTGGGACAGAATATCTTGCTTAACGAAGAACAAGTGCTCCACATTAAAGTTTTCGATGCAACTAATATTTTAAGTCTTTTTTGGTGGATCCTCAAATGTGAGCTCGCCTGATGGAAATAATTTCGGTGTGACAAATACAGTATGACCTCATTTAATGCAGTTTAATGCATTCCGTGGTCTGGCGAAGCACTTTGTCTCCCTTAAAATAGGCCTACCGACAAATTATACGTCAACAAACCACTCAACCAAACGTTACCTGCAAGGAAGATCCATTGCTTTATACGAAGTGTTACTTTCACTATCAGGCCGTGTTATTTTTAAACTAAATTCATTGTTTTTTCATGTTGTTTTGTTCTAGCCAATTTAGTTTCTGATACATCGTAAAATGACGGGCATACGTGCGTTTCAGGTATCGTGGATATTGTCAGCCGTTTTGGTTTGTTGCGTGTAACCTGATTCTTCTTAGAACAAACAATGATGCTCGTCACCTTTGGCGTGATTGTTCGTTACGATTTCTCCAGGTACAGAAACGAGTAAAATGTATTATTTTGCGAACGGTAAAAAAAAAAAAATGTCGCTCCATCTCTGCAATTGACGGCATTCTCGGAAAGTAGGATCATCTGATGAGCGGGGATTGCTTTCATTTCATTTATTTTGATGAAACCATTTTAAGCATTAAATATGTTCCTTGCATAATGGTCAAAATTGGAAAGCTTTAAATAATCTTAAAACGCGGTGAACTGTGGGTGTCAGGGGCGAGAGAGGGGGAATGCATACGTTTTAAGTAAGAAGTATGCTTTCTAAAATTGTAGTCCATGCTTTGAAATAAAAAAATGTTGCGCGTTGACTAAAAGCAAGGCGTTAAATTCATATTTTTTAAATCTTTTTGGAATATGTATCATACCGTAATCTGTTGCGAAGTAATCTGTTAACAGTGAAATAACACGGAACTGGATTCTGGTGTGATGGGCATATATATTCACAGTGTAATTTACGTTTTCAAAAATCCGTTTACAGAGAACTAAGTGGTTTGGGCCCTCGGGCTTAGAGAAGAATACAACACTGACGTCACGGTTGCTAAATTCCAAATGGAAAAGCGCCCTCCGAGTTAAGCTCAACCGTGACCAAACAGTCGTGAGACAAGAGGTTTTTTTTTTTTACTTTTTTGATGACACACAGAACGCTTCACCTCACCTGTCTTTGTTATGTGAGTATCAAAGAGCACTCCGTTCAGGTTGAATTGAAATCCACATCAAAGATGCAGAACGTAAACTTTTGAACAATAAATATTTAGCGGTGCGGTAGAGAGCTTTTATTTTTGCTTTTAAGTCTTCGCTCACCTGGTCCGTCTCACCTGCTGTAGGTGGCTTGTGCTGGACCCTGCGGAGAGACCACAACTTGTTTCTGCTGAGTACAATAAACAACGGGTACCAAGTAACATGTTAAAGTCGGTGTTTTCATGATTGGGTGCTGCGAAAAGATGTCGTATCCGTTTGGTAAAGAGGTGTAATTTAAGAGGTGTAATTTTCATAATTTCTTTTCTTTCTGATTGTAGATAACAATAGTGTGTGTGTGCGTGCGTGCGGGCGGGCGTATGCGTCTCCGTGTGCGGGCGACCGGGAGGTTTCCGCATAATCGTTACTGTACATGGTGCATAAATTAATTGGTAAACTGTATTTTTTGAGTTCTTACATCGTAATTCCTGAGGTTGTTGATAAAAATGACGCGGACAACAGAGCATTACTGGCAGCGAAGAGTAATCAGAATTAGCCCGGTTACCAGAACCATATACAACACGCGTGGTTCCGTATATAAGTGGCAGCAGTGGGGCATAGTCATTGGGGAACAGGGCTTGAGATTGCAGATTCAAGTCCTTAGTTGTCCCTTTGAGTTTGGTACTTAACCTGAATAAATATTGTAAATGCCTGGCTGTGCAAATTGATCATTTGTAAGTTGATAAGGGTCTGCGGTATTAATAGTGATATATATTTTCAGCAAATATAATGACAGTAACAATAATATGCAGTGTTGCAGATCACTATATATTTAGTCTGTCTTTTTTGCTCAGCATCTTGTCACCTTCTTTGCTGATGTATCAGACTTCTCCAGGTTAGTTTAGCGCCCTGTTCACACTGCAGTGAATTTGAGGGAAGCGATTGGTTCAGGCCTGTGGATGACCAGATCTTAGTCTTTGAGGGAAAACTCTGAAGTGAATTTTCAGGGAATAGAAGTACTTCTGCTAAGTTGTGGTGCCCTTTTTATGACTTCATGGAAATTCCGTCATAAATTGGGTTGATTTCCAAAACATGGCCAACAACAAGTATGTCAGGGATGCGGGGTGAGGACTCACACGCAGACCCGGAGGTGAGTGGCAGAGTGGCTTTATTAGAGCCCCAAAACAGGAGCAGACGAGGACAGGGTAAAAGACAGGCAGGGTCAAAACCAGGGAAGTCAGTCCAAAAACAAACAGAGCAAGCACGTGGTCTGGACAGGCGAGGGTCGGCAACGGGCAGGCAGGCAGCGGGGCAACCAAAACAGAGCGGCAGGCAGAGACGAGATCCGAAGGCCAGGCAGGGGTCACAAACTGGGCAGGCAGGTCCGGAGCAGGGCAGACGAGAAGCGGGAGTGAAGTCTGGGAAGGGGCAGAACCAGGGAGACCGGCAACAGGGAGCTGGGGCAGAACCACGGGCAACCCAGGCAGCCGAAGCAGAACGGCAGGCTGGACCGGGGCTGAGCAGGCGGGAAACAGGGTCTGGACAGGGGGCAGAACCGGGCAGGCCGGCAACAGGGAGCGGAGGCAGAACAGCAGGCGGGAGCAGACTCGCACAAACAGGGATACACAAAGACAGGACGAAACAGAAAACAGACTAACAGAACTCACGTGACAGAACAGCGGGCAAACACAGAGACTCTGGGCGGGAGACAGAAGACCGTGGAAAAACCGAGTAACAGAAGGCAAGGACGAAACAGGATACTGAGACGAACTGGCAACAAGACAGAGAAAAGCAGGGTAAATATAGGGTAGGGCTGATGAGGTGATGGGAAGCAGGTGTGCAGGCAGGCGGGCGAAGATGATCAGGTGGGCGGAGACAGGGCGGAGAGCGGGGCAGGGCCGGAACACAAGGAAAACAAAAGCACATGGACAGGGGAAGAACACAAACACACAGCCAGGGGGGCGGAGCACTGACAAAGTAGCTGTCTGTATTCGAAGAAAGCACTAATAATGAGAATGTTGTCATTGCTATATACATATACATATATCATTTTAGGCTACAATATTATTCTGATAAGGGATTTTTTTTCTTGTAGTCAGTCTGGAGGAGGGTGAGTTGTCTGTGAATGTGTGAATGGGCCCTCTGAAATTTGTCAGGAGCCTCTCTCTTTGGATTTGTTGGAGTTTTTTTGTTTTTGTTATTGTTTTACTTTGGTCATCTTTGGTGTCATTAGGCCATCTTCAGGGTTCAGAGGTTATAAGTCACGTAAGCACATGACTCTGGAGTTCACCCTCTCCGGGAACGCTTGCGAAACCACCTGCTTGCGACGGGTTTCCTCATTTTAAACCTGTTTCAAGTGGCTGTAATGTGAAGAGAGCGTATGTGATGGAACCCCCCCAACACACACACACACACACACACACACACACACACACACACACACACACACACACACACACACACACACCGCCACCTTCACCCTCGTTTCGGCGCGAGGAGGAGGGGGCAGTGTCAGCAGAGATGAAAGATGGGCGGAGGATGGGGGTATGTCATGCTTGACTGCCCCTCTTTTCAACAGCTCCGTTTTCCAGCCACTATCTTTTCCCATGCCCCCCCCCCCCCCGCTCACCTGGGCTAAACTGTGATTGGGGGAGGGCTGAGATGCCCGCAGCTCTTGCAGGCTGGTGATGAATCACCTCCCTTTCTCTCTCCGCTCTGTGCAAAGGGGAGGACTGAAGGAGGGAGGGAAGGGTTTCACCCAGAGGCAGAGGTGTTACCCTGCCCCTGTGTGCTCCTGCGTCCCCAGAGTGCCGGAGAGGGACGGGGGTCAGAGAGGGACGGGGGTCGGAGAGGGGCGGTGGTACTTCCTCTGACAGGGCTCTAAGTGTGGGAGACAGGCCAGGGTGCTGATGGTGATGCAGGCCTGAGCTAAAAGGGATCTGTGCTGCTTCTGCTCAGCAGGTGACAGAAAATAAAAGAGAGGCACAAGCCTGGGGGACGATTCTGATTCGTTCGCCTCATCCCGCTCCAGGTGAGAGTCATGACCTGGTGAGCTGCTTCGCCAAGGGGTTTTTCAGAGGAAGAACTCGGTTACTTCTGTCTGAACTGTCATCAGCTAAAGGGCAGACATCAATATCAATTTTGGCGTCGGTTTTGTGTTTTTGTGCAGTATGTTATGTAGTCGTAGATTTTTTGCGCTGTCCGCGTATGTGTGGCACTTGTATGTGTTTGTGTTGGGGAGTGGGGTCACTTTAACGTATTGTTTTGTAAGAGAATAGAAACAAGTTGAACCATTCCATTGCAATGTTCCAGAAGGTGACAGATTCAAAGATTAACGTGGGAACTTTGGAGTTGTTATTTCTTCCGCCAAAGTATGGTGAAAATGGCTTAGCCGTTTAAGTTTTATCAGATCAGATCATGCTTGATCATGCTTGTTCATGAGAAAAAAATGTAACATCCAACAACACTTCATTTAACCGATAAGACTATCTGATTAAAAATAATGATCCAAAGAGCCAAAATTTCGATGTATTGAGATGTGTAAGAGATACCTAATTATTGTAGTACTGGCTCCCAGAATTGCCTTGGGGGTTACACTTTTATTTTAGACTTTTTTTTACACTTTTATGAGAAGCACTTTGAAGAGATAAGAATTCCAATACAAAGTTAATGAGCATCTGAACATGAACAAGGTTAAATTGTGGTTTTATGAACTGAATGTTGATGATGAAGATTACACCATGCACATATTTTAGAGTGACTGCTGTTAAATGCTGTTTAAATGCTGTTTAAAAGTCAAATGTTATGTTAAAAGGTGAATGCTGATTGTTCCTATACGTACTGATTGTAACCAGACCTGTAGGTTTAGTTTATGTCTGAATTGTTTTTATCGTGCTAATTACATCCTGTGTGGGATGGCTAGAACTTATTGCACTCTCTGAGGACTGGTGTTCAATTTGTTTATTGATTTTAATGTACAAAAT
The DNA here is from genome assembly GCA_019176425.1 of Megalops atlanticus. NCBI lineage: Eukaryota > Metazoa > Chordata > Actinopteri > Elopiformes > Megalopidae > Megalops > Megalops atlanticus. Next base: position 3,637,443 of record CM032898.1, read on the forward strand.
TAATTTTGCCTTTTTTTTTTACTGTGGGCATTACGTTACTGAATCTTTTTGCGTGGCCTCCATGCCCTGTTTTTGCCGTACCTGCAGGGTCAGCATTAAGCATCGTGGCCGTGCCCAAGATGACGCAGGCGTTTGCTGTGGGGGCGTGAGGCCGGGTCTCAGGTCTGTGGAAATGCAGGATTTAGCCAGCCCCCACAGCCGAGTCTGGGGGAACAGCAGCGAACGCCTCAGCGGTCCCGGCGCCGACAGATCCCAGATCAGCAGCAATCCCACGACGCCAAATGGCACAGAAGGTGGGATTTTCCATGGTGTCTCCACTTCCTGCTCTTTTGAAATGTCAAATTTAGGGAGTGTGGGGGTGGGGGTGTGTGATACCAGCATCCACAGGCAGTTTGTGATGATGAGAAGGGATCATGTTGGAGTAGCTGCTGAGGGCGTGGCCTCTCTCCTGCTCGCAGATAAAACGGAACGAAGGAACAGCAGCGACATCGTCACCTTGACTACGGAGCAGTCTCAGGACAGCTTCTCAGGATCAGGTGAGAGGAACGGGGGCGTGGCTAATGTGATTGGCAGGTGCAATGGCCTGTAACAGCAGCTGGAAGCCCCTGACGGCGTTCCCTCTGCAGGGCAGGTTAGGTTTCTGTTACAGTAGGGCAGGTGAGAAAGACAGGCCTGTTCATGGGTCCTCTCTGTCTGTAACCAATCACGTCAAATTGCTTCAGCCTTGTGTTACAAGTGTATGTTCAAGTTAGGTCACCAAGAGTTACCACTGTTGCCAAGAGAATGGATCACTGCTATAGTGGATACAAATGAAAATTCTAAAGGCAGACACAAACCAGGTAGGAGTAAACAGTTTGTTGTTGAGATCTACACAATATTTTCGTTAATATCAGTAATCAAAAAACTCTTCATAATATGTAATAATAAAACGTTTCTTTCTTAATTCATGGTGACATTACCATACGGCTGTTAGCGTGGCAAAAATGCACTGCTGTAAGGCTGTCTTTATGATGTCATCCTGCCTGACAGCTGTGATTGGTTTAGTGCCCTCTACTTCAACATTGAGTGGATGCTCACAGTACTGACTCACACAGGCACATCCCACCACTGACACCAGTATGTGTCTGAACCACAGAGCTGTGCTTTATGTTTTACAGAGTTTTGACAGTCATGTTGAGGTAGTTGTTGGCCATCAGTGTTGGCACATGCGATGTACCTCTGCCCCAGAGAACTCAGATGATGTGGCAAATGACTCAGCAGTAAGCCAGAACCTGCAATTAATTCACTGTGCTCGTCAGTGTGTTCTTTTGTAAAGGATTTCTTTAGCACTTTTAAGTATTAAACACAGGCACAGTTTAGGGAAAACAGAGTCAACAGAAAAATAAAAGTATTTCCTGTTAATATGACTCCCGTATTGCTTTTCATATTATTTTCATTGAAGGTTACAGTCACACATACAATAATGCAATATACTAATAGCCTCCTTGAAATCCAGAAGTTCAGAGGACAGAACAATAATGTTTACCTTATTTCTTTGAAAATGTAAAGATGTGCTTGTCTTTCTGTTTGTCCTTTTGAACTCTGCTTAGTTACTGGAAGCAGTGGCTTCAGCCCAAGACAAACACACCAGTTTTCTCCGCAGATTCACACCTCCAAGTAAGTCGCATTTTATTTCCCTCTGAAAAAATAATCAGCAGCCCAGCCTAATTCAGAGCCCCTATCAGATACTCCTGTTTCAACGCACTTTGTTTGATCAAGTGTCTGCTGTCTACATGTACCAAAATCTCAATTACTGACTTGTCATTACTATGCTGCAAAAATAAGATTCTTAATTCTTTACCTTTCCTTTGCATTGTATGTCAGTGATTTGATCTTTCGGCGTTACAGTGGAAGAATTCAATTAAGATTGCCATCATAGTGGTAAATGTTAAATGTAATTTGTTTTCTTCTTTTCTTCTTGCACGAACAGCCGGCCTTACCCACATATCGTTCCTGCCCCGTCCTCCCAAACGATGGCCACATACGGGCAGACTCATTACCCCTCAGGGCTTCACCCGTCTCCAGCTTACCCCACCTATCCCCCATCAGGACAGGCCTACGGAATACCAAGCTACGGTACAGCAGATTTTTGATATGTGGACCAGATGCTGCCTCTGTGGTTGCCGTGGTTGAAGTTACAAGAGCTCTATTTGCTGGGTCATTATGAACATTCTAGAAGGGGTGTGTGTTCTAAAATAGAACACACTACATGACTATAGTCCAGACTATCCAGAGCATGGTCAGCATATGCATGCAAACAGCAGTGGAACCTCCCGAGATGTAGGCTGGAAGCAACACTGGAGCTGAACATCTGGTTACAATAGAATATCTGTGATAGTACTAACAGCAGGTAGGCTCCGTGAACCCCACTGAGGCCTGATGTTACCAACCGACTTGTGTTTTGGGCAGGCATCAAAACAGAGGCTGGTCCGACACAGACCGCGTCCCCGGGACAAACCGGATTCCTGAGCTATGGTTCTAGCCTCAACATGCCCCAGACAGGACAGGCTCCCTACAGCTACCAAATGCAAGGTCAGGACCACCCCTCTCCATAACACATGGGGAAACAGATTTTCACATCTAACCACGAGTGTCACTTTCCATTGTTTATTACATGTTGTGATTTTGGCAGAATATTAAATGGACAAAAAGGACTGTGGCTAATTTGGCCAGACCAGACCAAGGACCCAGAGCTTTATTTGCTCATGCCCTTTTTGTATAGTGGGAAAGGGGTATAATGAGCCAGCCTGGTTCCAGCTCTATAGTGGGAAAGGGGTATAATGAGCCAGCCTGGTTCCAGCTCTACAGTGGGAAAGGGGTATAATGAGCCAGACTAGGCCCACCTAACCACCTGAGACCCCCACTCTCAGGTAGCAGGTCTGTTCCATGCTGTTAGAGGAAACAAAGACAGGTCCCGATTCCCACTGTTTAACTCCCCTGTTTGATGAGGGATTTTGGCGAGACAGTAAACAAATTATGCAAACCATTCATAGAGAGGACAATCTGCTGTTGACTTTGACTGGAATGATAGCATCGCTTCCTTGAAGAGATGACTTTAGGGATGACTTTAGTTTGTTCTCTAATGAACGGTTATTGTCTCACTTTTCTATGTACTTTTTTATTTGCATTTTTCCTCAACAGATTTCTGTAGTGCAATTTGTGTAGTGTCATTCTGAAGAATAACGTGTGTGTTTGTGTGTAGTGCTGTGTTCAGAATTCACAACACTGACTTTAGCACATGTTACATTTTCCGTGTATTATTTTTGCAGGAGGCAGCTTCCCAGCACCGGGACTGTACACAGGAAGCAGCCCGCTCACAAATTCGGCTGGATTCAACAGCGCGCAACAGGTGCTACTGACAGTTTCATATGCCAGTGTATACTTTACTCACAAACAAAGGTACGACGCAGGGTGCATGCGTTTGTGTACAGCAGCAAGTGAAGGGGGGTAATCCCATGTTCCCTCTCCCCTGCTCAGGAGTACCTCTCCTACCCAGCCTTTGGCCAAGGTCAGTACTCCCACTGTTACAGCAGCGCCCCCTACAGTTCACCCTACGGGACAGGGAACAGCAGCAGCCCCTCCACCCCCCCCACCACCTCCACCTACATCCTGCAGAACACCCCCTCCACCGTCAGCAGCCAGGCCCCAGTGGACACCCCCGCGGGTAAGCCCCTGCCCCATTCTACATCCGCTCAGCCAGAGGGATTCCAGTGGTGATGGCGATGAGGGTTAGAGTAATGATGATGATGATAACAGTGATGGTTATGATAAGGTTATTATAGTGGTGGTGATGATGCTTCTAGTGATGATGATGATAATGGTGATCATAGTGATGATGATGATTATTATTATTATGACTGTGATGATTGTAGTGATGATGATGGTGGTGATTATGTTTGTGATGATGATCATCCAGTGATTATGGTTCTTATGCAGGGGCATCCAGTGTATTTTCAGCTCTCTAAACTATTGTGCTTTCATATACTCCAAGCAGCCAGCTTTCTCATTGTTTGAATGTGTGTGGTGGATGCTGTGATTGTGTTAATGGTCTACCAGGTATCTTGGTGGTGGCTAAATCCTAGGTTAGAGCTCTCAGTGTATTGTTCAGATGGAGGAAGGTGAAGTGTCCTCCATTATGTAAGAAGTTCTTGTCCTTTTGCTTTCAGCAGCAGAGTACAGTGTGATCCACAGTCCGGCGGATCCTGTTAAAGAATCGGATTCGGATCGAATAGCGCGTACAACGGACACAAAGTCGCGCGGCCGGGGGAGACGGAACAACAACCCCTCCCCGTCTCTGGATTCGGACCTGGAGGTAGGAGCACGGGTTCAGATGGTCCTGCTGTCTTAACCGGGCCCTGTACCAGTGTGAACTCTGTATGGACCCAGACCACTGTGACACTTATCAGTATAACAGAACCTGCACCATCAATTGACACTGTAGGGTTACTCTCTGTCGTTCTCTGAAAACTATCAGTACTTGACCTTTTTGTGTTCAGAGATCTGTAAACAGAAAAAAATAAATGAAGTTGCTACTGACCGCATTCATTTGGAGGGTGAAAGTAGGCTGTTTGGGGTGATGGGTTTGACTCTGAGCTCTCTAGTTCAGGATTTCCCAGACTTTCCTCATCAAATACTCAGTTAATGCATAAATACATTTTTCTGTGATTCACCACTTATTAAAATGCAGTGTAACACGTTTACACATTCATATACCTTCTCTTTCTCAGCGTGTTTTTATCTGGGACCTGGATGAAACCATCATCATCTTCCACTCCCTTCTCACCGGTTCCTATGCCAACAGATTCGGACAAGTGAGTGCCACAACAGAGCACTTCTTCTTTTATCTGCCTGAGAGAGAGAGAGACAGAGAGAGAGAGGGGGAGAGAGAGAGGTAGGGAGAGAGACAGTGATGGAGTGTAGAGAAAGAAGGAGGGAGAGACATGGGGGAGTGGCGGAGGGAAAGCGAGAGGGAGAGAGAAAGTGGGAGTGAGAGTTTTGGTTATACTTTCCTTCTCAGGGAAGCTTCTGGATTGTGAAACGAAACTTTAAATTCCCTTGTATTTGAGCGGTTTACTTGTGGCTGCTTGCCAGCATGGTCTGCTGGTGTCCACAGTCTGTTCCCAGCACGCAGGTCCTGTGAAGTGAAACTTGACGTAGAATTCACTTCTGCTCCAAACGAGAGATAAGGTGTGCTAGGTACTCACAAGCTATGCTACATGGAGCATGTTGTTAAACATAATCTACAGACAAAAAATCCAGTGTGTACTAACACACGTACACACACACACACACACACACACACACACACACACACACACACACACACACACACACATACACACATACACACAGACACATGCACTCCTTTTGCATTACCTGCCAGACTCATAATAATCTGATTCATCTTTTCTCACCACTGCATTTTTTGTTCTTCTTGAAAAGAGAACATGTCATGCTCGTTTTAGTGAAGAAAAAAACGCAGCATGTCCTTATCCAATGTAAGTTAAAGCACATTTCATCTTGTAATAGCACCTAGTTAGTAATGTCCATTGTGATGAATTCTCTAACTATTGGATTTGTCTAATAATGCTTTTTACTGATGGAGTTTTACCTCCATTGGCATTGTGGTCTTGTGTGTTGTAGATTATCTAGTGATACCCAATGTTGTTTTCTCAGAGTGATTACAGAGAGAATGTGATGTTGCTCTCGAGATATATTCAACCATAGGGGACCGTTCAATCTAACAGCAGTGTGCTTTGTCTTTAACTCTCAGTGAGGAATTTGAGCAAGTGTTGCATGTGTTTGGTCCCAGCACAACATTTTATTTAGTTCAAATTAAGTTTGGAGTCAGTACTAATGAAACCTAATCTCTTAAATCAGATTTCTTTTTTTTTTTTAATTTTGGCTTCATCACAGGTTAACTGACAGTGCTTTGTGGAGGTGTGACTTTGAAAAAGTTTATTCACTGAGAGAACAAATATTTGGTTAACCTTGTGAGTGGACTATCATTTACGTAAATATGCCAGCAATTGTGTAATTTTACGGTTAGTTAAACATGGTTTATTTGTGCTGCATGTAAATGTGGTTACAATGCCAGCATTGTTCTGACTTTCCTAAGAGCTGTGGCTCCAGTCCCTTTACTTGTTTCCTCCTCTTGGCATTCTCTGGTAACACATTGCATGTTGTGCTGTTACCTGGTGTCTGTCTCTTTTTTCCACCTCCAATTTGATGCCCCTGGTTTCTGTTTTCAGGACCCACCAACCTCTGTGTCTTTAGGACTCCGGATGGAAGAGATGATCTTCAGCTTGGCAGATACGCACCTGTTCTTCAATGACTTAGAAGTAGGCATTTTTTTAATCACGCTTACACATGACCGAGCATTTCTCTGCTGTGATAAATGGCCTGGCAGTTGCTCTGAAACACAGGGTAAGTGTTTGGTTGGCTGCACACGTGGCCCGCCGGGGCACAGTTTTAGCCTTGCTCCTCAGCCTTGTCTCACGCCTGACTAGATTTCCAGTGACAATCACGCTCTAAACTGAGATAATGTATGCATAAGTGACAGCCAATAAAAAGAAGCGGGTGATTGGTCAGCTCGATCAGCACACAGAAGGTGTTTCTCATTACCTAATGGTGGAATGGGTAGCATACAATACTCCTCTCTGCTGGGTAGTACCTGCATACTTATCCTATAGTTAAGTACACAGTTGTCAGCAGGGGTGTGTTAGAATAGCTGAATAAGACAGGTCTGACACGTGAATGGTAGGCAAGGTTAGCTAGGCAGTTTCATTGTGGATTTTGAGTTTCTGGGTGATGAAATCCAAAAAACTCATAAGAGTACCACAGGGCCTCAGTGTTAAGCGTACAAATATAGATCTATAAATGCATGATCATAGATCATAGATGCACTAATAATGTTTGGATCCATATCTGTGCAAATGAATTGACTTCAGGTGTTGCTGGTAGCTTCTGAATGGTGCTCCGTGTTGACTGACTGCTCACTGCTCTGTCAGCCTCTCTCTGAGGGCATTTCAGTGTCAGAGGCAGGGAAGTATTAAAAAAAGGAAAGAGGAACGGGATGGAGGGCATTGTCTGGTATCAGTTTCACAGCGTCCCGCTTTATCGATCCGCGACAGGAACATGGGGTAAATGGAACAGCCCGGAACCTTTCAGCTGTGAGTGAGAGAGATCAGAGAAGTCAATACGCGTTTCTTTTTACACGTATAATGAACCACGGGGACTATGGACTAGCAATGCAATGATGACTTATTTTAGAAAAATGGTATTTGATGAGTTTTGTTGCTGAAAATTATGGACAAAGTTCCCTGGCAGAGAGATTGGATGGCCCCCTTAATCTCCCATACCAATGATTTTGCATCATCATAATCTCTCTCTTTTTCATATTTTTACATTTTTGATTGTTTTACATGCAATGAACATGCACATTGCAATGAAATTTAACTGAAATGTGCAGACATCGCCCTGTTATTGTTACTTTACCACTGAGGGAGGCTGCAGGAAATCTTGAGGTGGAAATGGTTAAATCCTGATGATTCCTCATAAAATTAGCATTTTTATATTCATCATTTATACATTCTATTTGTATAAGTGTTGTTTCAGATGTTTTGTAGAGCTCTGGGCAGTGGATAATGGATGCAGCGGTCCCATAACCACGACCGATAATGTAGACAGTTTTGTGGCATTAAATTCCCTTGTGTGGGATTCTGTGGCATCTCAGGTAACAGGCAGAGGGCTGTGTGTATTATCCATTGCTTGGCCATTACAGCCCCAGGACTCTGTGCCAGTCAGGGACATATTAATGACTGGCTGTCTGGCTCTGCTTGTCATCAGAGGCAGAAAATTAAATAGTTATTAGATGAATCACTGACACTGCAGACAACGGTGGGTATCTCAGACGATGGAATCGAAAAGTCAGCCATAAACTGGGTCATGGAGACAATGTGCTCCCTGTGTTACTTCCCTCTGTGAAACAATCATTTCTAGTTTTTCTGGTTTCGGAGTTTTTCCTCGTCTAGTACTGTAAGTGAGGTGGGTGACCCATTTAGAATAACCGCATAAATAACCGGGGTTAGGAGAAATGTGAGCATGAGGTTTTTTTTTTTAGTCTACTACAGTTTGTGCTCAGTTTCCTTTATTCCAGTGTTGTGGCAGGGGTGTAGAATAAATGGTATTTAATGTGTCAGGTTTTTTGTTTGTATTCCTGTTGTGGGATTATAGTTGAAATCATTCGTACGGATGAGGGAGTTTGTTTTAATTTAGAACGGAACACCTGAAAAGTTCAGATTTTTTCCAGGCTATAGTGTATTTCTATTGTACAAAACTATCCAGGATTTGGTTAAGGGAGATGAGACAGATGGGGGGTGACCACGTGACCACTTCTGTTTGGATAAATGGCAGTGTGGATCCGGCCATTTTACAGCGAAGAGTGGTGCGATACCCTGCACTGTTGCATTGTGGGAGAGCAGCTCGCCTGCTACAAGGGCCAGTTCCTCTGCATCAACGGCAAGGAATATTCAAATGTCTGGGGAGGGGGGGAGGGGGTAGGGAAGCGGAATTCAGACAAAAAAAATGCCCCCTTCATAAAAAAAAAAGGGAAGTGAGGGAGTGAAATCTAATCAGGTTGTTTCCTGATAGTAAAGCAGGATGGGGAGGACGGCGTATTGCTTTAAATAATGATTTTCATTCTGACAGTGTGCAGATCTCCGTGGGGACAGTCAAATTCGGCCAGACAGGAAGACTCAGACCTCAGACAGACAGACGGGGGAACACAGGGGAGGCCCTGATAAGCTTGTGTGACATTGAAAAGGTCTCTGCAGCCTGGAACGCGTAGCAGACATGCAGGAAGATGGGGAAAATTAATATTGGTCCTCATTCATGGTGAGGGAGGGTATGAGGGAGGGCTTTGGTTGTGTCGAATTCTCTTAGTGGTTACATGAATTCACCAATTGCCTACTTTATCAGTGAAGGAAAAAGAGTTGATTTCAGCAAATGGCCAAAGTTAAAAGAGAGAGACTGGATTTGCTGGACAGCATGAGAAGGTGTTTGTGTTTGAAATTTTTTGTTTTTTTTTCTGCCCTGAGTAGGGGGTCAATGAGGTTCGACTCTGCAGGGGGTTTTGGTGTCATGCACTGCAGGCTGTGAAACTCTCAGGATGTTGTCTGTCTGATAGAGACCCTGCACTAGAGAGAGAGAGAGGCACAGAGCCCCATGTATGTTTATGCATACACAAATAAATACATGAATGATCCATTTCAGTAATTTAAGAACAAAGGCAACAAATCACAGGTCTGCTTGCATCAGGCCTCGGACATGGTTGGAGTTCTACATGTGAGGCCGTGTTGAACCCCCCACTGCTGACCCCCCAGAGAGGATCGGAAGGTCACGGGGTCAAAGTGTCCCCAGATCATGTGACTTTTGGGGAGAGGTTTGCGGAGAGGGGGACTGTGTTAGCCCAGAGATCAGGGTGTTGGGAGGGGTGTGCTCTCTCCCCCCCTCCTCCTCCTCTCCCTCTCCCTGCCTCAGACACTCAAAGAGATGAGAAGTTTGTTCAAGGGGGGGGGGTCAGTAAAATAATCTAGAGATTTAATGGTTTGAGCCCCTCCCTGGCGCACCGCTGTAGCAGGGGAGAGGAATGCAGTGATGTCAGCGTTTGACTGGGATCGGATCCGTCCTCAAAACAAGGCCATTTCTGTGTGTTTGTGTGTTTTTCCTGTGTCCTTCAGTCCATGGGACCCCGATTAGAAACAACTGAAAATGGGAGGAAATAATTCATTCATCCAAATTATTAAATAAAATTATGATTTTATCACATGAAATAAGAAAGTGTTCAGTTTCAGTGTTTTATACAGCTTCAAATGAGGGAAGAGTGCCAGTCGAGGTGCAGTCAGATGCCACACAGTTAAGCCCCCAAAACTACAAATACCATAACATTCACATCATTTTTTTATTGCAGACATGCAGTGTGTAAAAAGCCTAGTGCTGTCTGCATTTTTGGGGCGCAGTGGAACAGTTTGAAGGGAATCTCGCTAACATTTTGTGCTTCTGAGGGTGGAGGAGTTGGGCTGGGAGGGGGAAGGGTGGGGGGAGCGTGACCCCTATAAACGCTAAACCAGGAACAGATTGCCAGGCCCTCTGTGCTGCACAAGGCCCAGGCTGTCGGTGTGTGGCAGCAATCAGAGGTCATTTCACCAGCGGTTAGCATCGGCTTCAATTTTTCTCCCCTGTTACATTTCGCAGAAGGTCTGGTTTGTGTTACCGTGGATACGTGCTCCCAGAGTCCTGTCTGGACTACAGGAGAGGGGGGTTTTTTTTTAGGGTGAGGTGGTGCTACTCAGATGCTCCTAGAGGAGGAGACTCAGGATGGGGAACAAATCCTCCCCTTAATGGATCCCACTGTTCCTGTGTCTGCAGGACAACCACCCAAATATTACAGAGAACAGCAGATATCCACGCTGTCGTCACCGTCAACTGCATGTGTTAGCTAGTGGTGGGATAATGGCGAGTGGCTGTACTGGGTGTAATTCACATTCTGCCCCCAACCACTGATCCTGGATCAGTTTCACCTGGTTTTGAGGTAATGGTCATGATTTGGATTAGGTTAGGGTAAACTGATCCTGGATCAGTTGCTGGTTGGGAGAATGCACCTTAGAATCTGACAGACTAAACAGCAGTCTTTTCAGATTTGTAGGCTGCACTGCCATCCTGTGTGCAAATAGTTATAGAGCGGACACTTTGCTGCATTAACCTTTGATAAGCAGAATATATATAGACAGGACATGCAGGACATACGTACTTCTGTGTCAATGCTTCTGTGTTTTTGTTTAGGAATGTGATCAGGTGCACATTGATGACGTGTCCTCAGATGACAACGGCCAGGATCTGAGGTAAAGTTTCCGCCCAATCCGCCTGCACGTGACGATTTTTTGGGGTATCTCCAGGTCTCACAGAAAGCGCCCTCTCTCTCTCTCTCTCTCTCTCTCTCTCTCTCTCTCTCTCTCTCCCTGGCCCCTCTTTCCCTCTCTCTCTCTCTCCCCTCCCCCTGCTCCGGTTGCAGCGGGTACAACTTCAGCGCGGACGGGTTCCACGCTGCAGCCCCCAGTGGCAGCCTCTGTCTGGCCTCGGGGGTGCGGGGCGGCGTCGACTGGATGAGGAAGCTGGCCTTCCGCTACCGGCGGGTCAAAGAAATTTACGCCACATACAAAAACAACATCGGAGGTGATCACAAGCTCCTGCGCTCACGTTGTGTGAGGGGAAACACCACTGAAAGAGCCTGCAGGAACATTTATTTAATTAACATTCATTTAATAAAAGGCACCATGATGTCTAGGTTAATGCACAGATGCAGAAATGTCTTTCTGTAAATGGGGCATTTTTAGATTATTTGTTTACTTAGCATACATTCTAATCCAGAATGGCTGGCCTAAGATCCATTTATACAGCTGGATATTTACTGAAATGGTGCTGGTTAAATACCTTGATCGGCTACAACAGCTGTGCCCAACACGGGAATCAATCCAGCAACCTCCCGGTTGTGAGTCTGGTTCCTGAACCGCTACGCTGTGTTTCAGGCTTGCTGGGTCCTGCGAAAAGAGAAGCCTGGCTGCAGCTACGAGCTGAAATCGAATCGCTGACAGAATCCTGGCTAACCCTGGCGCTGAAAGCGCTGACATTAATCCAGTCGAGGTACACATCTCCTCCTGAGAATCACCACCATGCACAAACACACTTTACACATCAAAAAAATTGTAAACTTTTTCTTTGCTGTTTGAGACAAAATGTAAAACAAAAATCGACTACACGTTCCTGTTTTTGAGAAGTGCTGCCATTTCAGAAGCAGGGGTTAAGCACTCTTTTGTAAGGCATGTCGAACTGTGTTGTGTTTGTAGTAGATCCTTACACTGCTGTGTATGAGTTGATTTCAGTGACCCCTGACCTCTGACTGCCGGCCTTCTGTGTGATTTGCCTCCTGCTCCTCCAGGTCAAACTGTGTGAACATTCTGGTGACTACCACACAGCTCATACCAGCTCTGGCGAAAGTCCTGCTGTATGGACTTGGCATTGCGTTTCCCATCGAAAATATCTACAGCGCTACGAAAATCGGTAAGCGGCTGTTTGGTCAGAGCTCAGCGCATCTTGTGGAGAGTTCAGAGATGAGAGAGCCCTGATGCCCAGGCCTGCAGAGGGGGCCCCATCAAGCTGAGGATAATTTTCCCTGCTCTCAAGCGGAATGTATGAAACCATGTCCTGCTTTATGAAACCACTTCTGCGTGCTGGTGTCATTCTACACGCACGTCCTGTTTTGAGTTTTTTAGCACAGAGTGAAGGCCAGCCCCCATGCTGTCAGTGGGCTGGGTGATCCGTAGGGTCTGTCGGTCTGACTGCATTAGAGCGAAACGCCTGCATGAGTCTGATTTGGGGGGAGTGTGTGCGTGTGTGCATGTGCGTGCGTGTGTGTGTGTGTGTGTGTGTGTGTGTGTGTGTCAGGGTGTATTTAGTTTAACCACTAAGGCATGTTGCACTGAATTTTAACCTAGTGTTACATTTTTTAGAATCTTACACAATGTTTTTTTGCAAATTGTCCTTAATCTTAACCATAGTTACATTCTCATTGCATTAAGAGTTACATTCCTTTGGTTTCTTCTACAAAGTTTGTTCCTCATTGAATTCAGTGATGATGTGTAACTATTGAAAAAAATTTCAGTTAAGGAAAACATACTGTAGCGTATAGATTGCACGCCTCCATTTTGTGGTTATCTCCGAATATCCTATGTTCTGCGAGGGGAGTACTGCAAAGTAGATGTTGAGTAGCTGTCAAGAGTAGACAGTGAGTAGCAGTGCAGGGTAGATGTTGAGTAGCATCTGATGTGAAATGAAAGGATGTGGGGTTCTCTGCAGGGAAGGAAAGCTGTTTCGAGAGGGTGATCCAGAGGTTCGGGAGAAAGGTCGTCTACGTCGCCGTGGGAGACGGCATTGAAGAGGAGCAGGGTTCCAAAAAGGTAAATAACCATTAAAACAAATCACCCCGTCCCCTCACAAGCCTTAACACACACTCCCCGCTGTGCCCCCACCCCCCCCCCCAGCTGTCAGTTTCAGAACCGCCTTCATCACTGTTAGTGTGATCGACCTGAGTGGTGATTAAAGGTGTGTCTGGGCTGGAGTTTCCCACCAAAGGAATGACGAGCTGTTCCCCAGTCAGCATGAGTGGAGGGCCTAATTACACGGCACCTCTGAACAGTGATTTACCCAGTGTAAATATGTGTAACGTGAGACTTAAACAAGACTTTTCAGAGCGCATTGAAAGAGGACCTGTCCTTCAATGGTTTTAAGAGGCATACGTCTTATTGTTGTTGAAATGAGGACATTTACGGCTGTGACAAGCAAAGTAGAGCAGCACCGGCCAGGGGGAGTGGCTAGCACGGGCCTTTGATGTACGGTCATGCGTCAATCCTACAGACGAACACATTTTTCTTTTTGTCCTTCAAGTATGGGGGATTAATCATACCTACTGTCTACTGAACTCAGAGTTCAGCTTTTCTGGAAAGTTTTAAAGTGGGGGGGAAAAAAACACTCCCTCAGAATAAACTATGAGATCATACAGCTAATTTGTAGTACAGCATGACCCAACCATTTAGCGCCACCTCTGGCTTCTGCAGGTATTGCAGAAGGAAAGTCATCAGGGACGGGGGGCAGCTGCTCTTGCGAGGTATTCCAGCAGTGCACCCTGGTATTGACAGAAATGGTTGAAAAAGCATTGAAATAGATGTGCACTTCTCACCTGAAATACAGCTGTGGTTGTGATTCTGAACAAATAGTGGAAATTCATCTAGCTAGTGGTGGGACTTTACTACCTAGATTGTCAGTAGCTAGCTAGTAAAATATGTAATCAAAAAAATCTCCAACCTCCACCCAGATATTAAATTTGTCCAACAGTAAGGCTTTGTAGGCTACATCAGAGTCCCTCAACAAAATTTAATTGCACCCACTGGACAAAAAGTCTTGTTCAAAGCCTGAACCCAATACGCTGTCCACGTTAAGTACATGCTTATCAGAGGCCCCTCTCTTTGGCCACGTTCATAGCTGGCATTTTACATATTAACCATTTGTGGAGCTGGATATTTTTCTGCAGCAGTTCAGGTTTCTGTTTGTAGTGGCTGTGCCCCGCCTCGTTTGGGCTTCAAACCCGGAGCCTCACCATCTTCTCTCCTTTTTTCCCCAGCATAATATGCCGTTCTGGAGGATCTCCAGCCACTCGGACCTCATGGCCCTCCACCATGCTCTGGAACAGGATTACTTGTAGCGCCACGGCAACCGTGCGGGTCCTGGTCTGTCTGCAGGGAGCTCCGCACCCCGTGTCACACCGAGAGACCTTTGTCACCTGTGTGTCCCTGTCCTGTCTGGAGCGAACGCCATGTGCAGGGTGCCGACTTGTCAGTTTCTTTTAAACGCGAACGCCAGGGTGGGCTCCAGTTGGTCAGTTCTTTTTGACCTGTGTGTTGTGACCCCTTTGGCACTACGAGTTTCTCCGCACCGGAGGAGTCTGCTTCCAACCACAGTGTGTCCCAGGTGGGGTTTAGGACCCTCTGACCTTAAGCCACAGTCAGCGTCGGACTTCTGCTCCCCAAAAGGCCATCAGCCTTATTTACAGCCCTGTCATCTGTCCTGGGTTCAAAGCCATCAACACCTCGGAGCCTCAAGAGATGCGAACCCTGCTCTACCCAGATGATCTCCTGGTCCAACCTCCCTCTCTGACGCCCCTAAGGTGTTTGGGCTCATTTGCTCCTGGAGGATGCCCCCTGTTGGTTGCCCTGTGAATTGTGGATGTGAGAGCCGCAAGGACCTGTCTGTGGAGTTAGGCCTGTGCTGACTCAGAGATGTTCAACATAGCATCGACAAATCCAGTGCTTCAAGAAGGACAGGATTTCCCTGAAAGGAGGTTTTCGAGTAATTCAAGAATAATAAACTTTGGTAAGACAATCGTGTGCAGAAGACCTCTTCGTGTATATGTATGACTGTTGTCACTGGACTGTTGTTGAAGTATTTGTTGGATGCAGTCCGTGCAATTGGATGATGCCGATGTCTTTCAATTGAAGAACAACAGGCGAGGGTGCAGGAACTCTTGTGCAATGCCTGGAGGTGTTTCATCTGTGCATTTTTGTTCAGCATGAATATGTAAACAATGGGAATTTTTGGAAGGGTGTTCTGACAGGACCAAACGTAAGGATGTCAAGTGTCAAATGATTATTTTGTTTTGTGGGAAAACAAAAACACTTTTTTCTTAGCCTTTCCGAAATCTTCATTACCCTGTCATACAGCCATGGAATAAGTATCTAATGTTATGAGAAAAGGTTGTTAGAAAACATCAGCATTTAATTCACTGGTCCTTAAATGACTTTTTATGACCCCCATTTCCCAGTTGAAAATGTAAGTAACATACAGTAAACATACATTCATACTTTTTTGAATATTTTCAAGTAACAGAATGCACACTGACTCCTTATGTGTTCCATCTGATTCAACTCAATTCAATTCAATTCAAAAAAACTTTATTGATCGGTGTGATTGTCTGCTGAATGGATTGTCTCTTTTATTTCTCAGCCCAGCTCAGTCCCTCAAAACCCGCAGTCTACAAACCACTGTCTTAAATATGCAGACTATCTTATGTAGTGTGCACCAATGAAGGTGTACCTCTGTGGTTGACACATTCAGCAGGGAAGTGTGAACAAGACCAAAACAAATATCATTCAACAGAAAAAAAGAAAAAATAACAGATTTAACAGATTTAGGAACACCACAAATCCATGCTTTGGATAAAGTATTTGATATTTTTGTTGCCATGCTTTCAACATTTGAGAGAGACAGCTTCTTGGACATTGCTGTCTACCATTTGACCAGCTCGACAAACAGATATGAGTGCTACTTGAATTAAGTTAGATAAAACCTTAGCCACCTTTTACAGTATGATGAAGTATTGGGACTTAAAATATGTTTTATTCATTTTTATCTTTACAAGTGCTGAAAAAATCCTTTTTTACATTTCCAAGGTTGTTTCTATTTTTTTAATTCTATTTGTTTGTGTACTTAATTTTTCTTTTGTTTTATTCTGAAAATGCTGGTGTAAAAAGGTACGGTTTGGCCCTTGGTCCCTGAGGAAGCCATTACTTGTCAATCAAAAGGATTTTCAGACCTATACAATCCACTGTGAATGTCCTGCTCAGCCTGTTCCTGATTTGTCGATCTGATCAGAAGCTTTGTTCTATTGGTTCATCCAGTCCCTTCCACCTCCTTGACTACCGCACAACAGTGGTTAATTTTGCTGTTTTGCTTTCAACAACTTCTGTATATATTGTGGGAGTCTAAATATGTTTATATATTGCTGCTAGGACAAGGTGACAGCACAAAGCTAATTTTTTTTTTTTTTTTTTTTGCATTTTAATCATAATGTAGTCTGGAAATTTACAGTATCTGGGCCTTAATTTCAAATGCAAGGATTTTCTGTGAATATGCAAATGACATAGATAGATTTTTTGGTCTAAATTAATAAAATTGTGAATTGTCATAAGTACGTTTTTGGTGATAGAAATGTGATTATGCCAAAATAGTGCTATTTATAAATGCTCTAATTTTGTATAGAAATAATAAATGGTGAAAAGTTTTTATACAAGAATAATTTTGTGATTATGTTGACTTCTTATAATTTCTCAGTGGAAGAACCACAATACAAATGATGGTCTTTATGTCTAAAAAATACTTTGAACCAGCTGAATTATCTGATTTTATGGCATTAATGAATCTGATTTGCATAAAAGCTTAACAGTCTGCAAGGTTTTAAGAAATGCCTTTTTTGTTGGACTCTTGCATTGAGATAATGCTGTAATGCATGCCAGAAGTATTACAGTAGTAAAATACTTACATTTTGTTCCCTTGCAGCAGCAGGGAGCTTACAGTTTAATAGTTCTTCTCCGGATAATTTTCAGGGAGCCTTCAATGAAATTTTCCCAAACCAGAAGGGGGTAGGAGTTGGATGGGAGGGGGTGCACAGAGTTACTTTAAATTACATATGAAAAATATTTATGGCCCTAATATGGCAGGATGGTTCGGTTCAGAGTTCTTCATTACATTTTCATGGGGACCAGATTCTTTATTTAATTGCGCAGGTGGGCCCGGGTCCACGGGTGGCCGTGTTTGGCCCCCGGCCCACTAGCTGAGTCTCCCTGTTTGGCCTGTTCTGGATCAAGCAGAGTAAAGCACCTTCTGAGTGGTAAGGAGAGCCAAGTGTGTGGAGAGTCTCTGTCTCAGGAGAGTCTCTGTCTCATTACCATGTTGTTTCACCAACTCAGATTAATAGGAGGTCTGATTTTCTTAATTCCTTTGGCTCGGTTAAATTAAAATGTTCTCTTACTGTGTGAATGTCCTTTTTTCTGGGAGAAGATTGTTGAAAATGACATATTAAAAGAAACACCTAATGCAATTCAACAGGCTAAATATACATTCCATACGTTTATGTTTTAATACTTTTCATAATCCCTTGAGTTACAGTAATTACTGTACAAAAATCCTGTTTTACTGCAAAGAGGTGTGAAAAATAGTGTGAATAATTATAGGATATTGGTAAATATTGCTATGCATGTTTTTTATGTTATATTTTTGTAATTGAAACTTACATTTCACATTACAATAATTTTCTTTGGTAACCTACCACGAGGAACAATTCACATTGAGCAATATATTGTCTTTATTGTGTTTACTGTATATTGTCATTTCTTCTGTTATGTCCATGTATTTGAATTTATATCATTTATTTCAAAAGTGTGATTTCATATTATTTTATCTAGACTCACTTCCCATCAGCTCCGCTCCCACCCAAAAAATAGAGCCCTCCCACCTTTCTTTTGAAAACTATAAGCCCAGCAACAATAGAAACTGCAGTCCAGTGATGAATAGAAGTAAGGTGATTTATGGCACGACTCAGGTGACAATTTCAAACACATTTAAAAAGAACTGGTTTCAAAAATGCATCGCAGTTTGAGTTTTTTAGCATTATATTAGATGCATATCAAACAACAGAAGCCAACCTGCAGTAGTAATTTCTCCAGCAGCTGGAAGGGCCAGCACTCTTTACATGTTCCTCCAGATACTCTAACTAATGCGATCTGCTAAAAGGGAGTTTCACTCCTCCTCAGCAGGTCCTGAGGAAAGCTTTAAAAGAAGTTTGCTCACGCGTGCAGAGCTCCAACAGTAACACTGTAAAACTCCAGTCAGCGGTTTCCACTGCTCGGCGGCCAGCCGGTTTATTAATGTTTCCCGGTGCCGAGCGGCGAAAACATTCCTAATGATTATTGCTAATACTGTGGGAGTGGTTTTTGGACGGAGATCGTCAGTTTGGCCACCGCCATCTCAAACGCACAAAGAAAGGTGCTGTGAGAAGACAAAACCCAGGGCAAATGTTTGGTTGACCCTACCAGGGCCTTGACAAGTCTGCTTTGTTTTTCCTTAACACTGTGTGCGTAGTCCTGTCTTTCAAGCTGAACACTTTTCCCTTACGGTTCTGACACATTTCAGTACAAGGGAATCTGCTGCAGATGGGTGATCTTCATTTAAATTATTGTAATCATGCAAAGCCAATGAGAGCCAGGCTCTGGACAGACGCTGGCTGAAAGTTGAGATCACAGCCTCTCATGTCTGGCTCTCCCCAGCCCCCTCTGTCTCTCTGAACAGAGTTTTGTTGGCCCCGCTGCTCAGTGCAAGGCAGTCAGTTATGTTACTGGCTCGGGCCGCGTTTGGCAGAAGCGGGCCCGTGACTCCGGCCTCCCCCAGGGCTTAATTTGGCCAGCCCCTCTCGGCCAGGACCTCCCTGCGCGGTGTTAATTGGTCCGGCTCGCTCCCTCTTACAACTGAGACCCTCTCCAAACTCCTGCCTGGCTGGCACTGGGCTGAACCCTCCTGCGAATTCCATAAAACCTTCAAAAACAATAATACTTACCTAATGAAAGTTTATGTCATGCATCTCATAAAGCAGCCTTTACTGGCCAGCCCTGGGCTTGTATTTTTGAATAATTATTATTTTTCATTTGGGTATGGCATTGATACAGAGCATGAATAAAACTCTTTTTTTTTTACGAGATTGTTTTCATATCTCAGTCCACTTTATCCTCACAACGCTCTGCTTCTACGTTCACTGCTTTGGGGATTTTTTTATAATTCACTTACACATAAAAAAGAAATGAGACTTTTTAAACAAGTTATCTATGTTTATATAAGTAACCCATTCCATGAAAGAGGATAACTTTGCTCTCCATGCTGTGTTACAAACATTGATAGTGAAAGATGAAGTAGCTTTATCTGAATGTGAATCTGAATTCATCCCATCATTCACACAATGGTGAGAACACTCGTTCCATTGTGCTTCAAACATTAAGTGATGTTTTACATTAATCTAAATTTTATAAGTAGTTACTTAGTAACAGCTCAAACAAACTGGAGAAAAACCTCAATTGGAACGAAGATCAGCATTCACAGTGTGGCTAAAAGACAGGGTGAGGAAACATTGGTTTAAAGTGGTTTTTTCTGAGTGATTGCTTAGTTGCAACCCATGATTATTGTGAAAGTCAATATATAAGCCAGTCACCACACTGCATCTTAAGGGGAATTCACGCTGGAGAGAATGATAGAAACAAGACAGTCCTTATAGTCATCTGGACTGTCAAATGTAAACTGGACATTCAATAGCAAAGCCCTTTCATTTTTAATTTAGAATGTCTTTGGGGGGAAAAATACTTTTTAATTCCACTTATTGTTGCACTTATTTTTTCCTTTTTTAAAGCTGTAAGAGCAGCACAAGCATTGGTAAACGGTTGCTGTTCTTTTCACAGCGTCTTTCTGTCGCACAAAAGGGCATTTCCCTCTGTCTCCTGTCGCAGGGACTGAACTCTCCATCCCCTCTGACGGCCGTGACAGCTGCAGCTCTCAGCAATTTGATTTGACATTTAATCCAGGGAAGGAGCCTGTCTTTACAAGCCACATTTGCGCTCGCTGTACACTTCTCTCCCAGGTTCGCCCGGCCGGGAGACTTTACACGACATTAACACATTTTAGCCGGTGCTGCGACCTGAAAAGAGATTTGTCTAGACAAAGACGGGGGGGTTTATTTCAAGTCTTAAATTTAATTTCCTGTCTGGTTCCTCTCACACGTGTACGATTGCAGGGGCACTAACAGGTGAGAGGGTTAGAACGTGCCTGAGAATGTGATTATTAGGCTGTTAGCCTCTGTCATGCCTTCCTCTTCTGCTCAGTGAGTTACCAGCTTTAGCAGTGGACAGTCAGTGAAATGTACCTCACTTTGTACACCCAGGACTGCTTTTGTGGAGTAAAACACACTAGAAAATATGTTATATTCCTTATAAATCAATCAGTTTGCTTCAGACATTATTTGATAATTATCTTGAACCTTTTTTCTGTCATTTTGCATGCCACTTGCTAACAACATTAGGCACAATTTAGTAAAAACAAATCAGCTGCTGATGGGTTTTTAAAGTGGATCAGCTTGTCAATCACCAATAATAGGTTCCATCATTAGTTTCGGGCCATTAATAGTTTGCACCTGAGTTCTCTGCCTCCTCCATTTAAAACTCTGGAGGCGTGGTTATTGACTTAATAAAATGAAGGCTCAGTCATCTTGACATTTTCTGGAAAAGGATTCACCCGGGACCACACCTTGAGCAGACCTTTCACACAAACCTGAAATGGCTTCCCACACCAGCTGGTAAGTTTGCGAGGCTTTTTTTAACGGAGTTGGATTCCATTAGAGTCAATGGTGTCTTCCACACCACCCCACCCTGATTGTGACCAGGTTCCTTTCTGCTCTCTGCAAAATTGCCAAGCTTGGTTTCATTTCTTTCAGTTTGCATGGTGATTTCTACTTAATTGGAGTAGGAATCAGTGCCTCTCACACCCTGTATGATTCTGGTATGGACACAAATGGGAAAAAAACACAGCTATGATGAATGAACTGACACAGGGGAGCTTTGGTTTTGGAGAAATCAGACAGTCCAGTCCAGACCACTCTTAATTTGAGAACAGGGGGCCAGCACAAGGTAGGGGTAAAGAGGGAGAGAAGGAGTGGGGGGAACCCAGATTCTGGTGTTAGAGGGATTTTTTTGTTCTGATTTTGTCTGGAAGCCAGTACTTAATCCGCTCACAGCTCTCTCAGCCCGTAGTGCTTTGATTTTTTTTTTTTTCTTTCCGCGGCTTCAAAAGACAAGCCCAACAATGGGCCGGTGGCTGCCGAGCCCACGCAGGCAGCCAAGGCGAGATCCGTTCACTCGTCTCCTCCGTGTCCCTGGCACCAGCTTAAAAGTTTCTCCGTGCGGAGGGTCTCAGGAGGAAGCAGACTCGTTAGCGGTTTCCGCGGCTGCAGGTTCTACGCTCGGGGGCGCGTTCTGGTCTCTGCACGTCTGAGGCGTCTGTAGCCGCTGAATCAGAGAGGATCTCGTCATCTCGTTCTTTAAGAGCTAGCGCTGAAAGGAGCGTTTGGCCACTTAAAGAAAAAGTCCATTTGAAGTCTGTCCTCTGTGGCCCTTTTTTCTTCTTTTCAAGTGCAGATCTGAGATGCTAAATCTACAGATTCTGCTTGCTTTCTTGTGGGCTGATTAAAGTTACTGAATCAAACGTGGCTTGATTTTTATTTGGGATTAAAGTGAAAAGATCTAATGATTCTATGCCTCTTTTCAAAGCTGTTTATCCTTGAAGTTGAGAGCTCAGAGCAGCGTTTACACTGAGGCCAGCTTTGGGAAAGAAAGGGTTTAAAACATAACCAGTTGTGTAGCAGAAAATTCTGTCACTGGGGTTAAGTGTTGCACATGTCATTAGATAGACATTACATATTTAATTGCCTGCATGATCTGCAGACAGTTCAAAATATATCTAACCACAGTATTGCTCCGCAATCAAAACAGGAATGTATCAGTCTTACCTCTGTTACAGCTGCTTTTGTTTGTTTCATCTGAGTCTGCTGTGTATGCTTACATTTTAAAGCCTTACTTGAAGTATATGCCTATTCAGACATGTATTCAAATTAAATAACTCGCTTAGCCATTCAGTTAAACACCCATCTGAGGGCATCTCTTCTGGAGGGTACTGTAGGATTCTGGGTAGTAATTTAAAAGCAATTACGGTGCCGATTGTACTTGTGTCCAAATGAAGTCATTGCGCATCTCTCACAAGTGTTCTGGCTGTCAGCTTGCATCTCCATAACTCTGCATGAAAACAGTTATCAGCCGAGGTTGTAAAATGACATAAAATTGTCTCTTTGATAAAAGGAAAAAAAAAACGTGTTATTGTGCCCCGTGTGTTAAAGTGCCAGGAATCTCTCATCGCGTGGCATGTTTTGACGCATTCTGTCTGGTGGTTCCTTTGATGCTTGTTTACAGTGATGTCAAAGGTCACCTGTGCTAGCGCTGTGCCAGCCCTTATGTTTGCCTCTCATAGCCCTCTGCCTCCTGTCTCTCACACGTCTGAGATCTACGCTTTTACACGGTTACTGACGTCTCTGAGATTACCGAAATCTTTCTAAAACCAGAACAGTTTAGGCAAGCCAAGCCAAGTTTAGGCAAGGGTTACTTTCTCTTATATTGTACGCAACAGTATAAAACAGGCTAATTATGAAATACATTTTTAAAAGGTTGTGTAAGAAATTAAAAATTGAGTGATCTTGGCTCTAAATTGAGTGATCTCGGATCTATTGCTTGCTTAAATTCTGAAGTCAAAATTCACTGTGGCTTGACTGAATAGTAACAGACTGAATATATAAATGGGGTGTCATTTTAAAACAATATGGACATGCAACTGTTACCAATTATGTCATAACATTTGCCATCAGAATTGCCATTGCAAGGCATGATGTTACACTTATTAACCTGACAATGGTTGAGTATGGAGTTGCAGTGAGTGAGAGGACCAGAAACACGATTGGTCAGAGAGATTACATCACCAACTTTTGCCAGTTTCATGGAATGCTTATTTTTCTACGGAGCATTTTTTTCACTTGTGCATTTAATTGCAACTCCTCCATATCTAAGACAACACACGTACGCACAGGCATGTTTGAATAACGGCTGGCTGAAGCTGACTGCCACAGTATGTGGGCTGTGCTGTTCTGAGCTGGAGGAAAAAAAAAAAAAACAGAAAACCATTAGATACATCATGATCTATGAGTCTGATCCTCCACGTCTCTCTCTATTTGTTTTCTCAGGGACTGCAGCCTGTATTATAATGTCAGTACCATC
This sequence comes from Megalops atlanticus, assembly GCA_019176425.1. Taxonomy (NCBI): domain Eukaryota; kingdom Metazoa; phylum Chordata; class Actinopteri; order Elopiformes; family Megalopidae; genus Megalops; species Megalops atlanticus. Next base: position 3,660,779 of record CM032898.1, read on the forward strand.
TGTCCTGAGTGGGGTTCATAATTGCAGAGAACTTTGTGAGTGGGAAAGAGGCGATTCTTCAGAGAGGCTCCCCGGAGCTTTCCCTCGGGGGGATAAGGTAATGAAAAGAAAATGGCTTCTCTCCTCTTTAATACCTGCGGAAGCCATAAAAACAACATGACGTGATGATTTAACAGACTTGGCTATATTGAGTCGGGTGAATAACTTTCACATTACGCCATATGTCTGCGAAAGCAATTTTCAGAGTCGGGCAGCCTAGCAGAGACTACGTTAATGCCATTGCACTCTCTGGCTGTTAGAGGGGTTAAATGTCTAGTCTTATAATTATCTGTTGATTAATACATAATTAAGACATATTTATTGGCATCAGTTGCACTGCCTGCCCCAGAGCCGAGATCACTCAATCCTTTCAGGGGAGACAGAGAGGCATTACAAAGTAATGTGATTAGAAATGTGTTTTGGCTTTAATTGATGTTTCATGAATGTCCATACAACATTTAAAAGAGGTTAGGGGCTGTCTATGCAGAGACAGACATTATGACACAGACATTATGACGTCACGACAGACACTCATATTTTATGAGGTTAATTAATTTGAGCTCTTGTGACGCGGCTGTTCCACTGACTGAAAACGTCTTCCTGTTCCGCCGCACTGAGTGTCCTCCTTATCCAGGGTCACCATGGAAACGAGTCCCGGCAGTAATCACTCATGTGCCTCACTCACTTGTCAGCACATGAAACATGGATGACCTTTAGCGGAACAGCGATCGAGGAGCACAGCACTTTGGACATGACTGCGGACAGTTTTACGAGAGAAAGATCCAAGGGGATTCAGGTGTGAGAATGAAAGGAGTCAGCACCCAACGGGGGGGTCAGGGGAGGAGTCTGAGTGGGCGGTGTGGCGTTTGATTGGTCCAGCTGGCACAATGTAGTGTGACATAGGAAACCCTGAGAGGGTGATGTCAGGAATCTGGGGCGGGGTTCAAAACTCACACGTTTGTCACTAACTAATTACAGCACTGTCATCAAGTACTGATAGCCTTCTGGAGCAGATATTATCTGCAAGAGTAACTTAAAAATTCTAACTCTGTTTTTGTCACACATTTTCAATGGTGCCAGAATCTTCTAAAATATGGTCTCAAATATTTACATCTATATAGTATTGAAAATAAATGCCAAGTGCTAGCTATGACAAATGTTTAATACAAAAAACAGTTCTGTAAAAAATAAAATTTATTTAAAAACAAACTAAAAGAGAAGAAAAACTTTCCTCTTGAATTCGAGGAAAGTAAATCCCTCAGTTCTGCAATGAATGCTAAATTCATGAGACATATTGTTCCTGCTCGTCAAAGAACACTTTGATGGGGGAGAGAGAAAGAGAGAGAGAGAGAGAGGGAAAGAAACACAGGAGAGATAAAAGCGTGGCGGTGATCCGTGCAGACAGGGCCGCAGACGGGACGTGTCTGAGAGTGGGGACTGCAGGGGCTCGTGTTTCCCCCTGCCGGAAGCGCCTGCTTTCCCCCGGAGAGAGGGCTTTCCTGAAAAATAAAGCCATCCCTGAGCATACAGCTAGATTACGCTCAGGAAAAACTGGCCCTGACAATCAGTCTGCCATGTTTCTCTCTCTCTCTCTCTCTCTCTATGTGAATGAAAGAGTGGGCGGGGCCAGCAGGGGGTGATATCCAGATGAACATACTCTGTAACACAAAGGAATACTGTGCTGTCATCCCTGTCCGTCACTGTGAGGAACGGCTGCGTTGCTTTGCATCATGACCAGCCCCACTGGAGTATGAAGCCAAGCTCTGGGCAAAAACTTATACAACTTATACGTATTTTGTGGAATTCAATGGTTCATTTGTAAAAGAAAATAAAAAAAAAAAAAAAAGCTGAAATGTAAATTAAGATATGTAAAAAAAATGCTCACTCATTACCATACAAATCATATACATGCAATCATCAGCGTGACTTTTAGCTAACATTGAATTCCTCTCTGATTGCATGCTTGTGTGTCAGTGCAGACTGCTCTCCAACCCCGAAGAATGCCTTTGGGGAACCAGCGGGACGGGGGCTGAGGATATGAGAGGAGTCGGTTCGAAATAAGCCTGAGAAATAAAGCAAAAAAGTCACCGGAATGCTCCCAAAAAGTTGCTTTCTGGAGGCAGAAGGAACAGGAGTAATGCTGGCTATTCAGAGTTAGTTCAGGCATGACTCGTTCCTTTTTTGGGATCTTGAAAAACCTTCAAATGAAAGAAGTAAAATCTAGTGATGTCTGTGCGCGCCACTATGATGCTGTAAAAGTCCCTAGGTCTGACAGCACATGTTTTCAGCACCGAGTTCAACAGTGAAATACAGTCGTTCTGAAAATGATGACTCAAGCGTCCAACCTGGGGGTGGGCAGGGGTCAGAGGTCAAGAGTCAGCTTGCACCTCTGCACAGCCAGAGAGGTGAGGGGATGGGAACAGTCGGCATGTCCCCCCTCAGGTGGTGCTGATGAAGCAGAAGGAGGGGTAAACGCAGTCGAATTTCAGCTTCTCAGGCTCTGTTACATTACTGTCATTTAGCAGTAGTTTTTAGGTTATACTTTTTTTTTTTTTTTTTTTACACCTTGTCCATTTATACAGCTGGATATTTACTGAGGAAATTGCAGGTTAAGTACCTTGCCCAAGGGTACAACAGCAGCGCCCCAGCGGGGAATCCAACTGGCAACCTATGCCACACTCACCCCACTGTCTGTTGCCTTGTCCAAGGCCGTGTCCTCCCCAGGGAACAGTAATTACAGGTGCTATAAGACTGCCAGACTCGCTCAGTCTTTAAGCGACTGCAAAAACTGGTCTCAATTATTACCCATAAGCCTCCATTTGATGTTGTCTTTCTCCCATAAATTCATAAGAACTTTCATCTTATACCAGTTCATCCGGAACTGTGATTGGATACGAGTGCTGACAACAATGTTCTAATGTTTTGGGGCTGTTTTTCTTCTGCAACATTTATGCTTTCATCAACATGTTTCATTGATTTCAGTGGCCGAAAAAATTGTAATGTCGTGTGAGTTCCACGAAAGTAATTTCTTGCATTTTGGCGCCGTACAAATCAAAACCAATCTCACAGGCCGATGCCTAACGTTCCACAATTCTGACATTTCAACACCCGTGTAAAATTTACGATCACACATGTAAGGTCTGTTCAGGATTACCAAGCCACATGTCCCTCAGACACAAATTTAAAAAATGGCTCCTTCCACTGTATTGTCAGAATAGCTCAGAATAACTACTTTGTTGGAATAGCTCAGTGGATTCCTGCACCTGTCCTTCCTTACCTGGCTGGGTCACAGTCATGTTCATGTGAACATTATTCATGGGTTCACAGGTGCCCAAGAAATTGTGACATGTTCCCTTCATAGGAGATGAGGAAAACGGACTCCAGGTGGAAGCCCGGCCCAGTGTCCCACCCAGGGCCGGTGCTATGGGGGTGGGACCTCCCCCAGACGGACCTCAGTGCACCCCCAGTTGTCTCCTTATATCCTGATGTCTGCATAGTATTTATTACGTTTTTTTGAGATGATGTTTTGTGCCCCCATGGATAACAAATGCACCCCCGTGTTTTCTCTGGGTGCTGAGCCTGGTCCCCCCACCTGTGTTTGAGGACAATGAGCTGCACCGGAGCTCGACCTGAGAGAAGCCCTTCCAGGCAAAAGGTGGCGGCCTGTCATTCGACCTGACCAGGTGACATTTTCACGACAGTGTAACCCTCCAGAGCAACACTGTCCCACCCGTTAGTGACAAAGGAAAACCTCCAGGCAGTAGATTTCTGGGACCCAAGGACAAAAAAAGCTGTTTTTCCAACCAGGAGGGAGGAAAAAAAAAAAGGATAAAACATTTTTGAGCAACGCCTCCTCCTCTCTATTGTTAGCACTGTATTCATAAGGTGATCTTGAGTAGCTGGTTGTGTTTGCAGCAGAAGTCACTGTGTTTTCCTTCCTCTGTAGCTTGGTTCCCGCAGCATACTGTGCAAAGGGAGGCTTGTGAATCTATTCTGCTTTCAGAAAACCCCCCCCCCCCCACCCACGCCAGCCCCATCTAACCCAGCCTGGGGGCCCCCTGCTATTCACCAAACCCCACAAAGAGGGTATTGACCTGGGGGGTGAAGGTGTGTCGGGCCAGGTGAGCCGCAGAGATAAGGGACAAAGGGCGTCTCTCTCTGAAGGTCAGGCCGATTCGGAGCTGTGCTCGGCTCTCGGCTGCTGGCGTCCTGACAGGTTCCCCGGCTCACGGCAGGTTCTCGCAGCCGTGGGTGGCCTGGCCCAGGGGAGGCTGCCGGTGTGTGGCAGGGGGGAGAGGCGGCGAGCCAAATTAATCTGGATTCATTTAAACGGAGCACGGCGGGGTGGGTGGGTGGGGGCCTGGTGGCAGCGCTGTTCTTTACACTCGAATGATTCCAAGGGTAAGAAATGAATTGCCCGGGTCACGATGTCAAACCGCCGGGATGACGGGGGGGGGGGTGAGGACAGACAGACTCAGCAGCAGCGGCCGAGATCCTTAATTAATTTTCTTCCCTTGGAAAAGCAGTCCCCGCTGGCCGCAGTCCCCCTCGAGGCCTTGCGTCCTCTCTGCAGCGGTGGCCGCGGAACTCGGGCGGATTATAGCGTGACGTCTTCCGCGGGAGGCTTGTTTTACCGAAACGCGCGCAGACTCCTCCCCCTGGTTAGCATTACCCGCTATGTGGGACACTGTTCATTACGGCCGCAGGGGGAACATACCTGTTGGTGTAAGAGTGGCGGATACTCTTACAGTCTCACTCCGGAGGAGCTGGCACCAGGACAGGCCGGCCCCTTTCCTGCGTGCCAAAGGCCTGGCAGAACTACATCCCTCCTGCCGCCCTCTCAGGGTTTGGATATGTTTTTCTGATTGCTCGTTTGCAGGTGCAACCAATCGGTAAGGAATTTACTGGTCTCTTACCAAACTTGGTCTCTCATTTGTTGAATCACGATTGCAAATGCTCTAAGAAACTGACATGTCCAGGTTTCCACATACAAGTCAATGGCATCCGCTATGCAATTTCCTGGTCGATGGATAAGTCTGATTGGAAAACGACTGAGGATAATTCACTAGGTGTGGTTAAAGAGACTGACTAATGATGGTGGATGCCCCATCATTATTTATTTGACAGTAAACACATGGAGAGCAGTGAGATATAATTTGTATCAGTTGAGAGTAGCATCAAAGACAGAAGCATAAGGAAATCCTGGCAGGTATTTGCCAAAGGGTAGTTACTACAATAATGAATCAGTGTTGTGTTTCGTTGCTTTGTGTGAATGGCAAAGCAGTTCACCTTTGTTTTACTCACTTTTTCATATAGACACACTGCCCCCTGCTGGACATTTTAAGAAAGCACCCAAATTGCCCCTTAGGTGATCACATGAAATATATTAGATTTATGGAGATGTAATTGGCAAGGTAAACAGAATTTTAAAAAATAAATGTCTGCTGTATCTCAAGCGAAAAGAATATTTTCATATTACATGATGTTTGATAATTACAATGGCTAGTTTTGTTTTACATAAATACTGCATTTAACTTGAATGAATTGTACTTCCCAGTAGCTTGTTATGAATGCCTGTGTGTATGTGTGTGTCTCTGTGTGTTTTTGTTTGTTTGTTTGTTCATGCATATATGTTTTGTGGCTGTTTCCACAACTGTAGCAAAATGGCTGAAAAATCATCTTTAATGCTCAGCTGCTGGAGAGGTGGGGAGAGGTTTCAGCTCGACACATCTCATTTCACTGCTTAAATACCTGGGAGCCGTTCACAGAACTGAGTCACGGTGGGGGGGGGGGTGATCCTGGGAACTGACTGCACCTCATAGCAACACCCACTGCCCCGACCACACCTCACCTTAGGGGGCTGAAAAAAGGTCACATGATCCTCGGGGCCGTATTAATAACTAAGTGGCCCCAAGGGGCTGCACAGGGGTTCTGTGGGGCCCCCAGTAATGAGGGGTTCAGTTACCACGGAGGGAGGCCTGGGGACCCTGGGGACCCCGGCGTCCAGCGCGGAGGAACTGGGGGCCCTCGGCAGGGGCTGCAGGGGTGGCGGTAATGACATGTGGAGCTGTGGGAATGATGGATTATGAGTCATACGGGGGCTCCGTGAGTGACACGCTCACATGGGTCTGATCTGTCAGTGTCGGGGCAGGAACCGGAGTGAAACACTACGCCTCCGCCGTCACAGACGTGAGAGAGGTCTCTCTCAGGAGCCAGCGTCTGATTGGTCGCTCCCAGCTTTCTGTGGCTTTCCTGCAGAGTTTTAATTTGTATAAAAACAGGTTATTGTTTTTTCCATTCTGTTAGCAGAGACCTATATCCAGGGAAAATGACATGGTTAACATTTTTACATGTTTTCAATCAATGCTGCTGGATATTTACAGAGGTAGTTCGGGTTTAGCTCTTTAAGGTCTTTAACAACATTGCAAGCCCAGGCCTTGCATCACTTTAGTAGACAGACCAGAATCACGGGGAGGGAGGGGAGGGATACAGACTCTCTGTCAATACAACCATCCGTACGGCTGACCAACTGCATGAGAGTTTAAATTACATTTAGTCAGTTATCAGACTTTGTAACTGGTTCTAAAGAGATATAACTAAGTGGGGCTGGGCTTGGTGTTTACCTGCATGTGAGACGCTGGAAAACCAGCTTGCTGCTGGAGAGGGTGTTGGTGGGTGAGTCAGGGGTCACTATGCCCTCTGGGGAAAGAGGGGGGGGCGCATGTTAAAGCACGTTCGCTGATGCATGCGCGCAGGTTGCAGAGCTGCAGTCTGCAGTAAATTCGCGCATCGGTTTCTGTCAGTGCTGGATCCTGAGGAGAGAAAATATCTGGCCCATCACAGCAGTTGAGACCCAGTCTTCTGGTGGTGGGCACAGCTGTGATCTCATTGCTAAATTTATTTGTTCCCAGTGTTCTTCCATTCCTAGAGACAGCCTCAGTAATATGTCTGGGGTCAAATTATAGCCTGGAAGCCTGCGGTGTTTGCAAAAGTAGAACAAAATCCCCCTTTGATTGTAGTTCCTATATCATCTCTCTTCTGTTATTTTGCTTGGCTGCAGCAGCTTAGTGGTCAAAACCTAATTGCTCAGAGAGGAATAAAAAATGGACCCAGATTTATTGATTTAGTTATTTTTCAGATACATTCTGGGCCATGATTTATGCTAATGAGAGAACATTTGGGAATCTGTAAAGCAACGGCATTACTGTTTGTTTTATCTAATCATTACATACTGTATATCTATCAGACATTTTCAATCCTTGAACAGCTAGTCGTAAAGCTGGCAAGCCGGTCAGGAGAGCAATCCTCTGTTAAACGGTCCTCTCACTTCCTCTCTCTGCTTGAGGAATCTAGAACACTGGCAGTTTATAATCCGAGTTTGACTGAGAACAGTTTATCAAAGGGGCACAGTGAAAGTGAACAGTTTGCAGTGAGAGTGATATTGACAAGTAGACACGTATAGCTGCTTGCTCTTAGGTGAAATAATTCCACTGTAATTTGACATTTCAGCTTATAACTGTTGTTACGTGCTGTAATGGCTCAGGAGGTTTGTTTGACAACAAATTTCAGTTCAATGGGGAATGACAAAAACAATTTCTACAGTTTGCACTCTGACTTTATTGTATCTTAAAACAGTTAAAAACATTGTGATGCCTTATGTACTTTGTAACAACAGATGTATATAAATGCATCATGTCAGAGCTAGAGGAAGCGTCTTTCAGACTTTTATATAGTGCATTTCTTTGCCCATCCTTTTAATGTTTATTTCAACTATTTTGCACTCAGGTTTTTCTCTATGGATAGGGAGTAATTCAAGCAGTCATACAAATCATTGTGAACTACTTATAAATTACAGCAGGCACTACATGCAGTAATCAAAATATAATTAGAAAAAAATATTTTTGTGCCTTTAACCTGGAAGCAGTGCTTAAATTGCACCAATTACCTGTTTGTTTTGTGATTAAAACATCTTAAATTCCAGCAAAGGCTTTCACAGTCCAGAAATTAAAGCTGATAAATCCAAGGTGTTATATCAAGTGTCCAAAGTACAAATGTGCTGTCCTCTTTCAATAACAGACAAAATTACATGAGCTTAATTAGATCATTATTTCTATTCAGTGTTTTAAACTTATCATAATTTTCATGGTTTAATGCCAAGAAGTGCTTGAGAACAATAATTTGGGTTTTCTTATTCTTAAAACTTGCCAGTGCTGATTGTGTGTATTTGTTTTTACCAATTCTGAAATTCCCAAGCAAGACATTGTGGTATTTATTGAATTTTTTCATGCTTTATTTAGTCAGTGAATTATGAATGATGTGTATTTCAGTGTTGACACAAACCTGAACGACCATGAATCAGAGAGGAACCTGTCATTTAGGGCTGTTGTGGAGTGTGTGAAGACGAACACACTTAATTCAGATAATTAACACCATTACGCACACACACATCTGTACGACCACTTTATCACAGTTCACATCCATCATGTTTATACTCTGAGGAATAGTCTGAATACCACAGTGTGAATTCAAAACAAAAAAGGAGGCAATTTATGGCTTCTGTGGCCCTGTAGAATGTGTAGCTCACTACCCAAACATTGCTCATTCATAATTTGCAATCCTCTTTTGTTCCTGACTGCCAGCTTCGGGTGGTTTTAATGCTTGACATTTTGCCATATCCCTATAACTAACCTAACATAAATAAACAGAAATGCTCCACAATCCATCATCCCCCTGTACTGTAGGAGCAGGCACAGAAACACTTCCCTCCTGCTTTTCATCTGGGAGGAGAGACCGCTACGAAAGCTATCCCATGATCCTCTAAGGCTGCTGTAATCAACCTTGGTGAAGCTGTAATCAACCTTGGTGAAGCTGTCATCAAAACTTGTTTTCTCCGCTGACCCCTCCATGCCCACAATCACTGATCTGAGATCAGTTTACCCATGCTTAATCTCCCCATAAACTATCCTTTGTAAATCTTGCATACTGATCCAGAATCAGAATTGCTTTACCCAGGACCAAGTTGTCCTGGGTAAAGCAAAGCAAATACACAATAGAATATAAATTCTGTTAATAAAATTCAGTAAATAAAAGGATGCTTACCCTGCATCTCTTTAAATCAAACAAAGGAATGAGACCTCAGGTGGGAGGCACACTTTTTTGCCTGATAAATACTTGAGTGTGTGAGGGTTTCTGTATGCACTGTACGAAACTGAGGAAAGACTTCAAGAAGGCTGTAAGGTTTGGGTTTGTAAGAACAGTGCGGTTTGTGTAAAGATCACAAGATATTTTTCCAGCATCAAGGTTGCAGAAACAAAAAACTTACATATTTTCCGTCATTGCAGGTGGGTTTATTTACAGAACCTCAAGGGGCATAGTCCAGGCCTGCTGTCATTGCACTAACCGTAAGGTATCTCGTTTCCCCGTCTGCGGTTGCCGGGGTTTGTTAACGAGCGGGAATTTCAGTGATTAAAGGACTTCGATGCCCAGTTGCCCCGTGACGAGTGCGTGCCACACTGAGCGCGTGCAAAAAAATTTTTTTTCCCAATTTGGGAAATTCTCCAGCGGTGACGCAAAGCCCGTGTGCCAGTGCCTTGGACGTCGGTGACGTGTGTGTGTGTGTGTGTGCGCGCGCTGTTGCAGCCCGAGTTGAGCCGGGATGATTAGACATTAGCTCACATGTCTTGCCTGCATTAATCAGGTCTGCGTGATGGGGTAACGAAAAGCAGACGCGCAAAAAGGCCGGCTTTCCAGCAAATTGCGCGCCTATCTCATTGCAAGCACTGCGCGCAGCTGACCGGGGTCCACAGGAGAAACCGTTTAAAATGAAAATATGCGAATACTGGCAATGATTACAATCCCCCAAAATGTTCAGTATTGTTTATTTAGAACAGACCTTGCGCATAAATTCGCGGTCAAGTAGCGTACCCCGTAGGCCTACTATGTTATATTGTTTCACATTATATTACAAAAATAAACATGCTATGTACAAAGTAGCAATGGATTGTTTAGTGCTGCGTGGTTTCTATGAAGAAAAATGCTAAGAAGATGCTCATGAGCTGATATCAATCAAAAACCTATTAAAATATATCAGATGTTTTATTTAAACTTAAGATTCTGTTGATGGTGATTATTCACTTCTGAACGTACAGTATAAACAGTATTTTCACCACAATGGGCACTAGCATATAGATGATTTTAATTTCTTCTTCCTTTCCCCCAAATTTAGCCGACTTCTAGATAACGAATGGATGAATAAAAGAGGTTGTGCTAGTTTGTTGTAGTTTGTTTTGTATGCAGTTTTTTTTCCTTCTCACATACTGTAGTAAAGTCGTCTCAATTTGTTAATTTGCATGAAATACAAAAATGGGTCTTTGTGAGTGTTCAGCATCTGATGCCCAGGATGTGTGAAATACAATAATTTCCCTTGATTTAGTATGTGAAAAGCCTCACGACTCTTTTCTTTAGCTATTATTTGCAACTACTTTTACTCTTAACATTTGTTGCTGTGCCATTGTAGAGTGAACAATCTTGACTGTAGTGGTCAGTATCAGACCGGAATCTATCACTAGAGGGCGCCGTTGTATTATTGTGAGCTGATCGCAAGCATGTCGTTTAAAACCTTGAACTCGTCGAGTCTGTAGTGAAACACTTCCTCTCGCTTCCTTCGCCCGAAGTTTTCATGCTGCTCAAAGCTCAAAGGTTGTGATCAGTCGCCGGTGGATTCTGCCGTATGATCGCTACAGTTAGCTAGCTAACTACAGGAGGAAAAGATAGGAAAATGACTACAATTATCCCCCGTATAGAGCAGCTGTCCTCTAGAGTTGTGCGAATTCTCGGCTGCAATCCTGGTCCGATGACACTTCAGGGAACGAATACATATCTGGTCGGAACGGGGAAAAGGTAGCTAGCTGGCTCATACTTTCGCAGTTCAGCTAGCTATGGTTACAGCTAGCTAGAAGCAAAATTGAATCTGTGTCTTGATCTCTGGTCACTTCCTTTGAAATGCAACAATCGTACTATTTTATCTTTTTTACTTTTTGGACAGACAGTCTCAGATATAGCTAACACCCGTGCACACTGACTTTCCCAGGTATAGTTTGTAATAACTACCAAGGTTGCAAGCACGTCATAGTGATCACCGCAGCGTTTCAAGTTAGAGCTAGCTGTACAGTGAGGTATAGCCAGCGATGTAAAATCATTGAGATTTTTTTTATAATACGAGGGGTCAAAGATAGCTATGCAGATATTAAACTTTGTTCATTTGTAATTTCTCTTCCTTTAGGAAGAACTGTCTAGCGAGCTTAGCATGTTGACTCGTTAGCTAGCTAACTAATGTCATAGATTGTATTTTGATAGCTATACGTGACCACTTTTCTTCTATAGCATTTAGCCAGTCGGAGTTTACGCTGTGTACAAGAATGTGAGGAATTACACACAACAACGTACACATGGAACATGTAGCAAGGCGTAACTGAATAATTTTGAGAAATGGTGATGCGTTTCTCCGTATAAATCTTTTTATTTGCAGACGCGTCCTCATAGACACTGGAGAGCCGTCAGTCCCGGAGTACATCAGCTGTTTGAAACAAGCCCTGACCCAGTTCAACACCGCGATACAGGAGATCATCGTGACGCACTGGCATCACGACCATACCGGAGGAGTGGGGGATATTATTAAAGATATCTCCGCGGGTGAGAGAGGACAGGACGAAATTTGAAAACAACATGCTTAGCTTAATCATTGTACTGAATCGGTTTTGGCGTTGTGGTCATCTCGCATTACTTCTTGTCGAACAGTAGTGGCTTGTGTTTAGGTGGTCAACCCGCAATAAGCACAACCCAAGATTTTGACTTGGTTTGGCCAGAACGATTTAATGTTACAGTTTGGAACTTCACTGCATTTGTCCTGCACCTTTTTGACATTTCCATAATTGTTTATCATGCTGGATTTGTTTCTCTATGCACTGCTGAAAGGAACCGATTGAGGAGGCATTTATTAAGTTAAATAACTGTAGTCTGACTACTAGGCTTCATTCCTGCATGTCGTCTTTTTTTTAACCCTATAGGTTCTGAGCTGCGTGTGAGCAAGCTTCCTCGCTATCCACATGTTGAAGAGCTAACAGGAGCAGGAAAGAAATACACATACCTGAAGGATGGAGACGTCATAGAAACGGAAGGAGCCACACTGAAGTGAGCGAATTTGACCTCAGCTGACTTTAGCAGGGTTGTGGGTTAAGCATTAGTGAGATGTACCCCAAAACTATACAGCACTGACAGTTAGGCCTTTTTACAGTATTGCTTGCAGATATAACCAAACCAGCACTGAGGTCTAAGTCATTTCAAGACATTTACTGTTGTGCCATCGGATCTTTGAACACAGTACTCATATAGACTACTTCCTGTTTCCTTGTTTGTACAGGATAATGGTTTGGAATATTTACTGTTAAAGCCAGGTTTCCCTTTAAAAACTTATTTCTCTGCTTCGATGAGTGGAAAGCCATCATTATACCTCTTTCATGATATGGCATGATAATTATAATAGTCACCAAAACTAAGACAATTCCACGCTGAAATGAAAAGACTTTTTTTGACAGGACAGGTAAAGAAACGGGCACACTCTGACAGGACCAGGCTGCTTTGTGTGGATGTTTATACCTCTTCGCCCCCCGCAGGGTGCTGTTCACCCCTGGGCACACAGATGACCACATGGCCCTGGTGCTGGAGGAGGAGAGGGCCGTGTTTTCGGGGGACTGCATTCTGGGGGAGGGCACGGCCGTGTTCGAGGACCTCCACGACTACATGAACTCCCTGCACATCCTGCTCGCCTCCAGCGCTGACCTCATATACCCAGGCTCGTAGTCTAATGTCCTTTCAGAGCCGATACAGAGCACCAGGGCTCAGAAGAACAACCTGCGTTTCTGCCTGACTCTTAACCACTCACATACTGTGTATACGACAGTGTAGCATAGCGGTAAGGAGCGGGGCTTGTAAGTGAAAGGTTGCTGGTTCGATTCCGTACTGGAGCACTGCTGCTGTACCCCTGGGCAAGGTACTTAACCTAGAATTGCCTCAGTAAATATCCAGCTGTATAAATGTAAAAACTGTAACCAATTTAAGTTTCTCTGGATAAGAGTGTGTGCTAAAAAATGCCTTTCTGTGACAGCACAGCAGTGCCCCTTTCGGTTATGAGTCCTGCTCCTTAACCACTATGCTACACTCCCACTATTTTATTGAAGCAAGCTGCATCGCCTCTGTACAATATCCAGCTGCTTAAGTGGACAGGATGTATATTACAAGCAATGTAGGTTGCATTTAGGAAAGAACATGCTAAGCAAAAACATGCTAAAAGCAGTGAAAGCATCTCATGGGTCGCCCTCGTACTGCCTGCTGTAGGACACGGACCGGTGGTGCAGAATGCGGGGGAGAAGATCAGAGAGTACATCAAGCACAGAAATCTGCGAGAGCAGCAGATCCTCACTGTCCTGCAGGAGGGCGCAGGGAAGGCATTCAGCTCCATGGACCTCGTGAAAGTGGTGTACAAGGTATTCTGGGAAATGTAGTTTCACTGTTAAGAGACGTGATGTTCCCCTGTTATTTACTTGCAGAAGGGAAGGGGTACTAAGCAGCTTTGCTTTCATGTTGCTCCTTACCTACCTCTGATATGCAAATGAAGTACTCTAGAGCCCTCCCATTGGTCTGCTGATGAGGATTCAGCAGGTGTTGTTTCTCCACTCCAGGAAGTAAGGGCTGAATTGGTTCTGACTACCAGTAAAATAATTTTTATGATTTCAGTATGAGCCCTCAAGGCAGGTTTAGGTGGCTGTCTTGGACCACCGTACCCATTTGTACTTTTTGGAGGATGTCATTATTATGTAAGATTTCAGTTGAAGTGGCCCATGATCTCACTGTTGCTGCCTGCTTCTCATTGGCATAGCCAGCTAGTTTGAGCTTCTTCTCTTGGTTTGTATTTTGGGTCTGTATTAAAACCTCTGTTACAGTAGAATTGATCAGAAAACCACAAAAGAATTGATACTGATGTGTTTTTTTTCCTAAAGGACACCCCTGAAATTCTTCACAGAGCTGCAGAAGTCAACCTCGTGCATCACCTGAAGAAGCTGGAAAAAGATGGGAAAATAAGCTGCAGTATGTAATGCCTTCTGTTTCTGTAAAATGCGTGATATCCCTTACACTCCATCCCTGTTTTTGTAAAGTCTGTCCTATACACTCTATCTCTACTTTCTTTTCAGTTGTGAGACTTCTGTCCTAGAGTGATGCCTTCGGTTGTATTTTTATGATTGTTTGGCTTTTTACATTTTTAAATATCTTATTTTTATATTTTCCAGTAAATGAATCAACTCAGAATAATAGATGGAAGAGCAACCTGTGAGAGGAGAGAGACTTCTTGTGAACTCCTGTGACTTCCTGTGACGACCTGTGACCTCCAGCTTCCCTGTCTGTGATGGAAGAGGCAGGGCAGGAAGTGAGCTGCTGTCAGCTAAAGCTGGGACTTCCTCTGAATTCCATTACCTGTGGAGGAGACCTGAGATCACTGTCTGATTAAACCAACCACAATCAAAGCCTGGTTCTGTTATGGCTGAATCAAACGTGTACAGGGCTCGCATTTAAGTGTGTACCTTTTACAGGGGTTGTTTTCTTCAGTGCTTATTAATAATGTCTATGGAATTTGATTATTCTTTAGAAAAAAAGATACCCAGTGACTCCTGTGTATTGATTGTTGTTTTTGCAGCAAAACAAAAATAGACATGCAGCGTATGAGGTTAGCAATCCAGCTTTAGCATTAAGCTACACAAAGTGAATAAAAGGAGAACTGTGTGGAAAGTGTGCCGAGTTTGGGATGTTAGACTGTGCTAGGAAAATTGTGTTCACTGTGTGACTTGTTCATGCTCTGTGTAGTGCAAAAAATGACTGTTGGCTGCATGTGAGCATGTCAGAGGATTACGATCATCTCGCTTCAGTGCCTGTGGAAGAGAGAGCCTCGTTTGCAGTTGGCAGTTCCCTATTCGGGTTCCGTAAAGGGGAAAAAGGCATATAAATACGTAAATATTCACATTGTTGGGGAACCATGACACTAAACACAAGTACAGATAAGATCACGACTGTCACGTTTACTCATCGCTAACCAGGTAAGGAGGCGATCAGCTTTCTCAGACACTCACTCATACCTAAAGGAGGACTCACGTGAGGCAGCACCTCCAGCTGAATATCTGTATCCCCCGGCAACACTGGGAAGTTCTGGCCCAATGCTGGCGTGTCATTGGCCAGCCCTGACCTTTAACCCCTTTTAGCCACATCAGCGTAGTGGTGGTGTAAGGGGCATGTCCACTCACCCACAGTTGGTGTGTTTTTTTAATTCAGGTCAGGTATCTTGCCAAAATGTACTGCTGTACATTTGGGCAAGATACCTGACCTGAATTGCTTCAGTAAATAACCAGCTCAGAAAAGAAAAAAATGTGTAATTTGCTCTGTGTAAGGGTGTCAAGCAAAGATGTGATGTAATGTAAATTGGTAATAAACTTGGGTTTGTTTTGTGTTTTTAATTTGAATTGTAATTTCTTTTGTTTTGCTATCAATGACTGATCTGAACCAATCACAGTGTTCTGCTATGATAAGCAAAGTCTTTAGAGAGCAGACTCGTGAGGGTCACTGATTGACAGTACAGTGTGAAACCCCGCAATGGGATTTGAACCCGTTGGGTCCAGTGGGTCACAGCCAAATATCTGTGGTCATGGGACAGGTGCTGGTGGGGGAGGGCATGAGTTTAAATCATGTGGGAGCAGGCTATGGTGGGATGGAAAAAACAGTCCCATGCAGGGCTCTTGCTTAGAGCTGGTGATCTCAGGGCTTAGATGAGGTCACTTCTAGTTGAACATAATTAGCCACTAGATGTCGCCATTTCCACAAGAAAAGACAAATGTACAGTGAAATTCATGTACTTCAAAGCTGGTATCAGTTCAGTAAATCATTCCAAGGAACTAAATGTATACCACATACTTCTAGATTGAGTCATATATTTAAAGTGGGGTTTGTGAGAGGATCACACTTAATTCCAAGTAACAGTGTGCAAAATTCAAGTATACTACCAGAAAATCTAAAAGCAGATGCACCTGCACTCACCAGTGAAACAAAACAAAACAAAAGTCTCTGTAAATCCACATCTCATTTTTGTTACACAGAGGAAAAACGTTTTCTTGTTTCTGTTAAATCTGATTATTACTTCACTATTCTCACACACAGTCAAGAATTCAGCCATGACTGAAAAATGTTGTGCCATCAAAACAATGCACTACTTGCTCAGATTTGCTAGTCTACCTTGAGCTCAAAGCAGTGTGGTGGTTATACTGAATGCCTAATAGTGATAATGATGATAATAATGAAGTGACCTACCTCTTGTGTCTCCTCCTAGAGGGCCCAGAGGAACTGGCTGTGAATCAATTCCATCATGGTCCAAAGGACGTGGCCACTGTGTTCCTCTACATGCTGATCGCCATCATCTTCCACATCATTCAGGAGTACCTGCTGGATGTGAGTGACAGGGCCAAAGCTGAACTTATAGAGCTTTCTGTAGATGAGTGATCTCTCATACATTCAGACGCACACATACACACACACATACTGTATATGCACACACACGCATACTGTATATGCACACACACGCATACATACGCAGGCACACACAGAGACACGCATACATGCATTCATGTGAATGCTCTGTTGTTTGTTTGTCTTGTACATGTATGGCTCTATACATAAACTCAATGGGGAGATGCATTTCAAGACCAAACACACTAAATTCAATGAATCCGGTCAGGTGTGTGGCCTCCATCTGCTGTCCTATAGTTTGGGGGGGGGAGGGCAGCATAATCTTTTTTATGAGTACTTTATGAAATACTCAGGCCTGTGTTTGCACCTTCATCATGTTCCAGAAATACCAGTTTTGGTAGGCAATGACTTTAACTGCTATGGCACTTCGACAGATGAATCTAAGTAAGTATTGCATTTTGTCTAGATTCTTGCACAGTATTCTTTTTGTTAATTTCAGAGCGTTCTGTAGGCAGGCCAGCAGAGAAAAGCTACCAGAAAAAAAAACCCACACCTTCCTTTAAAACACACACATGCCACCACACCTGAGAATCATCTGCAGACCTGCCATTACACTGTCATTTGCTGGGATCTGCAGTATAATTGGCACATGGGTGTGTTTCCTTCTTAGCTGAGGATTGTGCAGGAATGATAATTGTAATAATAACAGACAAGCTATTATTATCGTTGCTATTATTAGCTTAGTTTGTATTGTATGTAAATGGTTTGACAAGAATGGCACATTTTCTGTCCTGAAAATGCCACGAAGTCGATCTACATCTAAAAATGTATTGTAAAAACAGCTGGTAGCCGATGAAGGTGGGCTATAATTGGATCAGCACTGTGCTTGTCCTCCAGTTTGAATGGGAACTGAAGGAGGTGTGTTGGGGATGAGGTCAGGTGGCCTGTGGTCGTGTTGCAGGTTCACAGTGTGGGCGGTGCTGTTTGTGATGCCTAGCCTATGGGACGGATGGAACACTAGCCAATGGAGTGGATTCACCAAGAACCAGGAAGGAGAACTCATCTTCAATCCCCATTACCTGATCACTGTTCTGCACAAAACTGCCTTCAAAGGATCATCCTTTGTTCACACTCTCTTTATGTGTGTGTGTGTGTGTGTGTCTTGTGGACATGCAATTTAGTTTTTTTCTTCAATGTCAGTTTGTTATTAATTATTATTACCATTATTGTTATTGCTATTCATGAGGTACATCTGTGTGATGACACAAAACCAAGCGCCTAATATGATACATGCTGTATTTAGCCTTTCGTTTAGGTCCTTACATTCTGTTTATCTATATGGGGCTGGAGTTGAGTTGGCCTTCAGCCAAAAGAAGCTTCAAAAACAAAGAAGTTTAGACAATGACTGGGAGCCCACAGCATTGGAACAAATTCGTTCTGCTGAGGATAGGGGTTGGTAGGCCAGCCAAGGTCTTCTCGTCTCAACACTCTGAGGCACTCTGTGTCGGGCACCTGCGAGCTGCTGGTGTGATGTCAGTGGACTGACAGCTCTCCTCCAATGGGTGCCCACTCCGCTGTAGTGCACTGTGTGAGGTTGTCATGGTGATATAAGCCTGAGGTGCAATTCTTAAATCCAGTGAGTTGCATAAATACATTAAATGGAGGAAAGGCCAGTGGAGTGGATATATGGAGGATATGTACACAATATTGAATAAAAATTTTGAATTTTGTTTTGAACTGATTTACCTTGGAGGTGGTATGGCCCTGACCTCTTCATGGTTCTTGGGAGCTGTGAGGGAATGTTGTGTTCTGAATGTGTTAGTCTTTTTTGTTTTGTTTTTCATAGCAGTGTACCTGCTTCTGACAGGTGCAAGTGTAACTCTCAGGAGTAGATATTCTCTGGAACTGATCCTGGACCAGTCAGAGACAGCCATAGTAAGACCAGGCCCACAAGGGCAGCTTTTTAAAAACCAAGTCATTCACTGTTTGAAATTTCACCAAGAATGTAAGTATTATTGTAAGAAAAATAATATATTTTCTATAGGCGTTATAGGAGATTTATTTTACAGTCCCTCCTCAGAGGGAATTTTAAAACACAGAGGCCTTAACTGTCCAAACATGCATTTAGAACCCTGCCCATCCCTCCCATAGCCTGCTTCAGTTATTGATTGGACAGACTGAGGCTTTGAAGCCAAATAAATTTAATTGGGCAAGAGTTCAGTTTATTTTATCAAGTCTTTTTCCCTTCTTTTTATTACAGCCATGATATATGTTGCACATTTATTTTAGATCATTTTTTCCAGGACTGAAGTCATGTCCTTGTGATTAAACATTTGGAGCGCTCAGAAATCATTAGCCAGATAGATAGCCAGTTTTTTTCTGACTGGTAGGTAAAACAGATGATCCAGTTGTGTTACAGAATCAGACACGGTTGAGATGGTTACTTAATATTTCAGGCAAAACATTCACGCACCTTTGCCGGAGCTGTAATCCTAAATCGATGAGATTTAATGATTTCATAGCAGGAGTCAGCTGTTGTGAGAGGGTATCAGTTTTTCCATGCTGTGCTCGTTTGAAAAATATGCAGGTAACACCTCATATTAAGGTTAATTACCCAGGAATTAATGCATTATTAAAATATCGATGTTTGTTGTTGTGCCTGCTATGAAGTAGACTATTTAGCCCTCACAAATGAGTTCAGAACAGTCAGCTGATGCTTTATAGTGTTAACTGGTGTTCAGTGAGCATTTACATTACATTACTACGTTATTGTCATGTAGCAGACACTCTTATCCAGAGCGACTTACATAGGTCACTGTTTTAACATGTTATCCATTTATGCAGCTGGATATTTACTGAGGAAATTCTGGGTTAAGAACCTTGCCCAACAGTACAGCAGCAGCGCCCTGATGGGGAATCGAACCACCAGCCTTTTGGTTGCAAGCCCCGCTCCTTACCAGTACGCTACACTACCGTGTATTACAGTATGTATTATAACTCATTTAGAGCGTTGCGTCTAAACAAGAACAGGAACGGCAAAATCAGGTACTGTAAAATAATGTTAATTATAATTATGGGACCTTCATATAATGTGTTATATAATATGATGTATGTCTGCATAAATTTCATCATTCACTGGTGATAGTGTATTGTTAAGATTTTCGAACAGGTTTCAGGGTTACCATTTCTACATCGGTATGCTTACTCAAATGTCTACAGGAACATCAAGACGTTTGTGTTTTCCTTTAATTGGAAATGTATATGCTAATACTCTGTATAACAGATTTTACCTTTTTTCCACGGTAGCACAGAGTTTTTGTGGACATAGCAGATAGATTTTATATTTTTCTACATGTCTATCTGTCAAAAGGGTAACTTAGATGTTATGGGCGAATTTGGATAAAACTTTATTAAATGATCGCCTTTGAGATGAAGATATTAATCTGTTGTATGGCAGACACAATAGCTGTTACGAGTGAGGGGCGGGCGCAATGCCTAGCACCACCGCAATTCTACAAGTGAAACTCTTATAATCAATAATGTATGTATGTAAACGCCTTGTGTGATAATCACAAAAATAAACTGAAGACTTGTTCTGTTTATGGCTCTTAAAATGTGTTGGTATTGCTTTCTGTACTGGTCGGCTGCTTTGCATGAACGCTTTCCGTATTGGTCGGTATTAGTGTTCATGGACAGTTTGTACTGTACATGAAAAGATAATGAGATCCCGTGCTGTTCACAACAGTACTCATTTTGAAAGAACGCCACACATATCATAAGCAGACACACCCGCTAAACACCCGTATGCAGTACTGTATGTCATGTCAAATAGCTGTTTTTGTGTATTTTGGATGTCTTGTTAAATTAAAACATATCTAACAAATTAAATACCCGTCTTTGGTTGTATTTTACCAACGTATGACAGTCATTACCAACGTATGACAGTCGCATCTGGCATGAAGTGACCGTACGGTGGCGCAGTAGGTCGTTTGTTTTCAAGTACGTGTGTTGCTTAACATGATTACATATTGCTTCTTCTGGTTTCATGTTAAACCCCTCAGTTGTGGTTGTGTTACACGTTTTTATTTATTTATTTAAAAATGAAATCAGTATGACAGGTTTGGGAAAAAAGACACTGAAAAATTGAGTATCCTACATACTTCGTTCATGTGTTTATCATGTGAAAGTCCTCCAGCTGAACCCGTCCGTGGCCACGTTCGATGCGTGCGAAACGCTAGTCCTGACCAGTCGCTATAACGTAGTCAAGCTGGAGCATTCAGACGAGGAATCCTGTCCCGCTTGGCGCTTTAACTTTTGAATCGGCGATAAACTGCGAACACGTTTTCACGCTGGATCTGTTGGTACACAATCAAACGCGACGTGACAGCCCCGTGGACTTGTTACTGAGCCTTGCCGAAGCTGGAATTCAGGGATAAGCTTAAAGCTACCCGTGTTTTTCTCAGAGAAGAGGCGAGCAAGGCAGCAGTCTCTTATAGGTAAGTGTATTCCGTTGTGTACATCATAGATCGCGGTCTGTTTTGTGGCTTCCGTGTGTTTGGTTTCTTCAAGCTGTGCAGTATTCAACTTTGAGACCTAAGCAACCACAAGGTACCGTTTCACGTATCTGAAATGCTACCTGTAAACGATCGATCGTTTAAGTCCAAATTCGAATCGCTGCGATACGTTGTCACGCACCCACAACTCTAGATGCAAACCAAACGAGAAGAAATGACCTACTTAGTGTTCTCTGAAGCCTTGGTGGGCTATCGGTTGAAAATGGTCACACCACGTTTGACCTTTTCTGGAACTTAATTTGCGTGAGGTTTGGTCACGTTGGAAAAACAGCCAGCAGCCATGTAGGCTACTTTGGGCCACAGCTGTATTTTAATATATTGCTTTCGCCTATCTGACACATAGGCTGCACTTTGTTGACTGTGTAAACAACACATAAATTTAAGCAGGTCAAACTTTGTTGACATACTTCAAGGAGGTTTATCGACCTCTTTAGTCACTTGTAACCTCTCAGGTCATTTGTAACAACCGTGTGGCACCACGTCTATTCACTTGGTTAACGCCCACGAACATTTGGGCAAAATGTTAAATTCACAGTTGATTGACATCGGAAGTTATAAGATCCGCGCTGTCCCATAGTATCTGGATATTTATTAAAAACGAGTAATTATCGATACCCAATGACGAGTTTCTCTAATGCAAATGTACTGTAATGCCCGACCAGGAACATGTCGACGTTTGATTTATTGTACCTCAGTAACAGGCTGTGTCTGTATAACTAGTCCTGCCTGCAAAGGTGTCAGCTCATGTTTAAAATGGTGAGCTGTGCAAAACGTAAACATCGTATATAATGGCAAATTAAATCAGTGATAAAACTTGTGCATGAACATTTTAGTTTTGTGTTTTCAACCATATTTATTGGACAAAGTTTTCTTACATTTGGATTAAGAGATACATTACAAAGTAAAACCTTGCCCCATATGACAGTTAATATAGCAAGGTGTATTAGGGCTTGTTTTGGGTCAGACGTTTGGTCACCTAAAACTTTGACAAGGTGCTAGTATGCTGTTAGTCATTAATCCATAAGTAAAAGTTCTGAAATGTGTTTAAGCAGGTATGCTTTAAAACACACTGATACTTATTCCTTGCAAGTATTACATACATACATGATGGTGGTTCAGTGCACATATGTTAAATTGTGTATGCATCAAGGTAGCAAGTATGGTTGATTTAGATCTTAATTGAAATAAAGTTGAGTTGAATTCAATAGCTTGTTGCTGATCTATTGGAATGTTCTGCGTGTGTGATACTGCCCAAGAGTCATTAGACTGCATTTATACACCTAGCGGATTCCCTTGTCTATAGCTGATTGCTTGGTTCACATTTATACTTCTCGATTTATACAGCAGGACAAGGCTGTTCAGGTCAAGGATGCGTGTGAGTGGGAATATGCCACTGTTCCTTAGAAAGCTCCTTTTTCACATGCACAGTGGTTAAGGAGCAGGACTTGTAACTGAAAGGTTGCTGGTTTGATTCCCAGCGGGGGCACAGTTGCTGTACACTTGGGCAAGGTACGTAACCCACAACTGCCCCAGTAAATATCCAGCTGTATAAATGGATAACATTGTTAAAAACTGTAACTGATGTAAGTCACTCTGGACAAGAGCATCTGCTAAAATGTCAGTAATGTAATGTAAAGTACTCCACACTGGCAGTCTCAGAAGAATCCTCTGGACCACCCAATGTGGACCAGCCTCTCCGTTTGCTCCTGGACCTGTTAGAGCCGGTAAGTGTTTCTGTCCAGCGGGGACAGGGGCACTCGGTGGCATATGCATGTTGTTTCAAAGAATTTAATAGGGGACATTCTTGGAGAATATCCCATGGTAAGTTTTTTTGTTGAACACACCAAGCAGTTGTAAATTGCCCATCCACTTGCTGTGCCTGTGTGTGTCTGTGTGTGTGTGCGTCTGTTTGTGTGTGTCTGTGTTTGTTACATCCTGCCAAACACTTTCCCTGGGTTTCATTTGATGATAATCTAGTTTTCTAAGAAATTAAAATGTTTTCAAGCTCAGTTACATGTAAATTAATGATGGTAAGATAAACTATTTAAAATAATTGGAGTACAGAGGGTAATGGTAGTGGTGATCTTTAAGGTAATGCCCTTGTGGAATGTAGGGACAGCTTGTACCATCCAGTTTCTCTTTCTACTTTGTGTCTACGGTTTAATTTATACTACAAGAAAGGAGACAGAAGAATGGGCGTTTGGCTTCGTCATCTATGTCTTAACTGTGCTAGGTCCAGACCCTTGGTCCCTCTGCTTTAATCCTAATTCATTGTCCACTCGTGGGTCTTAGCCCTTGCTGTGCACGTGATTGAAAAAAAAATCTGCATTTATCAGAACTTTTCCGGACTGCTTCCTGTAAACCAACTGCTCCGACGAGCACCACACGCGATCACGTAGTGGGGTACTCCTGATTCACTTGGCAGTGTGCAGCTGGAGACCGGCTGGTCATTACGTGTTGTTGTGAAATGTATAATTATTAATCAGACCGGCGGCACGTATCCGAAGCGCTGGCAACTCGTGATGTTGAATTTCTACAAAGAAAAACACACACTTGATGCATATCGCAAGCGCGACAGGAATGACAATAATATAAGTATGGAACAATTAGTTTTAGTAAACATTACGCAGAAAAACAGCGGAAATATCAGCACACAACTGCGTCAGCTCAAAGCTTTGGTCATACCACTACCTGTGCTAAAGCGCAACTAGAATCTAATTTTCATCAAGGCAACGAGAGTAAATTGCACCACGGTGTACACATTGTCCCAAATAATCAATTATGCTACGATTTCTTGTGATGCATTGGTGGAAAAGTACAACTCGGCGTTACTCATCAGACCTACTCATTTGTGGACAGTGCTATTCGATTTCTGAAGGGTTTTTTTTAAACCAGAGGGTTCACACTGTTCGGTCTATGTAATGCACCCTTTTTTTCTTTCAACAGTCTCCAGTGATTAAGTGTTTTAACAACTTTCCCCGTTTCCGCTCCCGTGAAAGTTGTGTTTTGGACGCTTGTCATAATGTCCGTCACGATGGAATGATTTGATCACTGACAATCGGTCTCAACTAATCCTCTGTGATTGTGCTCGCTGTATCGGGGAGGAGGGGGAGGAGGAGGAGGAGGAGGGGGCGCTTGTGCTCGCTGAGTAAACAAGCACGGAGAGCCATCAGCAGGGCCAGGAACATGGCGGCGGAACGGTTACCTACAGCGTTGGTTCATAGACCCGAAGGTCAGAGCTGGACGTAACATAAGGGATTTATAAGGATCGTTGCAACGGTAAGTCAAGAAGAACGTGTTCTGATGGGCTATTCATTCAGTCACGGGAGGTGGAGTTAGGATTTTTTTTTTTTTTTTTGCTATGCAATTTAGATCAAGATCTGCAAAGGAATCAAGATCTCTCGTATCGGCGACGTTGCCGTGTGCCAGATGGCTGGCTGCTAGTTTTGATGGCACGTTGTTTTGTTTTGGATGCAGTTGTGATAGGTAGTATGTCACGGACAGTTTGCATTGGGTTGTCATCTTGATAGGGATAGCTGACATTGGCACGATTTGACGGCGTGCGATAAACGAATTTGGCCGTGAAGATTTTATAGCGCAGGGGTATTTTCTTGTAGAAACAAATTGTCACTTTTGCTGAATGAGGAAGGTGACACCAGGAGTATGTAAAATCTATTGTGGTATAATCCGTGTTTGAACTGAAACGAATAACATTGTGCTCAGTATGTCCCTGGTTACTTTTTCCTCACAACAGTGAATACATTTGACAGTGTGTCGCAGTTTCGTATATGTTGCTGGCGAAGCGTGCAGGACTGGCTGATCTCGGTTTCAGTTACAACTTACACGTTGGAAGTTACAATGCGAGACCTCGTGATAGCTTTTCAAAGCCCTCAGCCTTTGAAAGTGACGTAATGTGACGCGCTTATTACAAACAGAAGGGACTGTTTCTTTGTGGGCTGACCGCGTAATGACCGTGGTCATTAGCGTTTAAGGGGAAGCGACGTGACGGTGAACACAACACCGGAGCATATATTGTGCGATGGGTAAGCAATCAAATAAAGCGTTTCAAGTTAGTAATGCAATTGATCCGAGTCTGCTTTGTTTGAATAAAACTGTGACTTTTCACTTCCACTGTGAAGTTGGTGATGTTTTCGTAGCGTTAAGACATGCAGAGAGCCGGTTATGGACAGACTGTGAGTGAGGGGTTTGAACGCAACGGGACCTGAGCGCGCTGGTGTGGGGCCTCTTGGCTTTTCGTGAGAACGTAGCCCAAATGCACATGTGAGGTTCACAAGGCACCGGAGACACGAAAAGGACAGATGGTCAAAGAACAAAGAACAAAGGATGGGGATGAGAAAAATGGCATATGTAGGACTTAGCCCTGCTAATTATGCCAGACGAGTTCTTTTGCCTCTATGAAAATCGCATTCGTTGTGGATTTTCGTGCGTTTGATCTGTGTGTCGGACGCTGGCTGAGTTGCATCCAGGACTCTTCTTGTTTTGTGACGTCGCACATCCTTTAGCCAAAACGGTCTCGTGTCACACTTTCATGAGTGAAGTAAACAAAGGGGCTCTGTCAGCAAGAACCATGTGCTGCAGTCAGTGCTCATTCAGTAAACACAGAGCTGACTAATTTAGCCACCCACCCAAACACACACACACACACACACACACACACACACACACACACACACAGTCACTCCCTCACACACACACACATACACACACATTAACTCAGTCACACACACGTGCACACACACACATACACATATACATACACAACACTCACTCAGTTACACACACATGCACACACATACTCACTCATGCACGCATGCACATACACTTACTCACACACACACACACGTATACACATACACACTCATTCATGCACGCACATACGCATATACACACTCACTCGCATATTCACAAAAACATATACATACACAGACACACACACGCGCGCCCTACCTTAAGCATGGCACGTCTTTGTCATAAAAGAAAGGCTTACTCACTTTTGAAGTTTTCCACCTGAAACCTTTTCAAGTTCAGCTAAAGGGGAATATCTGGTGAATCTGTGAGTTGCTTTGATTTATGATTTGTACAGGTATGTACAAAGTGTATGTTCCAACTGGAGTGCCAACTTACAGCACTGATGGGATGATTAAGACAATCACGCATGCAGGCACGCTCATATACTCACACAAACACACACACACTTCAACCTGTCATGTTGTCATGTTTTTGCTGCGAATGAGTGGCAAGGCACATTGAAAATTGACTCGTCCAAAAGGTGTATTATCCAACAGGAGCACAGAATCCAGATTTATTTAACAGACCACAATTCTGCCAATTTAAAGTCACCTTTAATTACTTTTCCACTCGAAAGTCTAAGATTTCAAGATATCTTAAGTGGGGTACTGTTCTATGCCTTTCGAATCAAGGCACACGGTTTCTGCAAAATTTGCGTGTAATACTAAAATAATCACATTGTAAAGAAGTTTTTTTTTGTTATTTTCTTCTAGCTGATGTATTTATTTAAGGAGGCCTTGGTGTGGAGAGAGGCTGAGCTGCTGAGATTTCAGAAAGAAAGAGCGATTGACTGCCAGAGGAATGCACAGAGGTCTCATGATCCGCTGACATTATCAAGCTCAAGCTGCAGCAGCAGACACTGCTTTCTCAAAATGCAAGAACTGACCGTACATATCGATACTCTCATCCACATCCATGTGAAGTCTGGTGTATTTATTAGCCCTCTGAATTATAAGGTGATATCCCTTTTAAATAAGAGGAAATTCCTTTGTTTGAGGTATTGACAATACTGAAGTTATCAGGAAAACATGAACGTTGAGGTGTCGGTGCTGATTTTTCTGCTGTTTTTGTTCGGTGCCATTTTCTGTATCATGTGGATCTTTGAAATCACTGTACGCTGTGCCGCGTAGAAACGTGTTCAGCTAAACAAGCGGGCCTGTGGAAAAAAACTGGTATTTGATAGCCATAAACACAAGTTTAAGTCAGTCTCCTGGGCAGGATGTAAGATCTTGGGCCAAGAGCTTCAGGAGTTAACAAGCTGTAATATATATGTATGTGTGTGTGTGTGTGTGTGTGTGTGTCTGTGTATAAAGTACTGATTATTATTGCTAAATTATTAGTAGGGTAACTTGGAGTAATAGACGTTACAGTGCAGGATGCTAATAGCCAAAACATATGTACAGTCTAGCCCATAGCAGGCAATTGATCAGGTACTGGAGCCGAATGGGTCGAGATCGATCTGGAGAAGGCCCATCTGCAGCACGTTACACCACGTACCAGGAAGCAGACAAAGTCCATTCCTCGGTGTGTGTGTGTGTGTGTGTTTGCGCATTGAGCGTTTCAGATCTCCAAGCATGTCAGAATGGTAAACCTGCAGGTCTGTCTGCTCATATTTACAATGTCAATATTTTTTTTTGAAGAAAAAAAAAAAAAGACTGTAGTTCCAAGAATGCCGATGTTCATTTAAAAGTCAGCTCCAGACCCTTCCCCCTCCACCCCGCTGGGTCTTCTGAGTGCCCGTTTCTCGCACCCCTGACCTCGAGGATCAGGTTTGATCGGAGAAACGATTGGTCACGGCCGCGCTGAGATCTGCCTCATGTGGGACAGAGGCACTGTGATGGTGTCGCTGCAGCACGGAGGTCTGCAGCCTCCCTGACAGAACATGCTGCCTGTTGCATCATTGCGCAAGCTGCACTTTGTGAGGCGTTGCATCACGCGTGGCCCCTCTGCTCTTTGATGGAAGCCGCTCCGCTTCCACTGTGACATCATACTCAAAGGCGAGCGCTCTAATTGGTCCTCGGTGAGAGAAGAACCATTTTAAACGTTTGCAACACGTTTAACTCGACTCGTGAAACCAGAGAACCGTGAACTCTGACATCTCCTGCCCACAGAATTTTTTTACGAGCTTCAGTTGGGAACAAGAAAGATTTTTTTTTTTTTTTTTTTTTTTTTTTTTTACTGTTGCTGAATTTTTCAGAATTGCAGGGACTTGTGTCAGCAGAAATAAGGGCTATCTCCTGCAACAGGCGTGCGTGCACACACACACACACACACACACACACACACAGGCATTGTATGTTACGCAGCATGGTTTGATAGACTTGTTGCAGGTCTCTGTGAGGTGGACTTTGTGCAGCATGAATGGAGAGTTTGTAAGGAGGGTTTAACCTCACAGGGTAATGACAGTGGTGCTAAATTCGCCTCACCTCCCCACCTCTGCAAACGGCTTTCCCTGTTTCCTCCCTGCCAGTGTTAAAAAAAGAACACTGGCACCTAATCAGGCTTGTAACACCTGAGAGCAGTTAAACAGATCAACTTTAATCCAGGCCTCTCTCCTGGTGCGAGGGGGCAGGGGGAGCAGGAGTCACTGTGACTGCAGGGGGGGGAAGGGGGGTCTGCTCTGAGGATGTCAGTTTGGTCCTGAGGAAGGGGGAGATTCAGGTGGAGAGCAATGCACAGGACTGCAGAGTTGACTTGTTTGAGATAATACTCAGAACCCCCAGCCGATGACAGTCTTATGATGTCACAGGGGAGTTTACCAGAGGGTTACTGCAGTTTTGATTGGTTGCTGAGTGGCTGAGGGTGGGGCGGGTGAGCACTGATTGGCCCGGCAGCTGTGCTGACAGGTCTGCTGCTGTGATATGCAAACTTTGTGTGCATGTTCACAGCCTGTACATTTTGGTCCTCTCCCACTGTCCAGTGCAACAGCATAGATTGGGCCTGTTGTGTGAACATTGTTTATTATTATTATTATTATTATTATTATCACGAAAAGCTGACCACTCTGTACAGCTCCATGCACAGTTACAAATATCCATCATTGCTATTTCACCATATACCAAGAACACAGCATTCATACAAAGTCCTCAGGATATATTAATGGTCAAGTTTGAGCACTAATTTGTACACTATGAAAAAAAGAAATCTTGCAAGGATAGGTTGTGATAGTGTTAGCCGTGGTTTTATCTCTAAATACAGAAATGGGCCTTGAAATATCACGACTTGTCCGGTTTGTAAATGAGCACTTTGGGAGCAAGGGGAGGGGGCAAATCTTGTAAGCCTTGGTAGAGACAGCACACTGTTGTGTTCAAACACGATGAAGCACCCAGAGAGTCAATCAGATTTTGACTGAACACCAGGTCGGTGTTCCGGAGATTCCACTCGGTCAAGAGGCGACGATTCAGGCCTGAGATGAGAACGGCGTTACAGTAGTACAGTTTGTGAAAACTCACACCAGCGCCGCAGTTCCACCTCTCCCAGGCAGCTAAAGCACCAGGCTTTGAGAGGGCTGTAGGAAAGCCATGGTGGAGCTGAGGCCATTTTACTGTGAGTCCTCGCCGAGCGGGGAGAAGAGAGAAACACGGCTAAGGCCTGTTGTTTGCACTCAGGAACTGGGACGAGGCTCTCGCTGTGTGCATCTGCAGCGTGTGAACACACAGGAAGAGCGCGGCACGTTAAACCTCCAGAAGGACACTGCCTTAACTCGTACTTTCGTGTTTCTTGTTTTTTTTTGTTTTTTTTTTTGCCTGCAGTGCAAACTCCAGGCCTTATGTGGCCTGCTTATGAAAAGCAGTTTCATAACTGCAGAAGTGAAAGCCCTTGAATGTTCCACGCTGGGCCCATGTTTCTTACAGAGCTGTTTGGAGCTCTATTTTTTTCCTCCTCTCTCTCTCTCTCTCTCTCTCTCTCTCTCTCTCTCTCTCTCTCTCTCTCTCTCTCTCTCTCTCTCTCTCTGGAATGAAGTGTCCCATTCGGCTCACACAGATGTGCCTTCTTCTCAGTCGCTGTCTGTCTCTCCTGTCTCTGATTGGGTGATTTGTTACCCTATGTGCTAACACTGTAAACTCGGTCCAGCAATTGAATCACTGCGTTAGCGATTCAGTACATCGGCTTGGGCCTGTATCTGATATTATCGTATATTGCGATATCTGTGAGCCCTCGCAGTGTTTTCAGCAGTATCGTATGTGGCCACCCCTGCTCACACCCCCATGTCTCCCCCTTCTCCCCCATAAAGTACTAAAGTCTAAACATAATATTTAGCAGCTTCATTTGTGTTGAGGCGAATATTTACTGTCTGCATTAAACTAACTGTTGTTAAAGTTGTTGTAGGCCTTGTGTTGTCTTACAGCTGCAGTATCCACAGAGGGAAAAGAAAATGTGCTTACTCTACCAGGTTGCTTTCTGTTATCGCAGAGAGAGTGAGAGAATTACATAGAGCTCTGCAGTGGTCTCATTTGCTTGCCTACCAGCGTGTACCCGCTTTTTTACCACTACATCCCTCTCCAGGCTGTTACAGAAGTGTTCTTGCTCTATATGCTGACTTGCTAGTGTTACTCACCTGACACGTTTTATTTTGCCCTGGGAAATCGGGCAACCGTTAATGTTGAGTAGCCTGTTTGCGGGCATATTGGGAGTCACTAGGTTTTTTTGGTGGTGGGTGCCCCGCTCCATCAAGACTCTCACCCTACTTTTTACCCCAGTTTTGCCTCGGTGTGGGTGGCAGCAGGGACCAGACATGAAAGACGTAGCTATGAATCATTGTTAGCGTGTTGTTCCGCGCATCTTGTTTCCCATCAGCGAACAGTAAGTCAAGCGCAGCACAGCAGCGATGGGAGAGTGCATCTTCACTCTCAGAATGAGCAGAGCTGCCATATGCTGCCAATTACTGACTCACATCAGCCAATCGGAGGACTCTCCACAGGAAAACATTATGATTGACTCGATCGTAATGTCACTGAATCGATGAATCATTGAGTCAGCGGTAACACATGCATGCGCCACCCACTTTGCAGATCAAGTGACCGAAGCACGCTGTGTGTCTGCACAGTGTTAATATTAGCAGCATTGTTGTTCGCTCGGTCGCAGAGTGAGTCTGTGTGTCAGCGGGACGAGGGTTTAACAGCAGTGGCAGAGTCGGCTGCTCTCGTTTATGGATTTTAGAATCTTTTTGGTTGATTGATTATGAATCAGAATTACGAATTTCATCCGTTCCAAACCACGTGCCCACGTGGGTGAGAGTACGGTGTCCACAGTGCTGGAAAGGAGGGTTGGGGGGGGCAGGGGGGTGTTGAAATGACGATTGGTCACATGTGCGATGATAAATTAGCGGAGGCTTTATTTTTGTTGTTACTATGCCGACGGGGCTGGGGTGGTGTGGGGGGGTCAGTGAAATGACAAAGAGTTTGCAACAGCCTGGTTGCCAGATCAGTAATAAATCTGTTTTTCAGTAATTAAGCCCTTTATTTTTTGGGTGCAGTGCTGTTTCAGTTGCCTAGGGCAGATGGCAGTAACTTGTCATATCAGGAGAGATATTTAACATGTGTATATGTTCCTTGCGTAAGGATGTGTTATTCACCGCATGCTATATAAAGCCTATACATTGGTATTATGAGTGTAAATTTATGCTGAACAACAAGTGCAAATGCTGTGTGGTACTGAGAGGTTGTTCAGTGCGTACAGGTAGGAGCTGACGCAGTCTGCTTGTAAACTGTGGACTCTCCCTTCTCTGTCAAGGTGTAAGTCTTGCAGAGAGGCAGAGCAGCAGTTGTTATGCAAGGCAGCCTCTGTTGCAGCCGCTAATTGATTTGCATAAACCACTCAGTGTGTGTCCAGCTAAGAACGGCTCCCTGCTAATTAGCTTTGCGCACCTCTTCACCGCGGAGGGGCGGGGAGGAAGCGGCGTGTGGACCCAGCATGGAGGGGTGCTCGAAAACGCCCAACCCCCCCCCGCCCCGTCCAGATCCTCTCTCTCCCGGGCGGGGGGCGCGCGCCTCGTTCAGGGAGAGGGGGGTGGATAAACAGAGTGGGGGCCGAGCGCTGACGCGTGGGGCGGAAAGGAGGAGCAAGCGGCCAGGCTGTCAGAGGCCCCCTGTGCCGGGGGTCACATGGGCATGCGAGAGGAAGGACGCTGAGGGCTGCCCCGGAATGTCACCCCTCCCCTAATCGAGAGCGTGTCCCGTCTCTGTGTCCGGCTCAGCCCTGAAACCCCAGAGCCTCCGGATACGACGCGCAGGCCTGGCGGAGCTGTTCTGTTGTGCCCGTTTCGCAGCTCCTGTGCGGGGAGGCATTTTTCTAGCGCAAGCGCAAAATTTACTTTTAACCAGCCCTGCGGCCCGGCGCGTAGCCATGGCGACGGTGCCGTTGACCACAACAGAGTGCGGCGGGAGAGGATGGAAAACAGTCATCTGGTCACTAGCGGCCCGTCGGGCTGGCGTGTGGAGGGGAGTCACGGGAGGAAGAGGTGCGAGTTGGGGGGTTCCCCCGGTTTGGAGTGAGGCCCTCTGCCCACTCACGGGGGGGGGTGAATCGGGGGGAACTGCATCAGGCTCCTGCCTCCGCAGGGACACATTTCTGAGGCCTCAGGAACCCCGAAACGGGCGGGGCTATCACGCATTTTGATGTGTGACGTGTTGACTCAGACTGGCCCCCATTCTCCTCCGCGCAGCAAAGTCCCCCGGCTGTTGGAGTCAGTGATTGACAGTGCACGGTAGCTCCGCCCATTCCTACTGGTGGGCGAACGAGGCCCGGGGAACCCCTTAATGGGCGGAGCTGCCACACCATCACGTGCTGTCAGTCACTGTGTGAACCAAGGAGACAGTTGATCAAAAGGTTGCGCTTGGTAGCAAAACGGCAGGTCCTGATCAGAGAGACGGTGATGGGGTACAACCGCACACGCTCTGTGGGGTTGGGGGAGCCCTCCTCTCCCAGCCCTGACTCTCTGCCTGCGCAGGTACGCATGCGGCCCTCCTAATCCCCTGAGCCGGGTTCCTGATGGGGCAGGAGGGGGATGAGGGAGCCAGGCTCTGGGCTTGCGTAACTCTTGCTAATTTGGAATGTACAGTGTGCAACGGGTCCCATTCATGTAATTCCACTGCTCCGTCACAGGGGCCACAGCCTGCCCCTGTGCCGGCCCTTCCCTGCACGGCCCTGTGCATTTTTATTATTATTAATATTATAATGTGATGGAAATGAGTGTGTACAGGTAGGGTACAAGGCCAGGCCACATCTGTGAGCGTGGAAGAAGTACAGAGGCAAATTTCTGCCCGTGTGCCTGGGTCTTTTGTCTTGCCTCGTATGCTAATTACCCCACTCTTTTCAGTGAGACCTTTGCACGTTTTTGCAAATGCATGTTCTTTAACAGGTTGGAGTCAGGTAGCTTGCAGACTTTTTACAGAAGTGTGGGTGTGTAAGTGGGTGTGTGAGTGGGTGTGTGATCGTGTGTCTGTGTGTGTATGTGTTTTAGGGAGGAGTGTGAGTGGGTGCATGAGCATATGTGTGTGTGTGTGTGTGTGTGTGTGTGCATGTTGGTGTGTGTGTGTGTGTGTGTTGGTGTGTGTGTGTGTGTGTGTGGGTGTATGAAAACAAACACAGGCAGCGATTCCTGCCTCGTTTGATCTCATTGTCATGAGCCCGAAGTTTGTCTGTGTGTGAGAGCGTTTCTGTGCTCTCTGTCCCTGGCTCTGTGAGAGCGTTTCTGTGCTCTCTGTCCCTGGCTCTGTGTGAGAGCGTTTCTGTGCTCTCTGTCCCTGGCTCTGTGTG
Organism: Megalops atlanticus; assembly: GCA_019176425.1. Classification (NCBI taxonomy): domain Eukaryota; kingdom Metazoa; phylum Chordata; class Actinopteri; order Elopiformes; family Megalopidae; genus Megalops; species Megalops atlanticus. The sequence continues at coordinate 3,694,519 of CM032898.1, forward strand.
AGAGCGTTTCTGTGCTCTCTGTCCCTGGCTCTGTGTGTGAGCGTTTCTGTGCTCTCTGTCCCTGGCTCTGTGTGTGAGCGTTTCTGTGCTCTCTGTCCCTGGCTCTGTGAGAGCGTTTCTGTGCTCTCTGTCCCTGGCTCTGTGAGAGCGTTTCTGTGCTCTCTGTCCCTGGCTCTGTGTGAGAGCGTTTCTGTGCTCACTGTCCCTGGCTCTGTGAGAGCGTTTCTGTGCTCTCTGTCCCTGGCTCTGTGAGAGCGTTTCTGTGCTCTCTGTCCCTGGCTCCCGGCGCATTCACACCTGTTCTCTGCAGGTTTGCGCTCAGCCTGCTCTCACCCCGGCCCCTCCCCGCTCGCAGAAGTGGTTGCTTAGAGACGTGCATTAATCACAGCCTGGGCGTGAGCCTGGCAGCCGCCGCGGAGAGAGCGCGTGCGAAGAGCGACCACCGCACGCCGTGATTGGCTGCTCGGACCGCCCGCCAGATGGACACGCCCCCCCGAGCGGGGGGTGCTGGGGTGGGAGTGGCCACGCGCGGCTCCGGTTGTCATGGTTTCCGCGGGGTTAAATATTATTCCCTCTCACACCCTGATCAGGACCTCAGGGGTCTGTGATGAGCCCTTAGCGACAGCGGCGCTACCTGCGGTGCTTCGGAAGACGCTGCCTGCCTTCTCCTCCTGCAGGAGCGGCTCTTTCCGCTGGCGGTCCGTGGTGCTGCGCCGCGGCTAACTCCTGGCTTATTTCCGCACTGCAAGCGCTGCTCCGCGGCGGGGTTTAGATAGTGTGTTTTGCCTGGAGGAAGTGGGCCCTGTGTTCTCTGTGTTCCTGTGCGGGGCAGGCAGAGGTCACAGAAAGGTTGAGAGTCTCTTTGGAACAGCCCGAGGAGAGAGAGAGGGGGAGAGAGAGGGAGAGAGAGAGAGAGAGAGAGAGAGAGGGAGAGAGAGAGAAGGGGGAGGGAGAGAGAGAGAGAGAGAGGAGAGAGAGAGAGAGAGGGAGGGAGGGGAGGGGTCAGGACTCCACTGAACAACATTACATAACTGTCCTCTCCATGTATGTGCGTGTACTCTGTGTGTGTGTGTGTGTGGTTGCTCACACTGCACATATGTGTGTGGGCGCTGTGCATGCATGTGTGTGCGTATGAGTGCGCATGTGTGTGTGCGTGTGTGTGTGGGTGCGCACCGCACGTGTGTGTGCACTGTGCATATGTGTATGTGTCTGTACGCGTGTACTTTATGTGTTTGTCTTTGAGTGCGCTGTGCATATTTATGCACGCATGTCTGTGTGAGTGTGCACGCCGTGTTCCGCGCGCACGGATGTGTGCGTGCACGCTGTTTGTATGCGCGTGTTTACTGTGTGCTTCGGACGGACGCACGCTGAAAGTGAGGCTGTATATCTATGCGGCATGTCACTAAAACAGGCCATATGATCTCTTCAGTTTTTTCCTTTCTGGAGGTACGGGCCTGTCTGAAACACAGGCCTAAAGATAGACTGGAACATATCTGTGGATAAGATGCAGCGTTTAAAAGGATGAGCTGGTCTGTGTCATCTCTCCCGTTTCTTGCCGAATATTATTAATAACACTACACGCTACATACGTGGTAGCTTAGCAGAAGCCCTTTTTCTGGGGGCGACTGGCATAGCTTGCATTTCTGCGTTTTATCCGTTTAAACAGCTGGATATTTACTGAGGCAGTTCAGGTTAGGCACCCAGCTCAGAGCTGCTACAGCAGCACCCTGCCTCCCAGCCGGCCCCACAAGAGCTGCCGTCCAGCCCTTCAACCACTCCACCGCACAGACCTGAAGAGGCACTGTTCAGTGGCTGTGACTCCCCCTGGTGGCGTGGCCTCTGTACTGCAGTAACAGCTGGCTCATTGAGTGAGGGAGTGTCACTTCCAAAGGCTTCTGTCATGTCAGTGTCTAGCTAACATTTGAAGAATGTTTGAGACGAGTTTGGTGAGCAGCGGTGTGCTGTTAGAGTCTTGCTGAGCAGATGGTGTTGAATGCACTGGGCTCAGACCCACTTATGGGCAGCAGTGTAGCACAGTGGTTAAGGAGCAAGTTTCAAAACCAAAAGGTTGCTGGTTTAGTTCCCCGCTGGGGCACTGCAGCTGTACCCTTCGGCACAATTGCCTTGGTAATTATCAAGCTGTATAAATGGATAACATTGTAAAAAAAAATGTAACCGATGCTAGTTGCTCTGCTAAATGCCAGTAATGGAATAATGTAATGGATTAAATCTTGGTTGGGACCATGCAGCAGAGTTCTGGTGAAAGGAGTTTAACTTGGCTTACTTACAGTAAACAGGCAGCTGTTTTAAAGGATAATGTGTGTAAAAGAGCTGTGTGAGTCACTCCAGAGACACACTAATAAGGAAATGATAAAAAGAAATTATTACAAGTAAAGTAAAAGTCTTATCTAAAGGTTGATGGGATTCATTGTTTTAGGAATGTACCTGTATGCAGGCTGGTGCAGTTGCAGGTTGAACTTCGTTTCTGTGGCTAAGGTCGGTTCTGTGTTGCCGTTGTTGTGAACGCGCATGTTGGCCTATGAATCGGTTTCCGCAGGTTAGTACTCGGAGGCCGGAATGAAAGCACTCTTGGCCTTTGAGCTCCTGCCCACATAAACTTCTTTGTTACCACAGGAAACCACCATGAAATTCTGCTCTGCCCCAAACGGCCTTTTTTATGTGGTCGGAGCCCGTCCGTCTTGAGGCGGTCCTGTTTTCTGGCTGTGGAGAAGCAGCCTGTTTGCATGGCTGTTCAGTAGCACACAGATGCACACAGTGATCATTTATCTCTGTCTGTGGGGAAGCGTAGCCTGGTCATCAGAGAAGCGCACTTGATATTTGAGTATTCTGTCATGTCTACGGTACAATACTGGAACCTCCCTTTTTTTCGGTAGGTTTGTCCTTCCGCTGTGAGGCTTCCCCCGCTAACCCCGGCCAAAGATAACCTTCACTGCATTATTTGAGAGCTTGTCATTTTTATTTATTTATTTATTTAAGTAAGAATCAAAAGTTGAAAAGGTGAAAGGGACTCCTCCATTGATGTAGCATTTGATCAAGGAGCCACCTGACTGTTTATCTCTGTGGTGGGAGGGGCTCTGGAGTCAGGTTACAGCTTGTCAACAGAGACATGCGGCCTGTGATTGGTCAGATGTCCCTCTCATCATTGGCCCCACCCCTTCTGGGGGTCGCATGATAAGCAGGTGTGGCAGGAACCATTACACGTACATTCCTTTATTTCTCATTTTTGGATTCCTTTTCTTTTTCCCTCTAAATCTAAGTTTGATCAGAGAACAAAATTTACAAGCACAATTAACTTGGTGTTACTATAAAATGTTTTTTTTTTTTTTCTGGAATGCAAAAAAAGATTAGAAATGGTATTGGTGGGCAGAATCTGTGCTCCAAATAGAACCTCCCCAGGAAGTCATGGACTGGGGCTTTGATGCAACTGTGTTTTCTGTTACGTTTGGAGATTCGTTGGCATGAAATGTGTGGATAAATATTAAAATAAAGCTTTTGTGTTGGGTCAGTCACAGGCCAGCCTATGAGAGCAGTGGAACAGTACCTTTTTGCTTGGCTTGGTGCATTAGAAGCCATTCGAAAGGGATCTGATTAGCTCCTGTTTTCTGACATGCATATCTTTCATTCTTTGTATAATCCATTTATACAGGTACGGCACTGTGTTTATAGGTTTACTGTAGATGAAATTAACTCCACATGCAATTATGTGTAGTTCATTTCACCTACAGAATTCTAAGAGAAGTGAACCCAGCCTCTAATGTAGCGATTTTATTCTAAGTTGAGACTGAGTGATGTGTGTGTTTTCCTTTCTGACAGAGAGAAGCAAACGACGCCAGCGGATGAGAAGCTGGGAGAGATGACCTGAATGCTCTTTGATTTTTAATCTCTAAAGGTGAGGTTGGCGCTGCATTGTGGTTTGTTGTACTGGTCATCATTCTAGTGTTAAATGCTGCCACTAACGCTAAGCAGGTGAGATGCAGTTATGTTACATCAGGCAGGAACAGTCATTATAGTCTTTTTATTAGGCAGGTGGACACTACAGACACTATAAAGGCCCTAAGCCTCTGTCCATGCTGTGGAATGTCTGTGCGCACTTGGTAAATATGGAATATTCCTTTGTGCACTCTATAAATATGGAATATTTCTGTTTATTATATGTAAACATTAAATATTCCTATTTATTCTTTGTAAATATGGTATATTCCTCTGAATTCTCTGTAAATATGGAATATTCCCATGTGCACTCAGTGAATATGGAATATTCAGTTTTGTAAACTTTTGCACAGTGGCCACACCCTCCACACAGGTGTGTACAAACCATCACAGTGTGGCCTCTTTGTAACGGACAGGGCCTGTATCCAGAGGGTTTTTGGTTTGATTCCCCCTCAGCAAACATCCCGTCGTAGAAACAGATAAATGGCGTTGACTGTAAGTCATGCAGGGAGGGATTGGAAACACCAGAAGCAGAGGCTGAGCGGTGTGTGCCATGTCGGGAAGATTGATGCTAATCTCTTTGTGTGTTAGAACGCTTGTTACCGAGGCATCCGATTGCAGGCCTCACCTGTGCTACAGAGGATTTCGCTTTGGCTCCGAGGTCCGCCTCGCCGATAAACTGTCAGATTCTGGCACAGATTCCCAGTGTGACGTGGCTAATCTTTAACCTCCCTAATTGCCTTTGTTATTAGTATGAATGTGTGTTTTCAAAGTATGTTGCTCCTGCTGGCTCAGTTCCCTCCGGTTGCGCTGCCCATACCAAACAGGCCAGATTCGTGGTTTATTGCCTCATTATACGGCGCTTCTGGCTGCGGTCCGGGATTGGCTGTCAGGGTGCGGGATTCATGGATGTGATCCAGCCGTAGGAACACACATGTCACCGTTTCTGCGTTGGGATGGTGGCCGGCACTTTAGCGCAGTTAGCTGTAGGGGTGGGACAGTAATCTTCTCGTGTTTGCTGTGGTGTGTTTTCACATTCTCTAAAGAGCAAATCTTTCATACCGCTCCTGTAATGTCCTTTATGTCATCTCTTACCGTATATATGTGTTACCATAGGACAGCCATGAATGTGATGTGGAACACAATGTGTGAGAATTCTTTTGTTGCTATAGCAAAAATAAACTGGTTAGTTAATTGACTTGTTGACTGATGTCTCTGAGGGGCAGTGTGCCCTGAAATCTGTTTTCTGTGATAATGCTTTTGTTAAGAGCACTGTGTGCAATCCGCATGGACGGATTCATATACTCGTGGATTGACTGATGCATTCATTGATTTGTTGAGTGATTCACCGAACGAGTGATTTGATGGATTTGACTGGCTTGGTTAATTGATTCGCTGATTGACACCAGCTGCTCTGTGGCCTTCGTTAAACTGCAGCCGCTGATATGCCATGAAGATGAGCGTCTTGGGCGGTAACATCGCTGACCCTGCCAGGGCGGAGCCCCGCAAACGCAAAGATGGTGTGTCCGACCACCTGGGCCCCAGGTAAGAGACCGCGCCCCCTCCCCACCCGCTGGGGCAGTGCAGGGGGTTAGTGGTGAGAGCTCTGGGCTCTGGGTTTGAGGGGCAGGGTCCTTCAGCACTGCACTGTCACGCAGTTTAAGCCTTGAACCCCTTGGGTGTAATGTCAGCACAACAGCCTTTTCTTCCAGGAAACTGAACGCTGTCCAGATTCGCTCTGTTGGCATCAATTTTTTTTTTTCTGTACAGCTTTGATAAACCAATCCAGCATGATTGTAGTGTTGGTTTTTTTGTTTTAAACGTTATTATCGTCGTTGTTTTGTTTTACTGCACATGTATCCCAGCATGCTTTTCAGACGGCGCCTCTCCCTGTGTCTGCAGCCCGAAACGAAGTGCTGACAAGCGAAACCGCGAGCAGGAAAACAAGTACATCCAGGAGCTGGCCGAGCTGATCTTCGCCAACTTCAGCGACATCGACAACTTCAACGTCAAGCCCGACAAATGTGCAATCTTAAAGGAGACTGTGAAACAGATACGCCAGATAAAGGCCCAAGGTAAACGCGCAGTATTAAGGCATTAATGCTGTTCTGCACATTATCTCACGTCTTTAGGTGAAGCGTGTTGTTATTTGTTGTGTTGTGTCTGTGTTTTTCCCACCACGCATTGCTGTGTATTAGGGTAGTGCTTACATTACGTTATATTACATTACATTACATTACATTATGTTACATTACATTGCATTACATTACTGGCATTTAGCAGATACTCTTATCCAGAGTAACTAACATAAGTTACAGTTTTATCCATTTATACAGCTAGATATTTACTGAGGCAATTCTGGCTAAAGTACCTTGCCTAAGGGTACAGCAGCAGTGCCCCGGTGGGGAATCAAACCAGAAATCTTTCAGTTATGAGCCCTGCTCCCTAAGACTGTGCTACACTGCTGTATGTAAATCGCTAGAGCTCTGTTTCCACAGTCTGCTCTCTGCAAGAGGCTCATCTTTTACATACGATCCCTTCACGCAGCTGAGTGCATACTGAAGCAGCCAGATCAGCTGTGGAAACAGGGGTTATTTTTACACAAGCGAAAGGAGCAGGCAGACGGCATTGTGACCTCATTAGACGCCCCGCCCCCCCCGCTGTGGCGTGTCATAAAGGGAGGCTCTCTGTGCAGAAACACTGTGTTCCGGAGTGCCGCTGCTCCTGTTATCAGTAAACTCTCCTCTCTGTTGTGGCTCGCGTGTGATTCGCCGTTTACCCTTTGTCCTGTTTGATTCGCTGAGTCCGGCAGCCGGCCGGTCTCGCTGGTGTTTGTGCTGCTCGGACTGTTGGCCCTGCTCCAGACAGCGCTGTCTTTTTATTAGCGCTTTCGCGCTTTCTTCCGGCAGCAGATGCTCCTGGTCCATGGCCACGTGCATGGCTTGCGTTCTTTATACATCTGATAGCGCTGGATATTCACAGGAGAGGCTCACCCTGAGGGCTCTTCCTCAGAGCAGGCTGGCAGTGCCCCACCTGGGATTGGCACCCGTGGCGCTCTGGCACCGAGCTCGCCACCTCGTTGGCGTTCGGCCACGGTGGCCGAGCGTGAGATGGTGCGGGGGATATGATGCTGCAGCGGCTCGTACGGTCAGACAGCACAGACAGAAGCAGATGAGTCACACTCATTTCGGGCGTCTGATTCTGTCAGTGAGGGGATAAACAGCGGTGACCCGCGTGATAGAAAGAGCAGAAAGAGCACAGGCTGCACTCAGTAATCACTCAACAGTTACGCCACGTATTGGCAGAGGAATTGGGCTGGTAACCAGAGCATTGTTGGCTCAAAGCCCCAGTGAGTATCACTGTTGTACTCTTGAAAAACACACATTATCCAGACTGCTGGAGTAAACTGTCAACTGTGGTTATTCCTAAAATGTGAGGTATATATTTTCTCTGGTTAAGGGTGAATGTCAAAGAATAAAAAAAAAATACAAACAATGAAGTGTTCGTTTTATAATACACTGAAGCGTAAATCAAACCGGTGAAAAAATAACTTTCCACCTCCTTGTAAGTGAAGCTGAACAACAGCAGTGAGTTGAGTAATGAGGGGATTTTTTTTGGCGGCAGGGATTGTTTTTGGCGGGGAGATTGTTTGAAGAGTATGGTGTTTTGTGTTTTTGCGTGATTCTCGCGCCGTTGTGACCGTGCCGTTCATTCAGTAGGGTCTCTCCCAGCGCCGCAGTTGCCTGGTGTCACATGGGATGGGCGACGATGACCTTTCACCTCGCTCGTTGCTAGGTTCTTTGCCGTGTGCCATAGCAACAAGCCACAACAATGTGGCATACGTGAGAAGGCTTTGTGTCTGTGAAAGAGGCTCTCGTGAAAGCTGTAGTTGACAGAGATAAATGTTTACTCATTGTAATTTCATGGGCGGCGCTTTGATCTCGCAAACAAACATTGAACCTGTTTCAGAATGCTGTGCTTTATTTATAGTGTATAAATATTATTTACTAGAGTGTTCTAGTCATAGCATAAATGTGGGAAGTTAATTTTAGAAATGTCGATAAAAATGCCATGGTTTCCCTCAGTAATAAAAACAGCAGTATTTCTGTGTGGTGTGATCTCTCTCAGCTAAGTGTTGTGTGCGGTTGATGGTGTAATGAACTTTTAGTGTTTGTAGATGTGAGAGTGTTCTGTAGATGTATGTGTGTCCGTGTGTGTGTATGTGTGTCTGTGTGTGGGTCCGTGTGTGTGAGTGTGTCCATGTGTGTCCATGTGTGTGTGTGGATGTGTGTGAGTGTGTGTCCGTGTGTGTCCATGTGTGTTTGTGTGTGTGTATATGTGTGTGTGTGTGTGTGTGTGTGTGTGTGTGTGTGTAGGGAAAGTGGTACTCATTAGGCGGCTAACCCCAGAGTAGGTTTTCATTTCTCACTCTGTGGGATCGTTATATGTGTGTGTGTTTTTGCTTTTCAACCTCAAACGCTTTGGAGCCGTTGTTTTGTTTGTCAAGTGTAACCACCATCCAACCACCTCTTCCCCTCTCTACTTCCCCTTTTCTCCTTCCCCCTCTCTCCCTCTCTCTCCCTGTCCCTCTCTCTTGCTGTCTCCCTCTCTCTCCTACATCTTCCCTTTCTCTCCTCCTCCTCCTCCTCCTCCTCCTCTCTCCTCTGTTTTGCCCCCCACCCCATCTCTCTCTCTCTCTCTCTCTCTCTCTCTCTCCCTCCCTCCATCTCTCTAATTCTGATTTAAATAAGCTAAAATGTAAAAATGCACACTAAACGATTAAACATCTAAATAAATAAGTAAATGCAAACCTGCATGCATACTCAATGTACATACATACATAAAATGCATTTCCAGGATGGGAGATGCTTCCTTCCCATGGTCCCACAGGCTGTGGTGTTTGTACCCTGCTGCCAAAAGTACTGTGTGTTTCCCTCACCCAGACGAAGTGTTTATTTCTCTCTCTGTTCATTTCTCTCTCTCTCTTTCTCTGTCTCAGCCACAGCCAGTGCAGAGGAGGTGCAGAAGGCCGCTGTCTCATCCACAGGCCAGAGTGTCATTGATAAAGATGCCCTGGGTCCCATGATGCTGGAGGTGAGCATTTAACCCTTATTACAAGTGTTTATTGTTTGTAGCCTGGTCCTTAACCCTTATCACAAGTGTTTATTGTTTGTAGCCTGGTCCTTAACCCTTATTACAAGTGTTTATTGTTTGTAGCCTGGTCCTTAACCCTTATTACAAGTGTTCAGCATTTGTAGCCTGGGCCTTAACCCTTATTACAAGTGTTCAGCATTTGTAGCCTGGGCCTTAACCCTTATTACAAGTGTTCAGTGTTTGTGGCCTGGTCCTTAACCCGTATTACAAGTGTTCAGCATTTGTAGCCTGGGCCTTAACCCTTATTACGAGTGTTTAGCTCCAAGTGAAGAGGGTTGGAACACTGTATGTGTGTTTTTATCACTGTACAAGTGTTTGGGTGGATGTGTGTGTGTGTGTGTGTGTGTGTGTGTGTGTGTGTGTGTGTGTGTGTGTGTGTGTGTGTGTGTGTTGCTGTGGATGCCTTGTGTTTGTGGTTTGGCTAAAGGCCCCGCTCCCCTCCTCTTCCCCCCTCAGGCGCTGGACGGGTTCCTCTTCGTGGTGAACATGGAGGGGAACATCGTGTTCGTGTCGGAGAACGTGACGCAGTACCTGCGCTACCACCAGGAGGAGCTGATGGGCACCAGCATCTACAGCGTGCTGCACGTGGGCGACCATGCAGAGTTCATCCGGAACCTGCTGCCCAAGGCCCTGGGTCAGTCTAAACTTTACCTGCTATTAGAGAGCCAGTGGGGTTAGCTGCCCAAGGGTCAGTCCCTCACCTGCCATTAGAGAGGCAGTGAAGGGCTACCCCTACTCCCTGACACAAGCACACACCAGAGAGGAGGGATGACTGATCTCTGTAGAGAGGAGGGATGACTGATCTCTATAGAGAGGAGAGCTGACTGATCTCCGTAGAGAGGAGAGATGACTGATCTCTGTAGAGAGGAGAGATGGCTGTTTCTCCACAGAGAGTAGTGATGACTAATCTTCAGAGAGGAGAGATGAGTGAACTCCGTAGAGAGGAGAGATGACTGAACTCCACACAGCAGGAGGTCTGGTTACAGGAGGAGTAACAGCAGAGAGGAGGGGTGGTTGGGGGGGTGGTGGTGGGTGCCGAGTTCAGGCGGGCTCAGTCGCTGACGTCTCCTCGTTTCGGCAGTGAACGGCGTGCCGTGGCCCAGCGAGGCCTCCGGCCGGAGCAGCCACACCTTCACCTGCCGGCTGCTGCTGAACCCCCGCAGCGAGCCGGCCGACCCCTCCCCCGAACGCCAGGCCCAGCAGAAGTACGAGACCATGCAGTGCTTCGCCGTCTCGGAGCCCAAATCCATCAAGGAGGAGGGCGAGGGTGAGGGCCTCCTGCCGCTCCCAAAATTGCAATGTGGTCGTATTGCAATGTGTTTTGATTCTGTGTTCTACAGACTGTTGTATCGTAGTATACTTGGCTTGTGTCAGCTTCCGTCAGAGTGCACAAGTTAACTTGTGGTAGGGTTTGAGTAGTGATATGGTCACACTCACTGGTCTGGGAGTGTTGTTAGCCTGGTCTGACACTGTTGCTCATTTAAATTGAATGGATACACTTATGTTCTATTGTGCTGGAAGTCGCTCTGGAGAAGAGCATCTGCTAAATGCATGTAATGTAATGTAATGTAACCTAATGTAATAGGGGTGGTTCAGGTGCATGTGAAACAGACACAGCCCGCAGCAGACGCCTCTGTGAGTTTCGGATGGTCACTCTCTGGCTCCCCTGCACAGATCTGCAGTCCTGCCTGATCTGCGTGGCGCGACGCATCCCTGGGAGGGACAAGCCCGTCTTTCCTGTCCACGAGAGCTTCACCACCCGGCAGGACCTGCAGGGTGAGACCCGCCACAGAGTCAGAGTCTCTCTCCTTCTCTCTCTCTGTCTGTCTCTCTCTCTCTGTCTCTCTCACTCTCTCTCCCTCTCTCTCCCTGTCTCTTTCTCTCTGTCTCTCTCCCTCTCTCTCTCTCTCTCTCTCTCTCTGTCTCTCTCTCTCTCCTTCCTCTCTCTCTCTCTCTCTCCCTCTCCCTCCCTCCCTCCCTCCCTCCCTCCCTCCCTCCCTCCCTCCCTCTCTCTCCCCCACCTCTCCCCCACCTCTCTCTCTCTCCCTCTCTCTCTCCCCCCCTCTCTCTCTCTGTCTCTCACTCCTCACAGCCCTCCCCGCCCTGTCCCTGCAGCTCACTGTAACCTGTACAAGTTGTGCTTTACTTTTATTGATTTAATCCAGGCCTGTAAAAGAGTGTGAGAGATGAAGACAGACAGAAAGAAAGACGGTGAGAGCTGGAGTGAGTGTGTGTGTGTGTGTGTGTGTGTGTGTGTGTGTGTGTGTGGGAAAGAGAGAGAGAGAGAGAGCCGGAAGGTGTGTGTCCGTCCTGAAGCCTCGCTCCTTCCTGCAGGGAAGATCACCTCCCTGGACACCAGTCAGCTGCGCGCCTCCATGAAGCCGGGCTGGGAGGACCTGGTGAGGCGCTGCATTCAGCGCTTCCACCTGCAGAGCGACGGGGAGATGTCCTACGCCAAGCGCCACCAGCAGGAGGGTCAGTCCCACTGCATTCTGGGAAATGCAGTGTGCTCAGAATGTCTGTGGAAAGATGCAGTTTTAGAACAGGGGATACCAGTGTGTGTGTGTGCACGTACAGATACTGATATAGGGAACAGTACTATGCATATAATGCATATTTTATAATATGTATATTTAATGTGCATTTTTACACAGGGTTTACAATTATTTGTCATCACCAAGCCGTATCCTTCACTGTGTTTGTAAGATGACAGGCCAGAATTTCAGAACAAACAACTCCAGATAAGCAAGATATCAGTTTACTTATATAACCCATTTTGTAAATGTTTTCTACTTGTTTAAGATTAATATTTAAACATCTCTGAATTTTCTCAGCTTCTTCTCTTTTGAAAAGCTATTACTGAACAGCATTACTGAACAAAATATTAGAAACATTTTTGATGCAATTGGCATATTTTATAACATTTTAGATTTATGAATAAATCATTTCACATGACATGACGCGCAACATAAAAACATGTCAAATGGAACATTTTGCTGAATACGGTGTATATAAAATCAAGTGAAAGAAGTCAAAATGTTGCTGCGAGAACATGTTAATAACCCAAACTCAAGAGAAACAGTGGAACTGAATCCCTCCAGACGTTTTCCCGAGGTTAATGGCTTCATAATGTTCTGTGTGCAGTAGAGGGGATCAAAGTGATTGTGAGTTTGTGTCTTTTTGATGGAGGGTTGTGCTGTAACCATGAGGAGTGCAATGCTGGATCATGTGTAATTATGTCTCTGACTGTACGGGCTGTGTATCTGATGTCTTCATATGTTTTGTGTTAAGGGTCCCCTGTACTGGAAAAGGTCCTGAATAGTTTGACCAAATAAAGTCACTTTAAAACTCATACTCTCTCTCTCTCTTCCTGGCCCCTCCCCTCTCTCTCCCTCTCTCCCCCTCTCCCTCCCTTTCTGTTCCTCCTTCCCTTTCACTGTCTTCTTCCCTCTCTTGCCCCTCTGCCCCTCTCTGCCTCCCCCTCTTCCTCTCTCCCCCCTCCCATTTCTCCCCATGTCTTTCCCTCCCTCCCTCCCTCTCTCTCCCTCTTATTCATACTCTCTCTCCCCCTCCCTCTCCCTCCCTTTTTGTACCCCCCTCCCTCTCTCTCTCCCTCCCTCTCTCTCCCTCTTTTCATACTCTCTCTCCCCTCTCTCCCTCCCTCTCCCTCCCCCTCCCTTTCTGTACTCCCCTCCCTCTCTCTCCCTTTCTCTCTCCCTCTCTCTCTCTCTCCCTCTCAGTTTTGAGACAGGGCCACGCCTTCAGTCCCCTGTACCGCTTCACTCTGTCTGACGGCACCGTGGTCTCCGCCCACACCAAGAGCAAGCTGGTGCGGTCTGCCATCACCAAGGAGCCCCAGCTCTACCTATCACTGCACATCCTTCAGAGGTACTGACTCTGCCCCTCTCAGCTGCACACAGGCATGAGCTGACTCCGCCCCTCTCAGCTATACACATTGTGTTACATTATTGTCATTTAGCAGACACCCTTATCCAGAACGACTTACATAGGTTACAATTTTATATGTCATCCATTTGTACAGCTGGATATTTATTGAGGCTATTGCGGGTTAAGTACCTTACTAAAGGGTACAACAGCATTGGCCCAGTTGGGAATCAAACTGGCAACCTTTTGGTTACAAGCCCTGCTCCTCACACCACTACACCACATTGCTGCCCACATGCATACGCAAGCTGACTCCACCCCCAAGCTATATCCATATGTGAAATGACTCCGCCCCCCAGCTATATGCATACGCAAGCTGACTCCGCCCCCACTGCTGCACACACATGAACAGGAGCACATGACATGTCCGCTCCCTCCGTGTCCGCCCGTCGCTCAGCGTTGCCGCGTCTGTCTCAGAGGGGGGGGCGAGGCGGGGGGGAGGGGGGGGGGCAGGAGCGTGGGGGGGGGGGGGGGTCAGGAGCGCGGCGGGTCTGAGCGGAAGAACAATGGCGGCACTGTGCGGGCTGCGGCAGCGTGGAGAGAGGATAAACCCGCGAGCGCGGCGTTTCTGGGAGAATTATCATACTCACAGCGGCCGTTCGCCGCCGCCTGCGGGGAACACAACGGCGCCTTTGTTTCCGGGGGGACTCTGCCCCAGCATTAAGGGTACAGGCCCAGCGGGGCACACGTGAACCGGTCAGCAGCTCCCGGAAATGTGAGTCCCCTTCTTCCACCCCCTCCCTGCTGACACCCACCCAGGTGCGGGACAGCGGTGCAGCAAAGCGCCAAGGAGCAGGGCTCGTGACCGAAAGGTTGCTGGTTCGATTCCTTGCTGGGGCACAGCTGCTGTACATTACATTACACTTATATTATTGTCATTTAGCAGATGTTCTTATCCAGAGCGACTACAGTTTTACATGTTATCCATTTATATGGCTGGATATTTACTGAGACAGTTCTGGGTTACGTACCTTGCCCAAGTGTACAGCAGCAGTGCCAAACCGGGGAATCGAACCGGCAACCTTTCAGTTATGAGCCCTGCTCGTTACCACTACACTACACTACTGCCTTTGGCAAGGTACTTAACCCAGAATTGCCTCAGTAAATAACCAAGTAAGCTGTATAAGTGGATAACATGTAAAAATTCTAACTGATGTAAGTCGCTCTGGATAAGAGTGTCTGCTAAATACCAATAATGTAAATGTAATGTAATGTGAGTAGATAAGGTAGCTGATTTCACAACTCTGTAACGGGCACAGCTCTGTAACAGGCCCTCTGAAATGACACCCTCAGGTTTTGCTTCTGTCGGGGTAACACTCCTGTCCTCAGCATGTTAGCTTCATAAACAGCTTTCAGCAGGACCACAATCACAAAACTGCACATGCTGCCACAGCCAGGCTACTTTGCAGAGATGGCAGCAGAATTTTGTGGTAGCTATAAACCTAATTAATTGAATTAAAGTAACAGGCTTCGGCTAATGCCAAAACAGCAGCTATTCCCCAAGCTCACATTAGTCTGTAGTATACATTGGAGTCATAGTGAAGGCTCTGTTTGTGTTCATTTAGTCCTAGTCTTTGGAGGGCAGATCATTGAAGTCTTGAAGGAGGCAAATGCTAGTGTGTGTTTTTTCAGCTGTTTATCTTAACAGAACATTGCCTGTGTTGTGATCAGATAAGATCCAGTAAGAAAGAACCTCATTTCCCTGACCTCTCTACACACTTGTCAGCTTGTATTGTGTGGGTTTGTGGATGCTGGTGTTGTTTGTGTTTTTTGGTGCTTGTGTTGTGTATGTTTTTGGGTCCTGTGTGTGTGTGTGTGTGTGTGTGTGTGTTTTTGTGCTCATGCTGTGTGTATTTCCTGGTCTCCAGGGAAACGCCGGTCGGTGGAACGGCCCAGGGGACCGGGAATTCGGACTCCACGGGGGTGCAGGGGCAGGACACGTCCCCCGGCGGCCACACGGACTCTCCGGGGAGGGGGGGCGTCCTGAAGGAGCAGCCAGGACTGGGACAGGTGGCGGGGAGCAGGTCGGAATGCCAGGGGCCAGCAAACCAGGCTCCACAGGGCGGTAACTACCCCCCGAAACCGAGCGGGCCGCCCCAGCGCAGCCCCGGCCCCTCCCCCATGCTGTCCCCCGGGGTCCGGGTGAGCCCGGGCGTGGCGGGGGCCCAGTTCTCGCCCGCGGGCGGCTGCGGCGGCGCGGGAGGCGGGCAGAGCTACGGCAGCAGCTCGCTCTCTGCCCTGCAGGCCCTCAGCAAGGCCCACGGGGTGGGCGCGGACTCGCCCCACACGCCCGGAAACGCCCCGGAGCCCGCGGGGGCGCAGGGGGGCGAGACCCCGGGCGGGCCGCCTCAGCAGAGGGACAGAGAGACGTGCGTAGGGCCCTTCACCGAGGGCCAGAGCCGCCTGCTGGACAGCAAGGGTCACACGAAGCTGCTGCAGCTGCTGACGGCCAAGACCGAGCAGGCCGACGCCGCCCCGCCCGCCCCGCCCCTCGGAGGGGGCGGGGCCAGCCACGGCTCCTCCCTCAAGGAGAAGCACAAGATCCTCCACAGACTCCTGCAGAACAGCACCTCCCCTGTGGACCTGGCCAAAATCACCGCCGAGGCCACGGGCAAGGAGTCGGGTCCTGGCGCGGGTGCGGGCGGGGCCGGCGAGCCCGCCCCCAAACAGGAGCCCGAGAGCCCCAAGAAGAAGGACAACGTGCTGCTGCGCCACCTGCTGGACAGCGACGACAGCACGCTGCTGGAGGCGGTCCTGAAGGCGGAGCCGGGGGAGGGCGCGGCGGACGGGGGCAAGCCCACGGGCGCGAGGGCGGAGAAGCACGACCGCGACCGCAGCCAAGAGCGACCGCAGCAGGTGAGCGGGACCACGCCCTGGTCATACACTGCACCTGATATTACACTCTCTCCTGCTGACTGAAACTAAACTCCTCATCCAAAGTGCTGCTTTTTTTTCCCCCAAACGTGTTTTTACATTACATGATTGTCATTTTGCAGACACTCTTATCCAGAGCCACTTACACAGGTTACAGTTTTATCCTTTTGTACAGCTGGATATTTACTGAAGTAAATGTGTGTTTAGTACTTTGCCCAAGGATGCAACAGTAGTGCCTTAGCAGGGAATCGAACCAGCAGCCTCTCGGTTATAAGGCCCACTCTTAATCTCTGCAATACATCGATGCACACAAATGACAATGACAAGATGACAATACTTTTTTGAAAGCAGAGTAATTGAGCATATTCCGGAGGATGTGCAGTCCTGTTAGCAGGGAAATCCCTCTAATCAGGAATGATTCAATTAAGCCAGCCCTCAGCTCCCACACACCCCGTCTTGCCAAGCGGCTTTCGCGCTCAGCTTATCGGAGGCTTAGGTATCGGCTCACGTCCCGCCGCTCTGAGTCGCTGATTGGTTTCCAGAACATTCCATGTCGGTTTTTTTCCACTCTTCCCTCCGCGCGCTGCGGAGTGGTAGCCTCATCTGTCAGCCGGAGCGGGAGAGGCTGGCAGCTTGCGCCGGGACGCGAAACGCTCTTTGTCGCGGGATCTCCGCGCCCCACGATCGCGCTCGGATTACCGCCTTTCCCGCACCGCTCGGCGGGGGAAGGGGGAATTAGCGGCCCAGTTAGGGTCCAGAACGCGCCGGGACAGATAGTGTGGCCGGCCCCCGGTGCGACATGGGAATCCTCTGAAGCCTCCCTCCGTAAGAGAGGCGGCGGGTCAGGCGAAACGGAATGGGGTTTTTTGGTGATGTCACCGGAGCGTTCCTCGGAACACGCTGTTCCCTGAGCCAGAACCGCCTCAGGCCGGTCTCGGATCTGCCTCGCCGCCACCTGACGCTGCGTTACGTGTCCCGGCCCCCGCAGCCAATCAGATGCCGGGCACAGATCAGAACAGAGGTGGCAGGGGTATAAATTACTTTGGCAGCTGTTTGGAGACGAGGGTGAGAATGACACAGGCCCCGCTTCTTCACAACGCTCTGAGTCTGAAATCTATTAATTTAACACAGGCAGTGATGACTCTGGAAATCAGCAGCGATCGGAGGATTTTGCTAATGGCTTTGAAATGAGGAAGGAGAGGTATGGCTTAGAGGTAATGGTGCTCTAGGGGCCCAGGTGCACAGGCAGGTTCTGCAGGTTCTACAGCCTCTTAGCTCTGCTTGAATCAGGTGGAGCAGAGAAAATGCACTCTGAAATCTAACAAACTGAGATGAGACTGAGCAGCTGGTGTTTTCTGAACCACTCTTTGTCCGTTTCTGGAATCTGTCTTATGGTTCCTTATGTTCATCTCCTACACGTACACATCAGGAGAGATCCTGCTTACTGCAATGCTCCCACCTCCCGTTTATTTTTTCCCTCTCAAGTGCTCCCTCTAGTGGCCGACTGGGGGACTGTGTGTATTTTTACCTGAGCCACTGGAAGGTGGAGCGGCGGTTATGTAATCGCTCCCGTGTGTTTGTCTGACTGACTGTGAGCCGCGCAGCTGAAAACATTGTGGAGAATTCTGTGCGAAACTTGGAGAAATGACTGCTTTTTTGGGGGGCAGGGAGGAAATGGTCAGATTATAGCACCAGCGCTGCAGTTGTTAAGGATAGCTGAGGGAAGCAGCAGAGAGTGACACAGACAGAGAGTGACGTTGAAATGCAGAGAGATACAAACGCAGGCTGGCTTTTGCCTTGGATAATCTCTCATGAAACTGTTATGCTGGAAAAACTTGTGGAAACTCCAGATGACGTCAGATGTGATGGCATATTATGTGCACAGGGTAGAAGGTGTTTGGGCCTAAAAGCCATACGTAGCTGTGGTGCCGTGTTTCTCATGGTATGTCATGAAGTGTCAATGTGAAGCATGTCAAGATGTCCACAGTGATACTCTGACTCGTTCACAAAAATAGGCGCATAAAGCCACATACATGCAGGTTCCACCATCTCCCCTGAAACTGAAGGCACAGTCTGTGATTGATTAGCACAACAACCTGTTCATCAGCCCAAAAATGTTGCATTAAATTAGTTTGAAACGCTGACATATAACTAGCATAGGTATATTATTAAAATATCGATAAGTATTCATTCATATACTGATTCTTTTTAAAAATGTGATTGGGTAACTGGCTGCACCCCAAAACTGAAATGAGATAAAGGTAAATAACGTGCAATCAGTCGGTTGCCTTACATCATTTACGACCTCATTAGTTTTCATTATTCATGCGGTTCTTAGTGCCTCAGACATTTGGGTTTTGGTGCCCCCCAGTGGTGATTTGATAACTTGCCTGTGTTTTTTTCCATAGTACTCCGTGTACTGTTTACTTTGAAAAATCGCACATGTAGTGTTTTGTAACACAGTCTAGAAATAACGCTTTGCCGAAGGTTGTTTAAACTGGTGTAATAATGTCCTTTATATGCCCCATAACCTAGCTTCTCCAAAAGTGATATTCTTTGTCATCAATTATTTTTAATTAATAATGAGAGTGAATATCATCAGTAATGCTTTTTGTCCTCCATTACAAGACAGCTTGTGGCAGATCTTTCTGGCATTGTTTTATCTAAATTCCCTTTGGAAGTGCTTACTGTTGTGATAAGAACATTTCCTATATAATTCTCAATTAAGCATTTTAATATTTTTATATTGGTCTTTTTGGTGTTTGTGTGAATTTAAGTAACATTTTGAATGCCTTATGCCTTCAGAGAAACTAAATTAATGTCATGCTGTGTACAAAAGTGACTGTGGCTCAGAAAAGAAGCAAACGCCGTGTGAATGCGAGTGATTTTCTGATGCAGAAAAAAGGACCGCAGGAAATGATGGGGCACTTATGCTATAGCACACGAATTTCAATCAATTCCAAGCCCATATTCACACCAGCAGAGGTGAAATACCGAAGGCGTGGGGGCTCTTTGTCCATGAATGAGCCCGGCGCCTCGTCTCTCCTTCTCAATTTGCTGCCGATGGCGCTTGTGTCCAACGTTACGTCAGCATTGCGGGAACGTTCGGTTCTCTCTGGGAAATCATATTCCGCACAGCGGGGGGTGCCAACGCACAGCTCAGCAAGGGCACGTGGTCATGGTAACCATGTCGTCGGGACAACGGAAAAGCCATTCCAGAACATCCCAGACGTGCTCGCGGCTGGCTGAATAGGCCAATCCGTGACACACGTGTTGCACACGTTTTTTTTTTTTCGAGAAGTCTGAAACATGCGTAAAGGGGCGGACGTCAGTTTGCTTGATATAAGATGTAATGTCTGTGGAAAGAGCTAAGTTTCTATGGAATTGTAATTGCAGAGTGATCAGTAAACTTTGATCTCCATCCCTCACGTTAATGTGTGTATGTGTGTGTGTGCATTTACATTTATATATTTTTTCCTGTAATAGACTCTAAAAATCCACAGTGACTTACAGAAAGTGCATGCAACAGGCCTAGGCATGCAGCCGAATAAGCACTGAATTATTAGTGCCATATTTGATATTCTTTAATATGGCGCCATTGTGGGAATCAGTGCCACAATAGCTGCTGTCATAAGGTACAAAACCATATGCCGCTGTCACTAATTTCAGCCACTAGGCTTGTACAGCTGCAGGCCTCTGTCACCACAAAGTTTTGATCGCTGAGCTTTTTCTGCAGCAGAGGCTTATACTGCTAAAGGGCTTTTGCTGCTCAGTCTTGTACCTTTTGCCTCAGTGTTAGGCGGGGGAGGGGCGGGGGAGGGGGTGGAGTTTGGTGAGCTGAGATCTTATCTGAATGGGTGGGTTTTCAGTCTGTGGTGGAAAGGTGACAGCGACCCAGCTGTCCTGACTGTACCGGGGATCTCCTTCCAGAGGAGGTCCAGAGAAGAGTAGGGACATGATCAAGATGAGGGACCCTTCCAGGAAGGGGTCACTAGGTGACTAGAGGCGGGGAGAGGAGAGGTCTGGCAGGAGAGATTGACAGTGGATTTTAAGTGTGAGGGTGCTGTTCTTATTGCTGCTCTGTAGGCTAAACCCAGAATTGTGAATTTTATCCCAGCCATAACAGATAGCCAGTTTAGGGAAATGAAGTGAGGAGAGGTGTGACATGACAGTATTTTAGTTGATTGTAGATCAGTTGAGCTGCTATGTTCTGGATCAGCTGGAGAGGCCCGATAGGATTTGCAGGGAGGCCAGCGAGAGGAGAATTTCAGCGGTATTCACGCGTGTGTGTATCTACAGCGCTGTGAGCTGGACAGTATCCTACACAACCTCCAGGTCAGCCAATCACGGCTCACCTCAGCCGTGGCCCGTGTCTGTCCCCGCCCTGCAGGTGAGCGGTGAGAGCGGTCCCGCAGCCCGCCAGCAGAGGGCGCTGTCGGGCAGCAGCATTCCCCGGTCGGGTCCTCCCAGCAGCGCGGCGCAGCGCAGAAGCGTGTCCCTGGACATGAACGTCCCGCCCCAGGCCTCGCCAGGACCCTTCCCGCCCCTGCGGAACGGCAGCCCCTACCCCGCCGTGCAGCAGCAGCAGGGCATGATGGGCCAGCCCAACGTGGGCGGCGCAGGTGGGTCAGCGCCTCTGTGACGGAGAGATGGAGAGCACGGCCACACCCCTGTCCACTTTAACTGAACCGCTGCTGTACTGACGCCTGATGGTGCTCTGATTGATAGAAGGCTACTGTCATTATGCTGACATACGTTGCCATAACAGCGCAGACTGCACGGGCGGTGGTGGTCTACGCTGCACTCTCAGCTGGGCTGTCTCCTCCACAGGAATGCTGGGTGCAGCTCCTCCCCAAATGGGCATGCAACAGGACCCCAGCTCCGCCCCAGCCTCCCCCCCACCCCCACCACCACCCCAGCCGTACCCAGCATGCTCAGCCAGTCACAGCAACGGGGGGCGGTGCCTTCGAGGGCCGGCAGCCAATCAGGACCCAGGCAGATGCTTCCGCCGCAGATGCTTGGGAACGGTGAGCCTCGGAATCTCGGGTGACCTATATGTGGGTGGAGCCACCACGCAGGGACACTCCCCCTTATTCTTACAGTAACAGTGTTGCCATAGCGATGGAGTGGAGAGCTTGCCAGTGCTGTGTCAAACATTGAGCAGCGTCTCTACACGAAGGGGTTTCTACCAGTGTTGTAGTTTATTTTTTTGTGTGAAACTGCAGCCAGTCCTGATACTTGTGTAGCAAACTCTTACCCCGGTGATGTTCATCCCACTCCTGATCTGAACAAAATGTTCCCCAGTGAGCCATAGTTCAGCTGCACAGAAACCTCTATCACAGTGACCGAGGTGTGACCGTAGTTTGTCCTCTTCCAAAACCAGCTGACCTGGACGTGGGCGTGTCCAGCTCTCCGTTCTCTCAGCAGCAAGCACCGCCCAATCAGACAGCCCCATGGCCTGACAGCATGCTGCCCATGGAGCAGGGCGCCTTCGGTGGCCGGACGAGGTACTGCACCTCACTTATGTCCCACTTACAGTAACACTGACCGATGATCACTTACCAAATAGTCTTTTCCTCTTACACACCCCTGGCTTTTAGCTAAAAAAATCCCTAACTCACAGTTGTAACTCAATGGGTATCTCTAACTGAAATTTAAATTGGTTGGTGAGTTGTCTGGAAAAAAAAATCTCTCACCTTAGGAAGGGTATTTAGTTGGCCAGACTGAACACAAACCCACAACAAGGGCACTTAGCAAACTGATTCATGAATAATTAATACCCCTGACAGACCACTGTACTGTACACAGTGTTCTGTTGTAATTCAGGGATCAACCACATAACTGTCCAAACCTACAGTAATAGTTCCTGTTCCAGTTGCTGTTCAGGGGCTGTGTTGTCTAAACTCAGGTAACCTGTCTAACCTGTAGCTGATGACTTTTCCCACAGCCAGTGTAACCTCCTGGATCAGGCGCAGTGCCCACCAGAACCTGCAGATGAGGGGGCGCTGTTGAGCCAGCTCTACTCAGCGCTGAAGGACTTTGACGGCTTGGAGGAGATCGACCGAGCTCTGGGTATCCCCTCGCTGGTGGCCCAGGTAACCCCCGAGCACTGCTGAGCTCAGGTTAAAAAAATCTAGTCAGCCCTTTTCCACCACTTTAAACGTCTGTTTCCTGTGAAGGTGTACCACATTAATATCATGGGGAAAAGCTCGTGCACTATTAGCTGAAGTGCAGTGAGGCAGTTATTACATCACATTACATCATTGTCGGGTAGCAGGTGCTCTTATCCAGAGCAGCTTACATTGGTTACAGTTTTACATGTTATCCATTTACACAGCAGGATATTTACTGAGGCAATTCTGGGTTGAGTACCTTGCCCAAGGGTACAGCGGCAGTGCCCCAGCAGGGAATCAAACCAGCAACCTTTCGGTTACAAGCCCTGCTCCTTAACCACTGTGCTACACTGCCACCCCATTATGTCATTATAAGATGGATTGTAATAGTGGTTATTTAGACAGAAGTAATTTGGTGTATCAGTACCTCTCTGCCTGGAGAAGCACTCTTCGGTGGGGGTGCTGAATGCCGTTTTTGTAACCGTGTTTGTGTGGTGTGCGTGACTCCACAGGTCCGCCCGGTGGAGCTGGAGCAGTTCCCCCCCCAGGACCCCAGCTCCAAGCTGGCCATGTACACCCGGCCATACGCCACGCCCACCCCCATGGCCCCGAACAGCCCCGCCCCCGTGCAGGACGCCAGCTTTCACGCCATGGGCGGACCGATGGGACAGCGGCCGGGCTACCCCATGCTCCGCCCACAGACCCGGCCAGGACTCCGCCCACCCGGCGCCACGCCCAACCAGCCCAACACCCTGCGACTCCAGCTGCAGCATCGGCTGCAGACACAGCAGGTCCAAACCCGCCCTCTCGCCCTCTCTCTCTGTCTCTCTCCCTCTCTCTCTCTCTTTCTCCTTCTTTCTCTCTCTCTCTATTACTCCCTCCCTCTCTCTCTCCCTCTCTCTCTCTCTCTCTTACTCCCTCCCTCTCTCTCTCTCTCTCCCTCTCTCTCCCTCTCTCTCCCTCTCTCCCTCTCCCTCCCTCTCTCTCCCTCTCTCTCTCTCTCTCTCTCTTACTCCCTCCCTCCTCTCTCTCTCTCCCTCTCTCTCTCTCTCTCTCTCTCTCTCACACACACTAATTCACTCTCAGCTTTTCACATGTAGCAGGAGCTGCTTCTGTCTTTTGTCAGTGAAACTGATTAACTTCAAGTCAAACTAACGGTGTCAAGTTGTTTGGTCGTTTTTGTCTTCATCGCGTACTTGTATAGCCAGGTAAACAGCCGAATACATTCTGTACTCAAAAAGTGACGTTTTGTCGTTTTTTTCTTCTTACTTTACTGTTGGAACTGTCATCATCAGAGCCGACAGCCAATCATGAATCAGATGGTCGGCGTGCCCAATATGAACCTACCTCTCAGACCCCACGCACCGAACCAGGTGAGTGCACTGGGCACGTTCAAACACTGCTCCCTCAGGAGCAGGAAGTCAGTGCGTCAGGACAGCCAGTGGAGGCAGGCACCTTCTCATTTCAGCTGTTTAACTGATTACTGTGCGGGACAAAAATCCTGAGCACAAATATTAATGCTTCACTCTCGGTGGAACATTTGGCATCAACACAGACGTGTGTTCATGAATTGTAGTGGTAATAATAACAACAGTGATGTTAATAATAGCAATTTATAAGATGTCAGCAGAGCTGAATAGAGCCAGAGAAATAGCTCATGTCCTTTTTTCCCTTTATCACCCAAATGGGCTGCTTTGATAAAAGGCAAATGAATTAAAAAATCACATGAAATTACACTGCAGTGCACAATAGCAAAAGCAGACATGGAGTATTATAACATTGAGATTATTGCTTTGGCGTTCACACAAACCTCACTGTCAGAGGCTGGAAGGATTCATGGTGCTGACCGAGTCTGCATGTGATTAAGATCTATGGGATAATTCTGCCGGATTCACTGATCCTTATACCTTATGGATAGCCCATCACATTCTCTGTGCATACTGCATTGGCTGATCCATACACAATACATGACCTTACTGTAAATCAGCAGACGTTCTTGTCCAGAGTGACTTATGTCGTTCACAACTTTACGTTACCTATTTATACAGCTGTATATTTATACCTGTACCCAGGCAATCCTGGGTTAAGTGCCTTGCCCAGCAGTACAGCAGCAGTGCCCCAGTGGGGAATTGAACCCTCAACCTTTTGAATACCACATACCATTACATTTTTTTTCATTACATTATTGGCATTTAGCAGACACTCTTATCCAGAGTTTTTACAACGTTATTCATTTATACAGCTGGATATCTACCGAGGCAGTTCTGGGTTAAGTACCTTGCCCAAGGGTACAGCAGCAGTGCCCCCAGTGGGGAATTGAATCGGTTACCTTTCAGTTACCAGTCCTGCTCCTTAACCACTACGCTATGCTACACTGCCCCTACACACCCCATCCCATAACTTGATCTCAGCAGTACCTACAAAGCATGGCGCCCCTTGGGGATAATAAAGATACCTTGACCTTAACCTTGACCCTGTGTGACTGTGTGTGTCTGTCTCTGTCAGGGAGCCATGAACCCGCAGGCCATGGCCCAGAGGCAGAGGGAGCTGCTCAGCTCCCACCTGCGTCAGTGCCAGCTGGAGCAGTCCCAGCAGCAGCGAAGCATGATGATGCGGGCGGGGTCAATGGGCGGAGCCTCCCCCGGCGTGCCGGGCCCCGGCCCCAGCCCCCGGCTCCCCCAGCAGCTCCCCTACGCGCCCAGCTATGGCACGGGCCTGGCCTCCCCCCAGCCGCCCACCAGCCCCTTCTCCCCCACCTCCCCCGGCCTCCCCGCCCCGCAGCTTCTCTCCCACGGCCCCGCCCACATGGGCCTGGCCAACCAGGGGATGATGGGTAATGTAGGCGGAGGACAGTTTGGGGCCCAACTGCAGCACAGTGCCTTCCAGTTTCCCAACTCAGGTACTGCTTTTTTCACCAGATTGCTCTTCTGTGTTTTCTGTGCTGTCCAATGACATGGCAGGGCAGGGCTTTGCAGTGTTGCTCTTTCGCAAAGATGTGATGATCAGTGGAAAACACCATGAACAACAAATTGAGCTGTAATCAGTTGCCATGTGCTTATAAGGTTATATTAAAAGAGATCCAATTCTACATGCACTTGCTGTGTTCCCTCCTGTGCTTCAAGTCCTACCAGGTGATATCATTGGGCCCTGCTGGAACAGGGTATGACCACTAGGTGGCAGTACATTTTCATGTTGGACTTCAACCTGCTTAATTAGATTAGATTAGATGGTGTTTTGTGACATCACAATAGAAAATGCTGACACTGCAGCATTGTCTGAGTGTATAACATTGCTTGATTACGTGCTGATGTAATTACATTTTTGGTACATTTGGTGTAGTCAGGTTAAAGTATATTAAAAGAGGGTTCAGTAGCACATGTAATCTGTGTCTCACATGCGTCTCACCTGTGTCTCCCGGCCCACAGGTATGACTCAACAGCCAGATGCAGCTTTTGCAGGATCCGCCACCCCTCAGAGCCCCTTAATGTCCCCCAGACTGAGCCACACCCAGACTCCCATGATGCAGCAGCCACAGGCCAGCACCGCCTTCCAGCCCTCCCCTGACATGAACAGCTGGACTCAGGGCCCCATGTGCGGGAGCAGGTGAGCATGCAAGCCCCAGGCTTCAGGCCTGGGTCTGGAGCCCTGTTAGCTGTGACACAAACACAGCTAGAGATTGCAGCTGGTATTGCTGTTGATTAGCACAGACTGTTCTGTGTTTCCAACTGTTAGAATGTGCTCAGGGGTTAAAAGATT
Source organism: Megalops atlanticus (assembly GCA_019176425.1). NCBI lineage: Eukaryota > Metazoa > Chordata > Actinopteri > Elopiformes > Megalopidae > Megalops > Megalops atlanticus. The sequence goes on from CM032898.1 coordinate 3,720,312, forward strand.
TCGAAAAGCTTTGTACTGTGATAAAGTGGAAATATTCAGTTGCATATTTTTAGTGCAAGTAAACATTTGAAGAGCCGAATCTGTGGCAGCAGTGCAGTAAAATGAAGTGGCGAATCCTGTCTTGTCTCCGTCTGTCCTGGGACAGCATGTTCACACAACAGTCAGCACCTCAGTTTGTCCATCAGTCCAGCGGCGGCATGTACAGCCACAACATGAACGGGAACATGAACATGAACATGACCGCATCCATGGTTACCAGCTCCGGTGGCATGAACAACCTCAACCAGATGCCAGGGCAGATGGGCGCAAACTCAGTGACCTCCGTGCCTACACCGGGCCTTCCCCCAATGGGAAACGAGCAGGTGAGAGGCTCCGCCCACATGAAGACATGGTGGGTAGGAGGGCAGACCTGTCTTTTCCCCCCAAAGCCAGCATTAGTGATTCTGCCTCTGCAGTAGGAGATTTTCTGGGTACTTTGTCTTGGATTGACATGTTCAAACAGGAGAAAGACTGACGTAGAGTCATCTTTGCATAACCCCTTTTTGGATATTGTTTTCAGGAGAAGGGGAGTCGCAGAGCTGTTAGCAGACTCTTGTAAAACATAAAAGCCTTAGCTGGTATAGAGTGCTGTAGAACTGTTTAAGACTGTTATTTTTCTATTTTGCCTAGCACTGAAGAATGAGTTCACTGCAATTCACTCAGCGGCAGATACAGGGGATGCTTTGTAACATTGAAATGTTTTGTATGGCTGGTAATGTAAAATACAGCAAGTCTGATGACAACTCAGTTGTTTTGTAATCTTAATATTTTTCAAATAGTGATGTCAGTATGTTGCTCAAATGGCTGCTTCTTGTCCCTTTCCAGAAGTATTACTGACCCTCACCACCGGTAGACCCGTAACCTGGAACGACAGTGGAAACAAGTCAGCGACCAATGGAAACGCGGCACTTACACAGGCCAGCCAATCAAACCGCAGTCCAGGGAGCACCAGCTGCCGCCCGCCACGCCTGCCCAGTACAGGCCGAGAAGTGCGTTTCTCTTCCCACTCAGGCCCCGCCCACCTAAACACCCGACAGTCGCTGTCCGTCAAACCCACGGTCACGCGACTTCCCGTAGGCCTCCCGTGAATTCCAAACCCATGGTGGCGCGGGGAATCTCGTCAGATGAATGTATTCCCCTCTCGGGTCAGCGGCCACGCCCGCTCCCGCCTCAGAGCGTACGCTGTCGGTGTAGCTCCGCCCCCTTCCTCTGTTCGCGGCGGGGTGCGCAGACTTCACCCGCCCTCAGAACTCCCGACAAAGATTGACGTTTTTAGCGAGCGAGACGCGGAATGAAGTTAAAATGATTTCTAAATCAATCAAGAGGAAAGTAAAAAAATGTAACAGTGGAATGATTTGAAAACCATATACAGTTTTGTAAAATATTTCTGATGGTTTATACTATTAAGCTGGTCGAATATAGTCTAAAGAGAGGTTGGTAATGATTTAAATTAAAGTTTTATTCATATGTGTAGATCTTTTTTATTTTATTTTATTTTTGAACAATTCAGTCCAGTACTTTATAATGAAATTCTGTAAAGTAAAAAAAAAAAAAAAAATCAGTAAGGCACTTTTTAAACAGCTGGAGTGTTTCATTAAAATGCACGCTGTTGTGTTTTAATCCACCTGAAAATGGTTCTGTCTGAGATGCTTCTGTTTGAAATATGAATATTTGGTCCAGTAGTTTCAGGTGAACTGTTTAGAGGTATCACCTGATGTGGTAACAGTAGCGAAATATTGATTGATGGTTCTGTATATATCATTTGATTTTTTTTTTCCTCTTTTTTTTCGGTCTGATCTTTATTGCTGCTTCGGAAATCAGAATGGTGTTTCTCATGTTTGCTCGGAAAGGTGAGACACAGCAGTCACGTGATTACCTCATTGTAATGGTACGGGGGGTGAGGGGTGGGGCCAGGTTTATCCTCAAAACACTTTGGGGATATGGGTACACAGCAGTGCGTAGATTGTCATTTGCCTCTTAGCCTTTGGAATATACACCGTGAATTGGAAAAACACACAGAGCCGTAACTCTGAATTGAAGCTGGGGTTTTTATTATTGTCTGGTGTGGAGTGCTGGACACAGGCTGCTTGGCACAGAATCACAGAATGTTCTGCTGGGTGTACTGAAGCAATAACTCTTCCTCAAGGATCTTAAATAACACTCAAGCTTTCGGGTTTTAAACATTTTCTACTAGCTTTTCAGGAGTCAGGTTTCTCCCATGTTTACACCAAGTTTTTAAGTTGGACATTATTGCGGGTTTATTTTAGAGTGTGAATCAGCACGGTCCGCTGTCGTTTCCCTAGGGGAGGTTCGGGATCGCAGTTTGGGCGTTTTAAAGACTCCTTTTCTTATTTTGACAGTGAGCTGATTTTCCTCTAGGGGGCGCCTGAGGTGCTCTGAGCAGTGACGTGGCCATAGTCTGTACCCCAGCACTGATCCCGGATCAGTATCTACTGTCCATGCTGAATGGATGTTGTCAGGACAAGGGGTGGACAGCATGATCAGCTGATTGGAGCACAACATTATCATGCAATGGTTATATCACTGTGGATCAGTTACAGTCTGACTTAAAACACTCACATCACCCCCTCCCAATTGTATTAGCCCACTATACATGACAAAAAAGCTAAATTCCTTTGTTTTTTTTGCATGTCACTTAAGTTAAACACTTTTTTCAGTTACAGAACTGGAAAAAAACAGTGAATTCACAGACTCCCACAAACTCATTCTGCCGTAACTGTTTGCAGTAGGTTATCCTGAGAGTTGGGTCCCTGTTTTGTGGGTATGGCTCCAGTAGCTCTTTTCTAAAGCTGTAAATGTTGTTGTTTTTTTTTTTCTTACTGGATTTGTAGATGTCATTGGGGGTGTATGGTCCCTGATGTCACTCTTTACCTCATACATGATTCACTACCTGGCTATCTTAACCCTTAAGCTGCTGAGTTTACAGTGTAGGTGGCATTTACCAAAACTTTCCGTATGTTGCACATTCTGACATTTTTTTTTCCTGGGGTTGATTCACATTCATTTTTAATTAAATTGAAGTTGTTAAAACAAAAAAGGGGTCAAATTTAACCAGTTGTTGCAAAAGAGACATGCAGCTCCTTTTTGCAAAATCCAAAGATTGAAAGATTGTTTTAAATAATTATAAGCCATTACACGTTGAATTGGAAATCAAATTTAACAACCATTTTTATATGTATGATGTGTGTGTATATGTGTGTGTGTGTGTGTGTGTGTGTTTGTGTGTGTGTGTGAGAAAGAGAGAGAGGAGGTGTGAAGAAACTATTTGCGTACAGAAATCAAAATGACATGCAGCCATGGATACATTAACAAACAGATGTGTCATTGATTTAGTTTAGAAAATTACAAAACGTTGTTCTTTTGTATAGCCTGCTGTTTCCATAAAGATGGTAAAATGCTAACTATGAGAACCTCAGAATGCTAAACAAGCACATATTGCCTTAGATGTTGTTGTTTTGTTGTTGTCGTTTCTTTGTCTTGTATATTACTATGAAGTTGTCTATACTATTTGTATAGTGAACTATGTACAGTATTGAATGAGCGTCTCATCACTCAACATGTTTTGGTTTGCTGGAAACGGAACACGTGGCTTTCTTGGGCAGATTCACCGTGTTATGACTGTTAATTTCCCGTGTTATGTTTGTGATCAGTTGTGGGATCCTCTATTATTTGCACAGTTGTTTATCGCTGTCTGAAAATTGTGTATTAAAAGAAAGATGTGACGGTAGACCTAAGCAATATGAGAAATAGATGGATTTGGGGCGAAGGCTTTCAGTGTTTTAAGCCCATAGATGTATTTTTTTCCTTTTATGTTCACACCAAATATCACCTCATTCATCTGCAATGTTGTCCTCGTGTGAGTACTTTATGCAAAGTTAGATATTACCTGAAAAGAAACCGGGACACGTGTATGCAAGCTGTTCATTAATATTGCTTTGCGTATGCTAGACCTATTTGGTGTTCCATGCCATTGTAAATAAAGGATTCTGTATTTGGAACAATGAACGTACTCACTGGTGTTTCATCCCCTCGTAGAATATACATCAACATACCATACATTACACATGCCTCTTCAACAAATAGGTTTTTAGTCCTTGAGTCCACTGTTTTTCCTTCTTTTTTTCACATAGAGTGCACATACTAACCATCTATCCTTTTAGAGAACTCCGACCTGAACGTCTTCTACTTAAAAAGGAAAAAGTTAACTAATATGTTAAAAAGTGAACAAAACTTAAGTCCATGTATGTATATGTGGTCAGGAGATGGAAAAGACTTTCCGACGCTAAAGAGACCTGTATTCGAGGCTTCGCAGATACGCAAAACCTCGAATCTGCTTAACAGTGATTAAAAAAAAACAATATTGCATCCAACCGTTATTTGGAATAGTGTCATGTATTATTGGATAGTCACAGCTTCACAGTGCGCTATTTGCATGAAAAAAGGGGAAAAAACAGGTAAACGTCAGGTGAGACTGGATGAGAAAAAAGATTCCCCGCCACCTGCACACAAGACAGTTGAGGAACATCATTTGGAAACTTCAGGAAATTATTATATGTTTGAGTTGTTAATATGAAACATTAAGTGACAGACTGCCACAGAATGGTATGACAGTATGTAAGGACTCAGAATCCTGGCTGTCCCAGGTCCTTTCCTGTTTCCTCCGGCCGCTCCGGTTTCCTCCCACCATCAAAAGACAAATGGTCCAGTAGAGGTGATAGAAAGGTCAAAGTTCAGATACCTGGTGTGTGTGTGTGTGTGCTCACAGCTCACTGTGTGTGTAGGATGGGTCAAAAGAGTGGTTATTGTCTAAGTTTGATTTTCGGCTGATTTGCACCACACTTGAAACGCGAGATCAAAAAGTGTTTTTCCATCATCCTTAAGGCCTCCCACACTTGAAAAGGTCACTTCACTTAGATAGGCGTGCATGCTCTAACTTACATCTTGTATGTATTTTAATTTATAGACCGTCGAATCATAATAATATGCATGCACAAGAAATGTTTTGTGATTCTTTCTGGGTGTATTTTGAACGCTTGTACATTTTGTATACACTGTCAAAATGTTACAATTCATGTCATAGTGAAAAATACACTATAATGCATATATTATGACATTTGCACACACACACACAATAGGGCACCTGTACACAATGACACCTTAAAACAATAACGCGTCTTTCCCGCCCACCATGTAATTGTATAGACAAGAGTTTCTTAGATGGAGAGATTTAGAACTCTGTGAAATTTGCATTGACACACAAGTCGTTGCCACGGTAGTCTGGGTTGCCGGAACTGCTTATTTCAGTCGCAAGTCAAATAATAGCCGGAACTTCTTAAAGGAAATGGGAAAGAGCGCAGAGAGCGCAGTCTTCCGAGTGATAGCCGACAAAGAGTGATATCTTGTTTTACTGATAGACAATCGCTGGTGTGTGCCTTGTTGGAGACCGTATTGACGTGCGTGACGTCGTTTCCTTTCAACATGGCGCAGGCAGGTTGCCGATAGAAAACCAAGGGATTTCCTTGTAAATTTATCCCACCTTCTGCGTTTCCCCGATGTTTTTCCGTCGGGGCTTACGACGGTAGCGCTTTTGCAAAGGAGCGGTCGATCAGAAGCGAATCCTGCGCCCGGGATAAGCACCTTGCAACCCGCTCTGCTCCGATTCCATTGAGTCATGCATGAAGGGAAGAAGACGAAAAACATGTTTCTAACCCGAGCGCTGGAAAAGATTTTAGCCGACAAGGAGGTGAAAAAAGCACACTATTCTCAGCTGCGGAAAGCATGCGAGGAGGCATTGGGTAAGTTTTATTTTTTTGACGGTGTCACAGTTACGGTTGACACGTCATGCATCTGTGAGCTGGCTAGACTAGCTTGTGTGAACTTATGGTTACCCCTTCGATGTTTTATCTGGTTATCTTTCTTGCTAGTCATCTAAGAAGGCGTTGGAACACATTGCTATGGCTGTTTTGCGAAATAGCCGGCTTAAACATGTTCTGCAGTTGCATTGCAACGTTAATGTTAGCTAATACCTTGTCTGCAAGTTAGATTATCTGTGCACGAATGTTTATTTTAGCTTGGTGCGGCTTGGCAGATGAAATGGGATAATTATTAATTTTTAATAATTATCCCATCTGAGTCAGTGGAGGGACGGAAACCTACGCTGCAGATGACAGAAGGTGGTTGCTTCTCAGTGTGTGAATTAGATTGCTGGCGTGCTGGGTTGCAGCGGCATGCCAGGGGGAAGGAAGCCTTCTTAGACACACAAGCTTGATTAGCTGGTTAGCTGCTTGACCAGTAAAAGCTCTCATGTACTCCGGGCAAAATGAAAAACATTCCTGACCAGGAATGGCATGAAGGTTCCCAAACGCAAATTCACCTCGGTAGAGTTAGCCACAACGTTAGGGTGTACATTTAAAAAACTATGCTGCTTGCATCCGGGGCAGTGAACGATGACTTGAATTGTTAGAGAGACACACGAAGTTAGCCAGCTTAGCTACTGACACTATTCGTGGAGCAGATCTTGCAAATGCTGGATTTTCTACTTTAGGACATCCATTCTAGATGCACGTTTTTGAGGTGTCTCGCGGTGTGTTGTAGTTGTAAAAAGGCTATCGTTGGGCAATGGAGACCGCATTGATGCTGCGGTTGCCTTCTGCCCTTGACAACAGATATAACATCATCTTTCCTAACCCACAATCCAGACCCCTAACAATCTGTATAGCGCACAGTGTGGTGCCAGGGGCAAAACGTATCAAACTTTTTACCGATATTGCTGGATAGCTGTGACGGTTTTCAAGGGGGAAACCGAGCGCAGCTGCTCTCTGGAAATGATGGGGCTAGCTCGCTTGCTTGATATGGGGAGGTGGCATTTGGTATCACCAGAAAAACGAGTAGATTGTGTGGGCGGAGTTTTTTTTTTTTCGTGCTTTCTCATGCGTCCCGTCCTGTCCGGGCCCTGGATATTACGCTGTGTGTATTAAGCGACTTGGATAAAACGCTGCTCAAGGCGATCATAGGAGACCAGGGACCATGCATATAATGTGTACAGTATGGGACGAAATATCCCTGCCCATCCCAGGTTCCAAAAAAGTCACTGGATCCGCGTAGCGACGCCCTGAGCCGACGGTTTAGTTCGCGTCTGACGGTGGTGTGTCAGGTGACAGCACCTGGCACAGAACAAGTTATTCCCCCGCACGGTATCTACCAGTGTTTATTAAACAGCCGGTATCCGCGGCGTAGTTGCTTTTATTTGGCCATTTCGGGAGGTCTGTGTCCTTGCGTGGTGCACGGTCTGAAAATGTCAGAACCTGGGACGACTCTGCTGTGTAATAAGTGCACTGTTTCCATCCCCAAGAACACAAATACTGGGGCTCACAGTAAACCATTTTAGATACAATACTCTGGAGTGCTCAGTTTGTACAGTGCAGTGTGTTTCTCTCTTTACTCTGGTATTCTATCCTTCCCCAGTCACTTAACTACAAAGCCTCTGCTCTTTCAGTTTTATTAATATTTATGGTTATTTGTCTGAATCCCAAGTCCCCCCTGTTTGAAAAGCGCTGATGCAGAGCACTAGCTGTTGAAATGACAAATGCACCCCTGACCTGAATGGAGATGCTGCCGTAACTGTAAAAGAAATGTGAAGGACTGTGTCTTCACTTAGTGACTAATTTCAGGGGATCTTTGTGGTTTTACTTTTTTTTCCCCATTTTGAAAGCTTTGTTTCCATGTGATCTCTTTTGTGAGTACTGTATAGGAATCATTTTGACAGGGTCCACCATGCTTTTTAGCCTCTCTGTTTTTGTGGTATGATAATTTTCACAGAGTTTCAACACCTACGTGTTTGAGTTACCTGAGAGTTGCTCTGTCAGGAAGCTGAGTCTCTTAGACCTCAGAGATGAGGCCTACGAGATGTGACTCACTGATGAACTGTACATGCCATATATAGGTAAAATAAGCAATTCCTTTGTCAGGAACTGGGTTCTCTGATGCTGCAATTATTTTGTCTCACTTTGACAAACCTTTAGGCATAAGTGGCTGTAATGTTGTAATATGCAATAGGATTAGTGACTTGGTTTTGGGCTGTTTATTGTTGAATGAAAAATTGCTGTTTTTCCTTCATGGCTGAACTTGACCTTAGCTATCATGAAGGCAGAGCAGAACTGAGCAGAGTTTTTCCTGCTTCTGAAAGCAGGCGGCTTAAGGGCACCTCGCTGTTTTGCACCAAGGTTACAGCGTTTGGAGGCCAGTGCAAAACGCTGAGGTCATGTGTTCCTGTAATAATACAACTAATTAGAGTAGCTGGTCCAGGATGAATAAAAATGTGTTCATTTTTCATGATCTCCTTGATTAGTGGATGCTCTCATACAGGGTGACTCGGATATCTTATGTTCTATGCATTGTCTAGATGTTTACTTCATTACTTCTGTGCATCATGCATCATGCTCAGTGGCTCAACAACATTGTCACCCCTGGGATTTGAACTGGCAACTCTCTGTTCAGAAATCTGCCTCTTTGCATCTCGAAGAGGTGGAGATGTGCGAGTTATGGTAAGTGATCTCAGGATAGATCACTTGAAGGAATGGCAGTTTTAAAAACGGTTCCTGATTGGCTAGGTTGAAGATGGGCGTGTTTTGCTTTGCTGCTGTTAAAGACTGGTAGAGTGGGTGATTCTTGCTCTGTGTCTGGTTCCTCCCTTTCTTCAGTCTCTGTGTTCCACCTTTGTGGTCCTGCACAAACAGGGGTTTGGATAGGGTGTCAGATTACAAGGTAGCAGTACGGCACAGAGGTTAAGGAGCTCACACTGTGACTGTTGCTGGTTAAAATCCCGAGCACGCGCTGCTGTTTTACCCTAGAGCACAGCAATTACTGTGAACCGCTACTATGACGCCAGAGTAGTCACACAAACGAAACTGAGGCAATCAGACAGGGAGCAGTGTGTTGTCCTGGTAAGAAGCAGGGCTTATAACCCAAGAGTTGCAGGTTTGATTTCACTTCTGTGTCACTGCTATTGCACCCTCTGGCATGGCACTTAACCTGAATTGCCTCAGTAAATATCCAGCTCTATAAATGTATAAACTGAAAGAATTTTAAGGCGCTCTGGACAAGTGTGTCTGCTAAGCAACTGTAACATAATGAAATATGGAACGTAAGAAACTGCCTGTAAACCAAGACTGTATCAAGCGAGTGAAGGAGCTGACCATCTGACTCCGTGTCCTTGGAACATGATCCTGATGCCCCTGTGGTCAGTCTGTGGTGTCATGGAGAGGATGTGAAACGCAGCACCCTGATTGATATGGTTTGGTAGTGCAGACACAGCAGTGCAGGAGCCTAACACAGTGCAGTGTTTGGTGCTCTGTGGTTTGACCTTTGAGGGCGTGGACAGAGAATACACCATTTGAGTTCAGAGCCTCGTAGGTTTGCCTTCAAGGGCAGTGGTGTGGTGTAGTGGTAAGGAGCAGGACTCCTAACTAAAAGGTTGCTGGTTCGATTCCCTGCTGGGGTACTGCTGCTGTACCCTTGGGCAAGGTACTTAACCTAGAATTTCCTCATAAATATCCGGCTTTGTAAATGGATAAAATTGTTACCTGTGTAAGTCGCTCTGCAGAAGAGCGTCTGCTAAATGACAATAATGCAATACACTGTGAGGACTGAGCAACAGGGTGAAGTTGTTTTTTTTGGGCCAGCAGCACCTCCATGTTCGGGGCCCACAGCACCGTTTTCTCCCCTCCTTTTAGTTTGGTGGCCGTCGCGGTAGGAGGGTGTCAAGGGACTGTTTGAAATTTCAGTGTCTTACGAGCCGCTGCTAGCAAGACAGTACTGCCGGCTGTGGGTGTCTGTCATCAGTGTGCAAGATTTTATCAAAAGCTTTCCGGACACAATGCTGTACTCTCGCACAGTTTGGAACATCAAGGAGAGCGTATTAGTCATTACTTAATGTGGGCTATTAGAAGATTAAATGAGTTACAGGAACCAGAAGGCTGTTGGTTAGGCTGGTAATACATCAAAATTGCATGCAATCTGAAGTTGTGAAAAGTATCCTGGAGTGTCTGCTCCTGTAAATATAGCCTGTCGAGACCTTGAACTGAATGAAGAGGAGGCGAAGGGGGAAGGGACACAGGTAAAAGTGCTGGATTTGTAGCTGACCCTGGATCAGTGTCTCTGTCCGGCCAGCGGGTAGTGTAATAACGGGAGTAGGGACTGTCCTCGTTTTCCTGCTTTGTGTGTAATCACCAGCTCTCTGGGTGGTCTGTTCTGGCTCACGCAGGCAATCGCACATTCTGCAGAGCTGCCATGGGTTTGCAAGGCATGATGGGATAGCCTTTTCTGTCCACCTAGGATGTATGCTGCTTCATTGGCTGTTGGTCATCACTACAGCCAATAGGATTCTATCATTTCAGTTGGCCTCTCGTCCTCAGTGTGGGCTGTTCAGTGGCACCTCAGTTCTGTTAGTCCGTAAACAATTGGAGTCATTTTTCAGCTATCAAAATATATATGTGTATATATTTTTTTTTTCATACCATATTCAGCTATCAAATTATTAGTATTTTTGTTTTTGTTTTCCAATTTTTGTTTTTGGTATAGCTTTCCCTTAGAGAAACCCTGAGCAGATGTATGTGTGCGTGCGTGTGTGTGCGTGTGTGTGTGTGTGTGTGTCTGTGTGTGTGTGTGTGTGTGCGTGTGTGCGTGTGTGTGTCTTTGCGTCAGCTCCATTTGCTCCTCAGATTGAGGCAGTGTCAGTGTAAGCACATGTACATGTCTTTGTACACCTTTTAGTCCAAAATCTACATCAAAACTCAGTTGACCAGCATGCATCACTCAGGTCATAGTCTCTGTACAGTACAGACTAGTCCGTTAGGCCTGTACAGTTTGGTTTAGTAAAATCATGTATGGTTTGGCCCAGTACAGACTACAGCAAGAAGAGACGCTGGAGTCATTGTGTTGGCAGTGAAGCTCTTAGTGGATTTGATTACTTTGGTACCAGACCCATGCAGTCAAATGAACGTCTGACAGAGAGAGGGGTACCCAGAGATAAAGCCGGTATATTTTACATTTGATTTGAGAAAACATCACGGTAAATGAATTATATTTCTGTTCCTCTTCATTTCTAATTCACTTTCTGGCTCTGCACGGAGGGCCGGAGAGGTAGTTTTATTGAAATTGATTTTTTCCTCCAAGGTCCGTCTTTTTGGCTTTCTTGCAAATTGAAACTGATAAAAAAAAAAAAAAACACCACTGCAACAGCGTCGATCTTGGTATCTGACATACAGTGACACAGCTCTCAAACCTGGCCTGTGACGGTGCGTTTTTGATTCTCTCTTTGTCTCCATACTGGAATTTGCGCTACTCAAGTGGCGTTTTGGCAGGTTCCTGTGTTAGATTGTGTCCCTGTCAGTAGATTTCCACCATAGTTGCCATGACAGAAATCAAACCAAGCTGGGTTGTCACTTAGCAGGGAGGAGGTTGCTTGATAGCAGAGGTGATGTGCGAGACTTCACAGACTGTCAGGGAATGAAAATTAATGAATTGCATTTTATACAGCGCCTTTCGAAGAGGCAGGGGAGGGGAGGCGGGGGCAGGGGCATCCTCATCTCAACAGCCACTGAAGTGTAGCCCCTAAATGGATAATATTACATCCAAAATGACTGATGTTCTCATGACACCCGTTATAATTTAGTTACGGTTAGACCCTGAGTCATGCCTTATCACCGTGAGCCAGCTCTCAATGCATGCATTAATTATCCCTCACCTTCAGTGCTGATCCCTGCGTCGGGGGGTGTTGTCAGGCGGGTGTTTTCAGGCTGTGCACTGCTCTGCAAAGCCGCCCACCTGTCACCTGAGTGGGAGGAGAGCCCAGGACCCCCCCACTGCACCACACACGCCCTACCACCAGCTGCTGCATCACCCTTCAGAACCACAGCCACATTCATTACATTACAGGCATTTAGCAGACGCTCTTGTCCAAAGCTGCTTACATCAGTTACATTTTTTTTTTTTTTTTTACAATCTTATCCGTTTATACAGCTGGATATTTTACTGTGGCAGTTGTGGGTTAAGTAGCTTGCCCAAGGGCACAGCAGCAGTGCCCCGGTGGGGAATCGAACCGGCAACCTTTCGGTTAGAAGTCCTGCTCCTTAACCACTGAGCTACACTGCCGCCCATTTGTGCTTTCCTCCTGTTCTGTGTGCTGCCAGTCTGTCTGTTTACACACGTGTACGGCACATACGAGTGTGCACGCACATGCGTGTCATGGCATTTGACCTAAAGGAGTTATCCTCCTCTCTCATGGGGCCATCAGATCTTTACCAAGAAAGAAAGAAAGACAGAAATAAAATAAATTAATGAAATAAAATAAAAATGTTGGGAGACACAACACTCAGATCTCCTTGGTGCTGAATTTGACTTCACACACTCCAGACTGCGTGAGTGTGTTCACACACTGCCTTTGGAAGTGGCTTTTTAAACAGTGGCCTCTTTCCTGGGCTGGTACCTGGACCCGGGGAATGTGCAGTGCCCCAGAGATGACCCGGCATTGGAGAGAATCCAGCCTGTGTCCTCTGTCCCACCCTCAGACTGCACTCTCTGAGGCCCGCTGCTCAGAGGCTTTCTCCTTGAGAGAGGGGCTTTTGAACGGCTTCTCTGTGCCTCAGGGACCCCTGTGAGAGTGGATTGTAAAAGGAGTTTTTTTTTTTTTCGGTTTTTGTTTTGAGCTGTAATGCGTTCCCCTGCCCTTGACAGCACCATTTAGAATGAGGTTGCATTTTGTCAGGCAGGAGCTGAAGCAGGACATGTTTACACTCGGGTCAGGTTCTGTGCTTTTTTTTTTTTACCTGGCGGGGGAAGGAGGGAGGTGGTACAGTAAATATTTAGGCCCAGCCCTTTCCCCGCAAGAGAAACCGCTGAACAGGGACTGCTGAAATTCCACAATCCTGATCATGTCTGTTTGTCTTATGATGTTGCAGTCGGCTGTCAGAATGCGTTGGACCATGCTGGCACAGGTTCTCTCTGAAAATGGCTGAAACTAGAGGAACACCTCTGTACAGATAGGTACCAGAACCCTTTTGTTCCCTTTAGGTCCAGCCCCCAGAGCAAGTAGCCCATAAAACCAGTGTAGTAATCAGTCAAAGGCTGAGGGGGGCTATAATGTAATCTGGGGTGCGGTTCAGGTGATTGTTTCGAGTCTGGAAGAAACTGAGATGAGGTGTAGAGTTTGTGTTCACTTGGCAGGAAAACAGGCGTCTTCATCATCATGCCTGTTTCTCAAGGCAAGACAACAATGTTACCTTTCTTGATTAAAGAAGTAAAACCGGAATATGGTCAATATTTCCAAACATCAGAGAACGGCGAACTGCAAAACGTAACGTCTGAAATGTCTGGCATACCTGATCCGAGCCTCGTGTTAACTTCTGATACAGGCTGCATTATTACCTGATTAATTTACACTGATGTTACTTATAAAACTGTATCTTCCAAACAAACCTCTCAGAAAGTTTGTAAGCAGGTTCCTACAGTGGAAAACCCTTTGAGTCAGGCAGGCCAGGCTAAGTTCCTGCGTGGTTCAGCGCAGATCTGTCAGTGGAAAAGCGGCGTTGTTGTCCCACCTTTCTGGCCGCACGCCCAGGGGTCATTTGAGCTGGTTTGTACTTGGAGCCACTGCGGCCATGTTGCGGTGTGTCCTTTGTGTGGTGGTCCCGGGGAGTCTTGTCCTGTCTCCCCAGGAGTGCTGAGTGGGTGTGGGCTGCTCTGTGACTGCGTCCCCTGGTGGCAGTGTGCTCCCCTTTATTCACTCATTGCCATGGTAAAGCCTGGTGATTATCCACAGTGCGGGAGGCTGTCCCTTAATTGATTTATGAAGTTATTTGGAAAAGAGCCAAGCGGCTCTGCGCCTGTTGAATTAACATCAACAGTTAAATGGAAGAAGTTTGGAGAGGGGTTGCTACTGGTTAACATATAGGCTACAGCCTAGTTTTAGTCTACAGTGGAAAAAGGATATAATGAGCCAGCCTGGTTCCAGCTCCACAGTGGGAAAGGGGTATAATGAGACAGCCTGGTTCCAGCTCTACGGTGGGAAAGGGCTACAGTGAGGCTGGTTACAGCTCTACGGTGGAAAAGGGGTTTAATGAGCCAGTCAAATACTTGTAATTGTGTTTCTCTGTTATCCTTTATGCGATACTTTCACCTGATCGTGTGCATTTCATAACCCTGTTCTGGATCATTTGATTTTTAAGTTGGCACAGATCATAATGTCTTCAAGGCTGATGTAACTCAAACTCAGTAAGGTCACATGATACCACTAAGTTTGTAGACAGGTTTCAGGAATTATTTCTTTTAAAAAAGAGAAAAACTTGTAACATTTGCTTGCTAAAATGTTAGGCTGTTGTGACAGCCTGGAATTTCATACAGTAGGCTTGGAAAGTTCTAAATTCTCTCTTAGCTTGCCAGAATTCAACACACCTCTGTTAAAAACGCAGAACAGAGGGACTTTATTCAGTAGATTTGGCTGGTGTTCTTTGAGGCCATATTATAGCCTATCCCAGAATACAACAGGCCAAGTGATATTCAGTTTAAGGTCAAAATATGCAGGTCATCGTCAGAGTCAAGTTCAGAGAGACGTTGTTTGTTCTACCTTTTCAAAAAATCTTTAGTTATGGATGTCATCATCAAAACCTTAAATATTACACATAATGTACTGTGGAAGTACAACCAACCCTAAAGCCCTGCAGAAGGCTAACGGAAATGAATAATTAAGCTGTTACTAAGTTACACTACATTAATGCATGCACTAATTTGGTTTGCTGGCTGTTGGGAGGATCTTTTGTCTCCAGATGCAGGAATTCAGATTAATTAAAAAGGTACTTGCGCTATGTGGCTGGCTACAGTACTGTGGTAATTTCTAAGATATTTTGACTCATTTACTTTTGGATTTAGTGTACGCCAACATAAACTTCACTTGTGTTGCACTCTGCCGCACTTGTAAGTCGCTTTGGATAAAAGCCTCTGCCAAATGAATAAATGTAATGTAAATGTAAATAAACTGTGGCGTCACTTCCTGTGCTAGCTGTACTGAGGAGTCAGACTCGTGTCGCAGTTGAGGGAACGTGATCGGGTGCTTGTAAAGACCAGCTCCACAGTCCCCATTAAAAAGTGGAGCGCTGTCTTCATCTCATAGGGAAAGAGCTAGTCAGTCCGATGCTGGTGGAGTTGGAGAGGTCAGCAGACAGGTGCTCTCTACAGCACAGTGAGATTGGCAGTATGAGTGCAGCGCCCCCTGCAGGTGAAGTGCTTCCTGTTGGAGCAGGGCTCCCTGGGAGTTGAGGTTATGGTGGGCCTTCTGTGTGTGTGTGTGTGTGTGTGTGTGTGTGTGTGTGAGAGAGAGAGTGTGTCATTGTGTTTGGGGATGTATGTCCATGTGTATGTATGTAGATGTCTGTGTGTGTGCACACATGTGTGAGTGTTTCTGTCAATCAGGTGTCTGTGTGTGAGTGTCAGTGTATTTGTGTTTGTGTGTCTGTGTCTGTGTCTGTGTCTGTGTGTGTCTGTGTCTGTGTATCTTAGCCTCAGTCAGCGGTCTGTATTCATCATGCTGAGCGCAGACTGGCAGCTTACACTCAGGTATGTGCATTATCCCTCCGGTTGTGTCAGGGCGCGGTGTGTCCGCACTCTTTAATGAAATTGTTTCTTCTTCCTCTCGCTCCCCCTGGGTGCAGAGCATAAGCCTCTCCAAGGTCAGATTCCCTGCCCAGGAGGGGGGCTGTCTGGCTTTTGTGCAGCTCTGAGGAGCCTTGCTGCAGGAACGTTCTGAGAGTGTGGAGTAGCCCTTTAGCTCTCCGTGTCTGGCTTTAAATGGGGGGGGTTTCGTCTTCTGCGGGATCGGGTTCTACACCCGGCCTGAACGGCAGTCGGGGTTTTGAAAGGTGTGCTGCCAGATCCTTAAGAGGGTCGCCGGAGGCCGCGGCGTTGTGTGATTGTGTTACCGTGAGAACAGGGCGTGGAGCCGGAGGTTGCAGGGCCGGAACGCTGAGCTCGAACAGTAGCGTCGTGTTGTAAGTGTGAGGGATTGTGTGAAACCAAACTCGCCAGCTTCAACTTCCTGGTAAAACTATAGCGTGGGAATGGGAGTGGCTTCCTTCACTCGGTTGTGAAATAAAGCAAAGTGAATATGAATGCGTTGAGGGGCGCTAGCAGGTGGTTGTAGCAGGCAATGCATTGTGGGATATAGAGGGTCATTATGGCTCTGGTGGCTGATTAAATAATATGGTCCGTTCCACTTTAGAGAAGGAGCAGCACGGGGGTGCTGGAGGACCCATACAGTCACACAGAGGCTGTCCTTCTCATGACAGGGTTCACACATGCTGGTCGATCATGACCTTTGTATGTTGCTCCTTACTAAACTCTCTAGAGCATTTTACAGAGCAGGTTCCTGGGCCTGAGGACCCCAAGTCAAGTGCACTTTGGCCATAACATTTAGTGTTACTCCTTTCTGTTACTTAAAGACCATTGTAAATTTACAGAGACAGGTTCTGGAAGGACTGGAAAATTGGGAAAAGTGTGCGGTTCCTGCAGATCTCCCTCTAAGCAGCAGTTGTGGCAGGAGTGACAGACCGCTGTCCGGGGAGCCTGGCTTTTTGTTCCAGATCATTACCTCAGTCCATTTAATCAGTCACCAGCATATATTTACATCTGTCCATTTCCCAGAATGCACCACATTAACATATCAGACAATAGGGCACATGTGCAGACTCCCTCCTTCATGTTTTCTTTTATAAATAAAAAAGCCAAAGTGAGTGAATTAGGGGGGTAATGGAGTTATTAGGAGTACAAACAGCAGGCTTTCCCATCAGTGATATAATGGAACTAATACGTGTGCTTTTATTGGTGTTCATCTTGCTTTTCATGCACATTAAAAAAAACACTTCTGCTTTGTCTCTGGCAGAGAGAGAGAGAGACAGAGAGAGCGAGAGAGAGAGAGCGCTATTCAGTAAGATGTTGAGTTTAATGATTCCTTTCTCTGCCGGGTTGCGTTCTGTTTACTCAGGCTAATGGAGGTGGTGGGTAGAACAGCAGGGACAGCAGGCCAGCAGAAAGCAGGATCAGTGCCGTTTGCTGCAGGATCTGGAGTTCACTTCTGCAGACGGTTTCGGAGGGAAGCCAGCACCTGGCACCAGTAAAGTCACTGAACAGTAGCCGTGGGTCAAGATAGGCTCCCGAGTCCTTCAGACATCCGCCCAGTGTCAGTAGCTGAGTATAAACACTCGCTGTTTTCACCCTGATGTTTACACTTCCTCTGAGAGGGAGAGTTGGCAGTTCCTCCCAGTGAGATGAGAAGTCAGGCTCACTGCCAAGCGGCAGTCAGTCTTTGACGGTGTTCCTCTGTGACAGAAACACAGACGGTTTAGTGCAGTAGTTAGTGAGTGAGTTCTGGTGGACGGGTGGTAGTGAGTCCCACCCAGGATATAAACCAACAACCTTCTGGTCGCAAAACCCCCATCCCTGAAAACTACTCCTGTCAATCTAAAGGGATTGTCACGTGGGGCTGAAGCCCCGAAAACAAAGCAGTTGGGTCACTGTAGTGAGTCTCTCAGCTCTGCACAGCACTGAACCTGAGCATGCTCCAGAGGGAGGCAGTGATGTTGATCAGAACCCCCATTTTTAAAACTCCATCAGTATGGTAACCTGCATTGTGTAACAGAGATGCATACAACAAATCTGTCGTTGTGTCATATCTAAGCTGCAGTTCGGATGACGTGAATCTCCTTTTCTTTTTCAGAGGAAATCAAAGAAGAGTCAGAGAAGCTAAGGTAGGTTGACTTCATTTAATAGGTAGTAAGTGTCAGTGAAATGTTTGTTTGTCCATATGTGTTTTTGTGTGTCGCCTACACACTTAACCCAGAGCACATGCAGTACAGCACACAGTTTGATGCTCTCTTCTCCACCACTGCACACGTGCCTCCCACACATAGCACTGTGTTGGGTGAATCACACAGCTTACATTTATATGTACATGCTCAAGGGTACAACAGCAGTGCCCCAGCCGGGGATTGAATCTGCAGTCTCTTGGCATACAAGCCCAGCTCCTTGATACCCTGTTTAGTTCTGTTGGTTAGTTGTTGTGGGTATAAGCATGAGCTAGAGAGAGATTTCTGCTAAGTTTCTCCACATTTAGTGTGGAACTGTATGAGCTATTCCTCATCTGTCATCAGTAAAGGTGTTACTTGTGTAACAGTACTGAAGATGTTACTTGTGTAGTTGTGGTGACAGTTTTACTCGTCTAATAGTGGTGAACATGCTCCATGTGTAACAGTGGTGAAGGTGATTCAAGTGTAACAGCAGTGAACGTGTTATGAGTAAAACAGTGGTGAAGGTGTTCCTTATGTAACAGTAGTGAAGGTTTTATGTGTAAAATGGTGAAGGTGTTCCTTGTATAACAGTGTTGAAGGTTTTATGTGTGTAACAGTATTGAAGATGTTATGTGTAAAATGGTGAAGGTGTTACTTGTGTTACAGTGGTGAAGGTGTAACTTGTGTAGCAGTGCTACCCTCTGATGGTGCAGTGCTGTATGCAGTTCTGCTAGAAGAGTCCTCACTGTGAGGGCTTTACTGCTGTCTGGCTGAGTTTGTCTCCTCACTTTCAGGAGGGAGGTGTCCCCTCATGTGGAAACACCCGAGCTTCAGTGAGCTTTTTCCTGCTCAGTGACATTAATGTGAAGCAGGAGAGAATGGCCCACTTCTGCCATGTGCGCTTTTAACGAGCTGTGTGACCTGTGAGACTGTAGCAGCAGCACTCTGTCAGAGCTAAAGATCAGTGCAGCCGAATGTGAGGTATATCAGCACCTGAGCAGGTGCTGCTGGGAGCTCAGTGCCAGAGCACAGCAATGTGGCTAGAGCTGCAACATTCTAACACAGTGTAAACATTTCCCACAGGCACCTAGTGTCATAAGCAAGACCCACCACACTGCCTGCAGAACCCCAGGGAAAACTCTGTGCTGGACCCTGTGTGTGCCTGCGTGTACCTGTGTGTACCTGTGTGTGCGCATGTGTGTGTGTGTGTGTTTGTTTCCGCATGTTCACGCGTGTGCATGTGTCTGTGTGTATGTGCTTCTGTGTGTGTGAGTGTGTGTGTGTTTGTGTGTGTGCACACGTGCATTGTTTTGTGAATGGAGGATGCTGAGGTTTTCAGTGTTTCCCCAGCTGTGACGTTGATTGGCTGTCGCTCTTCTCTCCTCTCTCCTCATTGGCTCCCTCAGTCCGCCCGCCGGGGAAAACAGGGCGGGCTCCGGCACTCTGCCGCCGGTCAGATCCAAGGCCAGCTTCATCGAGGCCGACAAGTACTTCCTGCCGTTTGAGCTGGCCTGCCAGTCCAAATGCCCACGCATCGTCATCACGTCGCTGGACTGTTTACAGGTCAGACTCCGGACAGGGACAAACAGGGACAAACAGGGACACAGGGACAAACAGGGACAAACGGGGACAAACCGAGCCTGACCACACACACAGCCTGCCATTACCTCTGCAGAGCGTCTGTCAAACTGCACTCCAGCAGAATCTCGTTATTGGTGGCTGTGCCCCCAAGAAAAGGGAAATTGCAACCAGCCATATCAGTGATAGCTAATCGTTAAGAAGGCCAACAGGTGATGATACACAAGTACAGATATCACAGCAATAAACCAGCTCCAGTAAGTGTGTATGTCCACATGTTGTACACTTTATTTCTGATGCTGGTGTTGGGGTTGTGAGACAGACGTCCTCTTGCCGGTGCTACAGCACTGAATCTGATGCGTGAGTGTGCTGTCTCCACTCCCTGTAACACCGCCGTAGAGTGTCGGAGACGCAGGGTAGCCAGATGAGCGGAACTGGAGAGCGTCAGGAGGCGTTTGTGTGAACAGCTTTGGATAATCACGCGTGTGAGCATTGCTGGGAAACAGCTGCTGTAGTCACATGGTTCAGATGACAGAGCAGTGAGAAGCAGCGGACGTCATGTTGCTTCACAAGTCGTTGTGGGCCTTCTGTTGAGCTTATTAAATCAATAACGAAAAGAGGAATGTTTACCGTTACATTATTGGCATTTAGCAGGCACTCTTATCCAGAGTGAATTACATTTTTACATGATAAGGAAATTATGGGTACTTTGCATAAGGAACAACAGCAGTGTCTCATCAGGGAATCAAACCTGCAACCTTTCAGTTATAAGCCCTGCTCCTTACCACTACACCACACTGCTGCCCCACCTCTACTTACAGTCTGTGTGCACTGACTGAAAAGATAATGGGGCCACATTCAGTCTTACTCTGATATACTGTGACTTTAACTGTCAGCAAGGAGTTTAAACAAGTGTTGTGTTTTTTTAAATGTTACTCAGCTCTTTTTGGCTGAACTTGGTGAAGACTGAATGCATGAAAATGCATGCATAAAAAATAACCCATGCTTAAATTCATTACTGAATGTTATGGTGAAAGCACACTGTGGTTATATCGATTACTGAACATAATGGTCAAAGTGTACTGTGGTTAATTTGGTTACTGAATGTTACAGTCAAAGTGCATTGTGGTTAAATTGAATCGTGGCCGTGGGTTTTCGTGGCTCTGGTGAGAAACTCGTGACGGCTCTCTTCTCTCTCAGAAACTCATCGCGTATGGACACCTGACGGGCAGCGCCCCGGACAGCACCGCGCCGGGGAAGAAGCTGATCGACAGGATCATCGAGACCATCTGCGGCTGCTTCCAGGGACCGCAGACCGACGAGGGCGTGCAGCTGCAGATCATCAAGGCACGCTGTGTCCGTCTTAACCCACCCAGGGCAACCGCAAAACTGCAGACAGACAGACAGAGTGGACAGACTGCGCAGACGGGCCGCACAGGCAGTCTGAGCAGACAGACTGCGCAGAGAGACTGCATAGATGGGCTGCACAGACAGACTGAGCAGACAGACTGTGCAGACAGGGCACGCAGACGGACCAAACAGACGGGCCAATGGGGAGTGCAGGCAGACTGTGCAGACGTACTGCGCAGACAGACTGCATAGACGGGCTGCACAGGCGGGGCACGCAGACGGACTGCGCAGACGGACTGCGCAGACAGACTGAACAAATAGACAGGCCTATGGGCCACACAGACAGACTGGGCAGACGGGGCATGCAGAGGGGGCACGCAGATGGGCTGCGCAGACAGGCTGCGCAAATGGTCTGCACAAACAGAGAGCAGCTCCTGTAGTGGGCATACAAGGAGACACACCCCCATGCACAAAAACATACAAAGTGGGCAGAACCCAGATACTATACTTGAGACACTGACAGATTGGCCAAATGAGAGGAAGTTATTTCATTAAACCTTACGAGAGAGATGTTCAGAGATGTACTACAGTTATGCATCCCTCATTCTCGCTGAGTGATAAAGGGATTAGCACCTGTCACAAAACAAGGTTCACCTGCGACAGGTGATCTGTGCTGACCGAGGCTGTCTCACAACAGCAACATCCTCAGAACGGTGGGGTGGTCTGAGAGGGTACGTAAAGATGTCTCCATATAAAAAGCACCAAGCATGTAAGGTCAGGCACATTTTGGGGATCAGGAAACGGGAAGAAGGTTGTGTGGCAGCAGAGATGATGTAAAAAAGCCATCTATGCAAATTCTTTTCTTTTCAAGACAGGGTTAGATGGCCTGTTGCTTTGTGAGGTGTTTCATGGCGTTTTCGTTTTTTCTCGACCCCAGGCCCTGCTCACGGCGGTCACCTCCCAGCACATCGAGATCCACGAGGGGACGGTGCTGCAGGCGGTCAGAACCTGCTACAACATCTACCTGGCCAGTAAGAACCTCATCAACCAGACCACCGCCAAAGCCACGCTCACACAGATGCTCAACGTCATCTTCGCCCGAATGGAGAACCAGGCGGTGAGTTTCCTCGCCCCTGTGGAAGCACCCTTTCCCTGGGACTCTCAGCCGGCCGGTGGTGTTTTACTCTGTTTTATCTTTGATTTTATTTGAAGTGAGGTTTTGGTGCTCCCCTGTCCTCACAGACCTGAAATGTCAGTGTGCTGTTCAGTCTGATCTGCTCCTGTTTAACCCTGTGTGGAGTTAGCAGCTGTGTTAGGCTGAGTGTGCAGACTTGTGTTAAGTATCTTGGTCTGGACAGATGCAGATAGAA